>JARUHQ010000017.1:16075098-16553767 GCA_029955515.1 Chrysomela aeneicollis
GGTGAGAATTGCTATATAAACATCATCACGATATCATCGAATACAACTCAAAGATACAATTATCGTTTCGTCTAAACATTTAACCTTCTGTTCGATTCAGTCGCTAGTATGTGTAACGGAAGTACCTTCACCTGGTAAGTATCACTATATATACAGTATTGCGATATAATCGGATACCACCCAGATACATTGATTGTTCAGTCTATCCATTCAACTTTCTGTTCGTTTCGGTCGCTCGTATGTAAAACGGGAATACCGTCACCTAATGTGTATAACTATATACACAGCATAACATCATAATCGAATACAACTCAGATACTATCCATTCAACCTTCTGTTCGATTCGGCCGCTTGTATGTAAAACGGAAGAACAGTTACCTGGTGAGAATTGCTATATAAACATCATCACGATATCATCGAATACAACTCAGAGATACAATTATCGTTTCGTCTAACCATTTAACCTTCTGTTCGATTCAGTTGCTAGTATGTGTAACGGAAGTACCGTCACCTGGTAAGTATCACTATATATACAGTATTGCGATATAATCGGATACCACCCAGATACATTGATTGTTCAGTCTATCCATTCAACTTTCTGTTCGTTTCGGTCGTTCGTATGTAAAACGGGAATACCGTCACCTAGTATGTATAACTATATACACAGCATAACATCATAATCGAATACAACCCAGATACTATCCATTCAACCTTCTGTTCGATTCGGTTACTCGTATGTATAACGAAAGAACAGTAACCTGGTGAGTATTTCCATATGAACTTCATCACGATATAATCGAATACAACTCAGATACAATGATCATTCCGTCACCTTCTGTTCGATTTGGTCGCTCGTACGTATAACGCAAGAACAGTCACCTAGTGAGTATTACTATATAAACATTACCACGATATAATCGAATACAACTCAGTTACAATTATCGTTTTGTCTATCCATTCAACCTTCTGTTCAGTTCAGCCGCTCTTATGTATAACTGGAGAACAGTTACCTGGTGAGTATAACTATATAAACATCATCACGATATAATCGAATACAACCCCAGATAGGATCATTGTTAAGTCTATACATTCAACCTTCTGTTCAATTAAGTCGCTCGTATGTATAACGGAAGAACAGTTACCTGGTGAGTATAACTATATAAACATAATCGAATACAACTCAGATACGATGATTGTTTAATCTATCCATTCAACCTTATGTTCGATTGGGTTGCTCGTATGTATAACGAAAGAACAGGTACCTGGTGAGTATAACTATATTAACATAATCGAATACAACCCAGATACTATCCATTCAACCTTTGTTCGATTCGGTTGCTCGTATGTATAACGAGAGAACAGTAACCTGGTGAGTATTTCCATATGAACTTCATCACGATATGATCGAATACAACTCAGATACAATGATCATTCCGTCTATCCATCCAACCGTCTGTTCGATTTGGTCGCTCGTACGTATATCGCAAGAACAGTCACCTGGTGAGTATTACTATATAAACATTACCACGATATAATCGAATACAACTCAGTTACAATTATCGTTTTGTCTATCCATTCAACCTCCTGTTCAGTTTAGCCGCTTTTATGTATAACTGGAGAACAGTTACCTGGTGAGTATAACTATATAAACATCACCACGATATAATCGAATACAACTCAGTTACAATTATCGTTCCGTCTAACCATCCAACCTTATGTTCGATTCAGACGCTCGTATGTGTAACGAAAGAACCGTTACATGGTAGGTGTAACTAAATATACAGCATAACGATATAATCGGAGACAACCCAGATACAATGATTGTTCAATCTATCCATTCAACCTCCTGTTCAGTTCAGTCGCTTTTATGTATAACTGGAGAACAGTTTCCTGGTGAGTATAACTATATGAACATTATCAAGATATAATCGAATACAACCCCAGATACGATTATCATTTAGTCTATCCATTCAACCTTCTGTTCAATTCAGTCGCTCGTATGTATAACGGAAGAACAGTAACCTGGTGAGTATAACTATATAAACATAATCGAATACAACCCAGATACGATGACTGTTCAATCTATACTAAATTTAAGCTTCTGCTCGATTCGGTCGCTTGTATGTAAAACGGAAGAACAGTTACCTGGTGAGTATTGCTATATAATCATCATCACGATATCATCGAATACAACTCAGAGATACAATTATCGTTTCGTCTAAACATTTAACCTTCTGTTCGATTCAGTCGCTAGTATGTGTAACGGAAGTACCGTCACCTGGTAAGTATCACTATATATACAGTATTGCGATATAATCGGATACCACCCAGATACATTGATTGTTCAGTCTATCCATTCAACTTTCTGTTCGTTTTGGTCGCTCGTATGTAAAACGAAAATACCGTCACCTAATGTGTATAACTATATACACAGCATAACATCATAATCGAATACAACCCAGATACTATCCATTCAACCTTCTGTTCGATTCGGTTGCTCGTATGTATAACGGAAAAACAGTTACCTGGTGAGTATAACTATATAAACATAATCGAATACAACCCAGATACGACGATTGTTCAATCCATACTGAATTCAACCTTCTGCTCGATTCGGCCGCTTGTATGTAAAACGGAAGAACAGTTACCTGGTGAGAATTGCTATATAAACATCATCACGATATCATCGAATACAACTCTGAGATACAATTATCGTTTCGTCTAACCATTTAACCTTCTGTTCGATTCAGTCGCTAGTATGTGTAACGGAAGTACCGTCACCTGGTAAGTATCACTATATATACAGTATTGCGATATAATCGGATACCACCCAGATACATTGATTGTTCAGTCTATCCATTCAACTTTCTGTTCGTTTCGGTCGTTCGTATGTAAAACGGGAATACCGTCACCTAGTGTGTATAACTATATACACAGCATAACATCATAATCGGATACAACCCAGATACTATCCATTCAACCTTCTGTTCGATTCGGTTGCTCGTATGTATAACGAAAGAACAGTAACCTGGTGAGTATTTCCATATGAACTTCATCACGATATAATCGAATACAACTCAGATACAATGATCATTCCGTCACCTTCTGTTCGATTTGGTCGCTCGTACGTATAACGCAAGAACAGTCACCTGGTGAGTATTACTATATAAACATTACCACGATATAATCGAATACAACTCAGTTACAATTATCGTTTTGTCTATCCATTCAACCTTCTGTTCAGTTCAGCCGCTCTTATGTATAACTGGAGAACAGTTACCTGGTGAGTATAACTATATAAACATCATCACGATATAATCGAATACAACCCCAGATAGGATCATTGTTTAGTCTATACATTCAACCTTCTGTTCAATTCAGTCGCTCGTATGTATAACGGAAGAACAGTTACCTGGTGAGTATAACTATATAAACATAATCGAATACAACTCAGATACGATGATTGTTTAATCTATCCATTCAACCTTATGTTCGATTGGGTTGCTCGTATGTATAACGAAAGAACAGGTACCTGGTGAGTATAACTATATAAACATAATCGAATACAACCCAGATACGACGATTGTTCAATTCATACTGAATTCAACCTTCTGCTCGATTCGGCCGCTTGTATGTAAAACGGAAGAACAGTTACCTGGTGAGTATTGCTATATAAAAATCATCACGATATCATCGAATACAACTCAGAGATACAATTATCGTTTCGTCTAACCATTTAACCTTCTGTTCGATTCAGTCGCTAGTATGTGTAACTAAAGTACTGTCACCTGGTAAGTATCACTATATATACAGTATTGCGATATAATCGGATACCACCCAGATACATTGATTGTTCAGTCTATCCATTCAACTTTCTGTTCGTTTCGGTCGTTCGTATGTAAAACGGGAATACCGTCACCTAGTGTGTATAACTATATACACAGCATAACATCATAATCGAATACAACTCAGATACTATTCATTCAACCTTCTGTTCGATTCGGTTGCTCGTATGTATAACGAGAGAACAGTAACCTGGTGAGTATTTCCATATGAACTTCATCACGATATAATCGAATACAACTCAGATACAATGATCATTCCGTCTATCCATCCAACCGTCTGTTCGATTTGGTCGCTCGTACGTATAACGCAAGAACAGTCACCTGGTGAGTATCACTATATAAACATTACCACGATATAATCGAATACAACTCAGTTACAATTATCGTTTTGTCTATCCATTCAACCTTCTGTTCAATTCAGTCGCTCGTATGTATAACGGAAGAACAGTTACCTGGTGAGTATAACTATATAAACATAATCGAATACAACCCAGATACGACGATTGTTCAATCTATACTGAATTCAACCTTCTGCTCGATTCGGCCGCTTGTATGTAAAACGGAAGAACAGTTACCTGGTGAGAATTGCTATATAAACATCATCACGATATCATCGAATACAACTCAAAGATACAATTATCGTTTCGTCTAAACATTTAACCTTCTGTTCGATTCAGTCGCTAGTATGTGTAACGGAAGTACCTTCACCTGGTAAGTATCACTATATATACAGTATTGCGATATAATCGGATACCACCCAGATACATTGATTGTTCAGTCTATCCATTCAACTTTCTGTTCGTTTCGGTCGCTCGTATGTAAAACGGGAATACCGTCACCTAATGTGTATAACTATATACACAGCATAACATCATAATCGAATACAACCCAGATACTATGCATTCAACCTTCTGTTCGATTCGGTTGCTCGTATGTATAACGGAAGAACAGTTACCTGGTGAGTATAACTATATAAACATAATCGAATACAACCCAGATACGACGATTGTTCAATCTATACTGAATTCAACCTTCTGCTCGATTCGGCCGCTTGTATGTAAAACGGAAGAACAGTTACCTGGTGAGAATTGCTATATAAACATCATCACGATATCATCGAATACAACTCAGAGATACAATTATCGTTTCGTCTAACCATTTAACCTTCTGTTCGATTCAGTCGCTAGTATGTGTAACGGAAGTACCGTCACCTGGTAAGTATCACTATATATACAGTATTGCGATATAATCGGATACCACCCAGATACATTGATTGTTCAGTCTATCCATTCAACTTTCTGTTCGTTTCGGTCGTTCGTATGTAAAACGGGAATACCGTCACCTAGTGTGTATAACTATATACACAGCATAACATCATAATCGAATACAACCCAGATACTATCCATTCAACCTTCTGTTCGATTCGGTTACTCGTATGTATAACGAAAGAACAGTAACCTGGTGAGTATTTCCATATGAACTTCATCACGATATAATCGAATACAACTCAGATACAATGATCATTCCGTCACCTTCTGTTCGATTTGGTCGCTCGTACGTATAACGCAAGAACAGTCACCTGGTGAGTATTACTATATAAACATTACCACGATATAATCGACTACAACTCAGTTACAATTATCGTTTTGTCTATCCATTCAACCTTCTGTTCAGTTCAGCCGCTCTTATGTATAACTGGAGAACAGTTACCTGGTGAGTATAACTATATAAACATCATCACGATATAATCGAATACAACCCCAGATAAGATCATTGTTTAGTCTATACATTCAACCTTCTGTTCAATTAAGTCGCTCGTATGTATAACGGAAGAACAGTTACCTGGTGAGTATAACTATATAAACATAATCGAATACAACTCAGATACGATGATTGTTTAATCTATCCATTCAACCTTATGTTCGATTGGGTTGCTCGTATGTATAACGAAAGAACAGGTACCTGGTGAGTATAACTATATAAACATAATCGAATACAACCCAGATACGACGATTGTTCAATCTATACTGAATTCAACCTTCTGCTCGATTCGGCCGCTTGTATGTAAAACGGAAGAACAGTTACCTAGTGAGTATTGCTATATAAAAATCATCACGATATCATCGAATACAACTCAGAGATACAATTATCGTTTCGTCTAACCATTTAACCTTCTGTTCGATTCAGTCGCTAGTATGTGTAACGGAAGTACCGTCACCTGGTAAGTATCACTATATATACAGTATTGCGATATAATCGGATATCATCCAGATACATTGATTGTTCAGTCTATCCATTCAACTTTCTGTTCGTTTCGGTCGTTCGTATGTAAAACGGGAATACCGTCACCTAGTGTGTATAACTATATACACAGCATAACATCATAATCGAATACAACCCAGATACTATCCATTCAACCTTCTGTTCGATTCGGTTGCTCGTATGTATAACGAGAGAACAGTAACCTGGTGAGTATTTCCATATGAACTTCATCACGATATGATCGAATACAACTCAGATACAATGATCATTCCGTCTATCCATCCAACCGTCTGTTCGATTTGGTCGCTCGTACGTATAACGCAAGAACAGTCACCTGGTGAGTATTACTATATAAACATTACCACGATATAATCGAATACAACTCAGTTACAATTATCGTTTTGTCTATCCATTCAACCTCCTGTTCAGTTTAGCCGCTTTTATGTATAACTGGAGAACAGTTACCTGGTGAGTATAACTATATAAACATCATCACGATATAATCGAATACAACCCCAGATAGGATCATTGTTTAGTCTATACATTCAACCTTCTGTTCAATTCAGTCGCTCGTATGTATAACGGAAGAACAGTTACCTGGTGAGTATAACTATATGAACATAATCGAATACAACTCAGATACGATGATTGTTTAATCTATCCATTCAACCTTATGTTCGATTGGGTTGCTCGTATGTATAACGAAAGAACAGGTACCTGGTGAGTATAACTATATAAACATAATCGAATACATCTCAGATACTATGATTGTTCAATCTATCCTTAACCTTCTGCTCGATTCGGTCGCTTGTATGTAAAACGGAAGGACAGTTACCTGGTGAGTATTGCTATATTAACATCATCACGATATCATCGAATTCAACTCAGATACAATTATCGTTTCGTCTAACCATTCAACATTCTGTTCGATTCAGTCGCTAGTATGTGTAACGGAAGTATCGTCACCTGGTAAGTATCACTATAAATACAGAATTGCGATATAATCGACTACCACCCAGATACATTGATTGTTCAGTCTATCCATTCAACTTTCTGTTCGTTTCGGTCGCTCGTATGTATAACGAAAGACCAGTAACCTGGTGAGTATTTCTATATGAACGTCATCACGATATAATCGAATACAACTCAGATACAATGATCATTCCGTCTATCCATCCAACCTTATGTTCGATTGGGTCGCTCGTATGTATAACGCAAGAACAGTCAGTAAATAGGCTGCACCGGTTCTGGCTCATTTTTCAATTTTCTAAGTCATTTTTCCCCAGATTCTACGGAAATTACAGTGTTGCCATTTGAAAGCCCCATAAGAGCCCATGTGTTGGAGAGAGATAGAAGATATGATTTTTCCGTAGATCTACCTACTTTTTTTCACGAATTCTAAGGTCCGAAATAGCGAAAATTGACCAATTCAAGGTCAAAGCTGACGTCATCCAAGATGGCCGCCGCGACACGTGACATATAACAGCTGTTGACTGTCATATAATGTTCCATGTCGCTGCTGATTCATAGACACAACCAATCAGAATCCATAATAGCCACGCCCACTTTTGTTAGCGGGTAATTCAATTCATTATTGAGGTTATGCTTGCAGCATTGGATATTTCTCCCTCAACCCCCTCAGGTTTCCGCTGTACCCCTTAGGCCTTCGCTGTACCCCCTTGGCCCCCTCATGCCTCTGCTGTACCCCCTTGGTCCCCTCAGTTCTCCGCTGTACCCCCTTGACCCCCACCCAGGTCTTCGCATATACCTCGACCCCCCTTTTCCCCCTTTGGCCCCCTTTATGTCTCCGATATGTCCGCTATATTATTACGTCAGAAACGCGTCATAGACTACTGACAATAAGAATTAATGAAAAAAGTCCTTCTATCGGCGGGACTTGAACCCCAGACCACCGGATTACGAGTCCGATGCGTTCCCACAGAGCTACGACCACTATATAATTTATTGCAGTCAATGTCGATGCAACGTTATCGCGCAGCGTGACGTAGTCGAGCAAATTTGTTCCAAAGATAAGAGAACGTAGCAACCTCGGCAAGCGGGAAGCATGGAAACGAACAATGGCTTATTCATTCATTAAACATCAGTGTATTGATAGTCATAATCGCATTCAAGGCCAGGTTAGCTGCATTCCATTGATGATTCAACATGATACAATATTTCGCGTGGCGTAACAAAGATGAGAGACGACAAAGCGACTGACACTGTTGCCAGACGTTTGAAAAAATAAGGCATTGTTGCCAGACCTTTGAAAATATCTGGAAATATCCCATAATGCACCTACAGCTCACACAAGTGGAATCTGAACCACCACGTGTGAATACCACAAATTGATGAATACCGTTCGATATATGACCGGGACGTACTAGTGTGTAGCTGCAGAAGTTAGGTATCTGCCGTCTGACATCAGGCGTCTGACATCTGGCGTCATACATCTGACGTCTAACATCTGGCGTTGGATATTTGACAGTCAACGTATGACCGGTATCGTCTCGAGGCTGTAATGTGTTTAATAATTTCTCTGATTTCTGTGGTTCAGTGACATGCACCTACAGCTTGCACAAGTAGAATTCAAACTACCGTGTTGATGTCCATGTGAAAATCTATAAACTTGATGATGGGTTAATTGCGATGACGAGAAGACTATTCATTGGAGGACCATTTTATTTTCTTCATGAATCATTGAACTTTCTTCCGGTTGACTTTGTGAATACTTCGCGTATGCGTCATACATACGTCGCGCAAACGTAGCACTTTCGTCAAAAATTTATTAAAAATATATAAAACTTTTGAAAATGATGGAAAGTATTGAAAAGCGACATGCATTTACTAAAACACATTAAAAACGAAGATAGAACGTCACACATGCGTCTTACGTACATCGTGCAAGCGTCACACCTTTGTTGAAAAAATCTAAAAAACATGTAAATTAATGCTAGCCGACGTCGATAAAATATATTGATTTTCAATTATACAGAATGTTTCGAGGTCATTCGTTGTACAACCAAAAGGGTATCAACGTTTTACTCTGTTATTATTTGGTTTTCCATACATAAAATTGGTTATATTTAGATTTATCAAAGATCAGATGATTAATATTGACAATTCAACAGGTAGTGGAGAAAAAATACAGCCAGAAGGGCATTAACTTCTAACTATGCTATTATTGGTTGTTTAGTTTTAAGAAAATTTAGAATTTATTTCATCTATTTTTTTCATTCGTATAGTATATTAGGTATTATTTAAAATACTGAGAATAATTCATATTGTTTTTCTTATATATTCAATTTTTACGGGCCTCTAACTTATTGCAACCAGTTTATTCCTATTTTGCTCAGTCAAAGATTATGTCTTTTTTGTGGCATCTATCGCGATCGAAGACTGAAAGCTTCGAATTTTGGACTCACGCGATCGGTCGTCGCACGCTGAATGACACTGAAAGTATGTTCACCGGCAATTACGCGATTCCAAAAAACCTATTTTTGATCCCTAATGAACCAACACCTATCACCCACAACGAAAGTGGTGGCCACCCCAAGAAGCGAGGAGAAAAAAGCCAGGTAGGCCCAAAATTGACATTTGTTTGACCGAGCCATTTTCGTAATTTTCTTCGATGTGCAAACATTGGTTATATGAGGTTGTAGCGAAAAGAACATATAAATCTCCCAGATTAATATATTCTGCGTGGAGAAGTTGATTTTCTCCCTCGCCCGTGTCTATGTAGTAAGGGGTCTATACTGTGGAATGTATGAATTATTGAATCTCATTTTATCAGTTTTCTTCCTTAACGGTAGGCAACCCTTCTAGCAATACCTACTCTGTCCTTTATACTTCTAGAGATTTTTGGTTTTGTCACTAGGTCATGCGTCTTATTCGATGTGAAGTGTCCTCCAGAACTTTGAAATGGAAGGAAAGGAAAACATAATCTGTTTCTGGTAGCTTTTCCATAAGTAAACTTCTTTGGTTTTAATATTGACAATTCAACAGGTAATGGAGAAAAAATACAGCCAGAAGGGCATTTACTTCTAACTATGCTATCATTGGTTATATGAGGTTGTAGCGAAACGAACATATAAATCTCCCAGATTAATATATATTGTGCGTGGAGAAGTTGATTTTCTCCCTCGCCCGTGTGTATGATTGAATTATTGAATCTCATTTTATTAGTTTTCTTACTAAACGGTAGGCAACCCTTCTAGCACTACCTACTCTGTCCTTTATACTTCTAGAGATTTCAGGTTTTATCACTAGGTTATACGTCTTATTCAAGTAACCTGGTGAAGTTTGAAACTGAGGGAAAGGAAAAACTAACCTGTTTCTGATAGCTTTTTTAACATTTTTTTGTATTTTCATCACGTTTGAAATAGCATATTGTTTTTTTTTTCCCAGATGTCCCAAAGAGTCTAGAGAGTCTCCTGTTCCAATACAAAATCTCACCGTTTGCGAGATATCGATGAGAAAATAGTGGAAAAATCATCACTCTGGTACAAAACTTAGGGGGTTGAAGTCAAGGTGTCACAAAACGGGTTATCAAGTCTATTTGAGCATTGCAATTCACCCCGATTCACATAAACGAGAATGATCATCGATTACTATTTGAATGTTACAGAGGGCACTACCGATCATGAATCATCCAGTATAAGTTTTGTTACATAAGTGAATGATTGAATGATAAACAATACGGTAGAGACAGTTTAGTTTATCAAATATTTGTTTACAAACAGAAACTATACCATTGAATCAGGGGAGAGGTGTTTTATAATAAAACAACTTCTTGATATGAATGTTTGAATCAAGGAACAAGATATATATTTCTTCAAATTTGAATCGATCCGACATTTCATGAAGTTAACTTGCAAAGAAAATGATTCTTCATTCAGAGCTTCTTGGATTGAGTTACTGTTTTTTTCGGATAAAAATTTAAGACGTATTGATGCAAATGCACCTACACGAAAAAAATTCTGACGGCGCTCATGTGCTCATCTGAACATTATGATCAATGCATTGATGAACAGAATGGTCTTTCATTTCACGTGGATGATGACAACTATGAAATATTCACAGGATTGATTAACAGAATGGTCTTTCATTGCACGTGGCTGATGACTGCTATAAATTATTGACAGATAGAGATGATTATATGTTTCCGAATCAGCATTTTCATCACAGATATGCAACTATGAATTTATTGGTGCAAAATATATACATAAATGACTATTGTTCTTGTCAGCTATAAAACCAATCTCACATCAGGTAGTGCTTCAGTTTGTCATCGATCATCATCAAACGAACAATTAGTGACGGTGAATCATTGTGAGTGTATACTTCTACAATTTGAGGTGAGTCATTTATTTCTCCTAATTATCACCATGCAACTTGAGTTTTGAAATAGCGTATCCAATTAGAAGTTCAAAAAATCTTATCAGGGTATATCCAGAGTACTTTTCTTCATCATTTTTTCTAGCAACACCTCTCAACCTCTGGTGAAAACATTTTCAAAGGATCAGTAGGATTGAAATCTGACTTTGAGATAGTCAAACATTAATTTGTTTTGGTTTAATAATTTTTTCAATAATTAGACTTTTCCAGAAATCAAAGTGCCTCTTCACAGCTCTCCAGTCAATAAGTTATAGAATGTGGCGGGTTTGAAGGGAATTAGTGAAGCTGCAAATCCTCTATAAAATTACTTGCTTGGTAAGTGAGACTATCTGTATAGTTGAATTGCATACATCGTTATGAATAATGTGACAGATCGAAAAATATTCACTTCCGGTTTATTAAAAAGCGGCATAGAGAAAAACTAATGTTTTATTAGTGATCCCTATAACGTGTAGATTCCAAAAACATCAACTTCCGGTTTCACTTCCGGTTTACATTTTTCCCCTAACATAGTCATGTGGGTACTCTGAGAGAAGGATTTTTCACGGACATTCTAAATATATCATTTTACCTATGTACAAAGTCTCAAGGTTAGAGAGATATCAATCAAAATTAATCGAAATAATGAAAAAATCTATGTAAACAATTCACAATCACTTCGTGTAATTATTTTCTGGACGATCCAGCTTCTCGACGAATTATCACGATATATTCACTTCCGGTTTATCAAAAATCGATATAGACAAACACTAATGATATATTCGTGACCCCCATGACGTGCAGACTCCAAAAACAACAACTTCCAGTTTCACTTCCGGTTTTCATTTTTTCAGGAAACAGGGTAATGTGGGTACTCTGAGAGAAGGATATTTCACGATCATTCTGAAAATGTTAATTTACCTATATTAAAAATCTCAAGGCTCACAAGTTATCAATCAAAATTCATCGAAAGAATCAAAAAATCAATGAAAATAGTTAACATTCCATTCATGTATCGATTTTCTGACGGACTCATTTTCTTGATAAATTATCGGAAAATATCCACTTCCGGTTTGAGTAAAATCGACATAGAGAAAAACGAATATTATATTCGTGATCTCCTTGATGTTTGGACTTCAAAAATATCAAATTCCGGTTTCACTTCCGGTTTCAATTTTTTTTAGTAAACAGGATCATGTGGATACTCATTGAAAAGGATATTTCACGTACATTCTGAAAATGCAAACTCACCTATTTAAAGAGTATCAAGCTTTGTGAAATATCAATCAAAATTTATCGAAATATTAAAAAAACAATAAAAACTGTTCACCATCTCTTTGAGTATTGATTTCCTGACAGACTGATTCACTTGATGAATTATTAAAAAAAAAACACTTCCATTTTGTGAAAAGCGACATAGAGGCAAACGAATGTTATATTCGTGATTTCACCTCCTTCACGGTTATCGAAATATCGACCAAGGAGAAGAAATTGAAATTTAGTTTCCGAAGTGTATCATTCCAAGTGAATGCTGTTTCTGGTATCATAAGTAAAATTATTTAGAGTATGTTTGAAATATGTTTATTTATTTTATGAAAATATCGTTTGAAATCTGAAGTGGGTTTTTTTCTGGTATTTCTGAATTGTGTTGCGTTCATAATCTTAAGTATTTCTTCTTTATTTATCCCATACAGACCCATCGACGGCAACATCGACCTTCAGTGCCGACGCTTGCTCACCAGTGCTAACGCCCTGAACAGTGCCATCACATTTTTCAAATAGAAGTAAGTTCATTGAATTTCTGATTTTTGATCAAGAGATCTGCTTCATGTTCCAATTTGAAGTGAATTTGAATATTTCTGATTGTCATTCCACACGAAAATGAATTATATTGTGTATTTTTCAGTCGTTCACAAAATCAAAAGCGATTTCCGTTCTATTCAATTCAAAGTGGATCCCTTCATGTTTTGAATCTGAGATAAATTCTAATATTTTTGAAAACTGTATCAGAATTTAACAATCTATGAAATTTTTTCTAATGCTGCTCAAAACCTGAAGTATATTTCTGATTTCTGCTTCTATCTATAATTACCTTTGAAACAATGACCAATTACAAATCTCACAGTTTTCATTCATCTGATAATAAGTTTGGGGTGATTTATTCAATGAACATTCTCACATGATCCAACCCTTCAAAGTAATCATAGATTTGTTGAAGTTTCTTGAAAACAGTAATTCCAGAAGACTCCAAAGTACTTTCAAAATCAATATTATCTACGACTATATGTTTATTAACAAAGCGTTTATTCTCATTTTATAGTTTTGAAGATTTCTGAAAACCCTCTAAAACCCCTGTAGCCGTGATCTGAAGACTTATGAAGTCCCTTATCACACATTCTCCCACGTGGCTGATCACTCTCTTTGCCTTAAACAAGTTTAGGATTTTTGCCGGAGACAATAAATTTATTCGGTGAGCCCCCTTTGACGTTAGGAGAAGTGGAGGATGAAAAGAGTTGAATTCATATGATAAATCATTTATTAATAACATACTGAATATATCTATAGAACTATATAATACATCGATAATCTTATCATCATAGCATCATCATTGAATATACGTCTCCAACACCGGATGCATACCTGATACAACTGATTTTTCATTGCATATTATCTTCTTATGAAAGCATCCCAAACATCCAGGCCAATCTATTCCTGGAGGTGGATTTGATATCTGTGCAAACTGAACAGAAAAGTCTTTGGCTTTATGAATATTTTTCATGTGTCGGTATATATCTGTTCTATTCATAAATTTCCCACATATCTCACACAATAGTTTACGTCGATCATACGCAAATTGCCACTTTTTGAAACATTCGTAGCAGTCCCAGGAGCTGTTGTTAAAAGGAATCCACTCTCCACTATTAAGGCCTCCTTTTATGAAACATTTATCGCAAAGTTCTCGTGCAGTATCAGGGTACTCCTGATGACAGCTCGCGCAAATATTCATCATAACTGCTTCGTATGACAGTTGGACGTGAAATGATCCATACAGATTTTGTCTATGTATTAATCTCATTTCACACATTTAGGTCAACTTCTCGGCTAACATTTTTTGCTACTTTGTTTCTAACGATTTCTTTGTATGATGGCGACGAGATGCCTGCGCATGCGCACCAACTTCTGGAGACTACTGCGCATGCGCGAATAGTTTAGGATATATCCCCCGCATCATCATCAGACATTACCCTCATTCTATCGCTGACTACGGTCGAGTGCAGACGTATTCTCATATTTCGCGTTGGCAATAAAAGTTTGTGATAATATAAATCTTCCAGATAGCTCACGAGGATGTCTCTATTTTCCGACTTGGTGCGTCATGTTGCGGCCATATTGGGGGTTCTGACCCCTCATTATGATGAGAAAATTGCTCGGGAAGGACTGCGAGAATGTATGAAAGGAATAAAGCGCCTGAATTATGCTTTGGGATCTGCAAAATCTTTGGGGGAAAAACAGCATCTAGAGGCTTGCCTACGGAATATTAAAAGTATGAGGAACCAGTTCAGAGCTGCGCAGAAGAAGGGGGCTGGACTTGAATCTAGGAAGGAAACTGCGCGTGATAGAGTTCACTGGGACGACTCTACATCTGCGTTTCAATCTCGCATTAGAACTGGTGTCATTTCCAATCTAAAACATAAGGATCCTGAGTCTTTTTTGATGGATTGCAAAGCATTATTCAACCGACGTATTCAGAACGCTTTGAAAAAAGATGAGGCCGTGAAAGTGAATACCGTTTTCTGTGGAGAGTTTGAGATGGTAAAGGGAGATAGTGTGCTTAAAGAGTACAAGTACTTCACCACATCAAACTCACCCGTCTACAGAGATACGGACATTCATGAATGGTTCGATAGAAAGGTCATTGACCCAATGTTGAGGGAGCTGGAGGAATTCCAAGAGCGGGATAGTGGTTGGGCATTGAAAGCTATCATTAACTTGGGGGTCAATATCAACAAGTTCACTTCCCAACTTGGATCCTCGTATATCGAGCTGCCTCCACAAATTCATCGAAAAAAGGCATGCATCAACGTCAAGAATGATGATAATTCATGTTTTGGCTGGGCAGTAACTTCAGCTCTATATCCAGTTGATTCAAATAGCGATCGAACTTCATCATACCCCCACCCGACTTCCGTTCTGAAATTGAAGGGCATTCAGTTTCCGATGACCCTCAAACAAATCCCCAACTTTGAGCGGCAGAATGGTATCTCGATCAATGTTTACATCCTTCAGAAGGAAAAGAAAACGTTCACCACATTGCCTACCTACCTAACCAAGAACAAGAGGGATAAGCATGTCAATTTGCTGATAGTGCAAGATAGCTATTCTGGAGGTAATTCTCCAGTTAGCTATCACTACGTGTGGATTAAGAACCTGTCTCGACTTTTATCGAAGCAGCTGAGCAAAGAGGATCATAAAAAGTATTTCTGCGATCGCTGCCTCCACTACTTTAGATCAGCAGACAAGCTTGATAAACATATGGAAGATTGTATCAGAATAAATGAAACTGCCATCAAGATGCCTGAGGAAGGACAAAATATTTTGAAATTTAAAAATCATAAAAACAAGGAGAAGGCCCCATTTATCGTATACGCTGACCTGGAGTCTGTTTTGAAGCCCACAGATGACCCGAAGAAACCGCAACACCACGTTCCAGCTGCCGTTGGATATTACCTCAAATGTTCATATGATAATTCTCTCTCCTTTTATCGTGCGTATCGAGGTGTGGATTGCATGCAATGGTTCGCAGATCAGATGGGTCAACTAGCTGAAGATATGGCCACGGTCTTCGGGTGTCCTTATGATATCCATATGACTGCTAAACAAGAAGCAGAATTTCGAATGGCTACACATTGCCACATTTGTGAGCAGCCATTCAGTGCCGAGGATAAGAAAGTTAGAGATCATAATCACTTGATTCCTGAGAATAACTATCGTGGAGCTGCACATGAATCCTGCAACATCAACTACCAGGATAGTCATGTGGTACCTGTTGTGTTTCACAATTTGAGTGGGTATGACGCTAATTTTATCATCGAGGATATAGCTTCTAGAATGAAGGGTTCGATTGATATATTGCCCATAACTAAGGAAAAGTACATCTCCTTTACTAAGCACGTTGATGGAGCACCCATACAGTTCAGATTTATAGACAGCTTCCGATTCATGAGTTCTTCCCTTGATAAATTGGCATCGTATCTGACTGAATTTCCGATTTTGCGGTCACAATATGATGGAATATCTGAAGATCGCCAGAACCTATTGACCAAAAAGGGGGTAATGCCTTATGATTACGTTGACTCATTTCAACGTTTCGCTGAAACCTGTCTTCCACCAATCGATGCTTTCTATAATAAACTAGAAGATAAGTCCTGCCCCCGCCGGCTCTATCAACATGCACAGCTGGTGTGGAACACATTTAACTGTCAGTCCTTGGGAGAATATGTGGATCTTTATATGAAAACCGATATACTCCTGCTGGCAGATGTTTTTGAACAGTTTAGAACCAGCTGCCACAGAACATATGGTCTTGATCCAGCTCATTACTTCACGTTACCTGGAATCACGTGGGATGCCATGCTGAAGTATACTGGACAAGAGCTGGAGCTCCTTACTGATCCTGACATATTTTTGTTCGTTGAAAGAGGAATTAGAGGAGGTCTCAGTCAAATTTGTTCTAAAAGAAGAGCTCAGGCTAACAACAAGTATATGCCTCAATATGATTCTTCAAAGCCTGACTCATACTTGATGTACTATGATGTGAATAATCAATATGGATGGGCTATGAGTCAATATCTTCCATATGGAGGATTTGAATGGGTTGATACCAACATGGACATCACAGCGATTCCGGATGATGCCGATGATGGATATATCCTGGAAGTGGATTTGGAATATCCATTGAACTTACATGATGTACATAAGGATCTTCCATTTTGTTCAGAACATATTGTCCCAAAAACACGGAAACCTCCAACCAGATCCTCTCAACTCACTAAGCTGATGGCCACCTTAAGTTCTAAAGATAAATACGTTATCCATTACCGAACACTGAAACAAGCGTAAGCACATGGACTGGTACTGAAAAAAATTCATCGAGTTTTCAAATTCAAACAGTCGCCTTGGTTGAAGGGGTATATTGATCTCAACACAGGATTGCGGAAAGCTGCCAAGAATGAATTCGAAAAGAATCATTTTAAACTGATGAACAATGCAGTGTTTGGGAAAACGATGGAAAACATACGGAAGAGGGTTGATGTCCGCCTTCTAACGAAGTGGTCTGGACGATATGGTGCTGAGACATATATTTCGAAGCCGGAGTTCAAGAATTGTACAGTTTTTAATGAGAATTTGGTTGCTGTTGAGCTAAGGAAACTACAGATATATCTCAACAAACCTATTTATGTTGGTCAAGCTATTTTAGATCTAGCTAAGATGACCATCTACGGCTTCCACTATGAGTATATGCGTAATGAGTTTGGAGATAATTGTTCCATTTGCTATACCGATACCGATTCTCTTATCTATGAGATTAATGATCGAGATCCTTATGAAGTGATGAAGCGAGACTGTCACTCTCACTTTGACACTTCTGACTATCCTGAAGATAATTCATATGGAATTCCTCGAGTTAACAAAAAGGTGTTGGGTATGATGAAGGATGAGAACAATGGAGTAATTTTGACGGACTACGTAGGCTTGCGATCAAAACTATATGCCACGAAGGTGCTGATAACTGACAATGAAATTGAAAATATAAGGAAGAGGCTGATTGATGAAGATTATGATGATGATGAAATCGTCGAGATCATAAAGAATTTGTGTATTACGAAAAAAGCAAAGGGAGTGAAATCGTCTGTAGTAAAAACTGTGATTACTTTTAATGATTATGTTGAATGTTTGGAAACATATCGGCAAAAAACAGTTTCCCAAAATTCAATAAGAGCTCACAAACATCAGGTATTTTCAACTTTACATCGAAAAATTGCATTAAGCCCCAATGATGATAAAAGGTATATCATCCCAGGGACCAGTGAAACCTTACCTTGGGGCCACTATTCTATACCCCAAACATCAGATGCTGAAGTTATGGAGACCGATGGTTGACGGGAAGAGTGATAATTTTCATACTTTCCCTTTTTCAATCTAATATTTTATACTATACTTTATATTTCTATCAACTTTCATGAAGAGTATGACGTGATGAATGATCAGGAGAACAATCATGAAAAGAGATAACCAATCAACCACCGATTGAAGTATTTTGAAAAAAAGAGTCATTAAAAGATGCCACCATCAAGAGATAGCTGATCAATTACGGATTAGAGTCTTTTGATAAGAAAGAGCCATTAAAAGATGCCACCATCAAGAGATAGCTGATCAATTACGGATTAGAGTCTTTTGATAAGAAAGAGCCATTGAAAGATGCCACCATCAGAAGATAGCTAATCAATTACGGATTAGAGTCTTTTGATAAGAAAGAGCCATTAAAAGATGCCACCATCAAGAGATAGCTAATCAATTACGGATTAGAGTCTTTTGATAAGAAAGAGCCATTAAAAGATGCCACCATCAAGAGATAGCTAATCAACCACGAATTGGAGTCTTTGGACTAAAGAGCTATTGAAAGATGTCACGAAAATATTCGATTGTTGACCTAATTATTTATCGCTGGAAGTGGCTAAAGTAGGCCTCTAGGGGAAGCTTCCCACTATAAAAAGAAGCAACGCACCAAAGCTCTACCTCCTGGTGGTGTGGAAATGAGCTGCTATTCATACCTGTATTTCATTAATCTGATATCTGTTATCCATCTTCTGAATAGAAATGTTTCAATACTGATATCCATCATTCTGAGTAAAATTCTCCAGACAACCCAATTTTCATATTTGTTTTCATTAACATGCACTCGCATATAATTTTATCAATTATTTTCAATCATAGCAAGAAACGTCGGAACAATCTGATCAGTTATTTAGGATAATATCTCCAGTTTTCTCATCTCCCTATGTTTTGATTTAATCACTTTTTTTATAAAATCAGCATTGCTATTACTGACAGCTCCTTTCAACCCCAATTTTTCCTTGTAGATTTCTGATTTACTTCAAACCGCATCTTCATTGGAAGGATTGGTTTTTCTTTCATTGTGATTGTTTTTAATTGATCGATTTGTGGCTTCATTATTCTTTCATTCCTCATAGGTAATGTCTGTATCATCAGGATATTACACTGATGGTGAGGCAGATGTGGAGGATCTCTTCGCACAAGTGAATGCGCTCTTCCCGGCGAATAGAGGGAATCTGCGGGTAATGGAAGTCCCAGCCAACATCATGTGAGTTTGTTATAATTTGCACCACTTCTATTCCTTATGTTATCATTACAGAAGTGAGGATGAGAATGACGACGCCGAGGATGGGGTCGAGGAGGAGGATGATGAGGATGAAATGGATTATAATTATGAATACATAGGATATGAGGACATCATGGCTATGTACAATCGGCCTCCTGGTGAAATAATGTATGTAGAAATGTATATTTGGTAATCGATATCAATTTTGTTTTTTTTTTCTAGAGATGAGCATATGAATGGTGTTATAATCATGTGAGTTCCGAATGATATCTTTATACATCAAGATATTATTCTTATAATTTTTTTACAGAAGTGACGATGAGAGTGAAACAGAGGAGGAGGTTGAGGAGGAGGAGAAGGATGATGATGATAATGTTATGGATGGTATTATAATCATGTGAGTTCCAAATAATATTTTCATATATTAAGATATTATTCATAACATTATTTTTATAGAAGTGACGATGAGAGTGAAACAGAGGAAGGGGTTGAGGAGGAGGAGAAGGATGATGATGATAATGTTATGGATGGTATTATAATCATGTGAGTTCCAAATAATATTTTCATATATTAAGATATTATTCATAACATTATTTTTATAGAAGTGACGATGAGAGTGAAACAGATGAGAAGGATGATGATGATAATGTTATGGATGGTATTTTAATCATGTGAGTTCCAAATAATATTTTCATATATTAAGATATTATTCATAACATTATTTTTATAGAAGTGACGATGAGAGTGAAACAGAGGAGGGGGTTGAGGAGGAGGAGAAGGATGATGATGATTATGTTATGGATGGTATTATAATCATGTGAGTTTCAAATAATATTCTCATATATTAAGATATTATTCATAACATTATTTTTATAGAAGTGACGATGAGAGTTAAACAGATGAGGGGTTTGAGGAGGAGGAGAAGGATGATGATGATTATGTTATGGATCCAGGAGCTGATGCTAGCGATTGATGATCATATTGTGAGTATGATAAGAGTTTAATTTCTGTATGGATTTGTGCTTAGCATAAATAAGTATTCAGGCAACCTCCAAACAGTCAAGCGACCGCCAGGAAACAGCCCTGAAATCTCCAGGAAACCATCGTGAAATCACCAGGAAAAAATCAAGAAACCACCAAGAAATCGCCTGGAAATGCCCGGAAACCACTTAGAAATCACCAAACTTGCTAAGAAATCGCTTTTCCTTGAATCACATGTGAAATAAATTATTGTTTTTGTTAATAATATGATATGACTCCTGCATGTTGCCGAACCTCACAATGAATTACGTTGGATTAATAATAAGAAGTTTGCTTTATTTATTTTTTTACCTTTTTTTTCCTTTCTTGGTGTTGATAGCCCAAATACATTAACCAACCTTCAATATAACAGAGTTTGCCGTTAATGAACCAATGTGTATGATTTTTAACTCGTTAATTTCAGTACTGAATCGTTGAATTCCTACCAATATATATTATTTTATGATAGTTGACGATTCTGACTATCAATCTGGACTACGTTTTTTTTTTTCATTTTCCAATGCCTATGCACCTAATTTCATTGTTTCACTGTCCGTTTTGATCAATTTTATAATGAGTGTCTCAAAAAGACTCAATAGTGGTGAATGTCACCTGATGGTATATGTGGAGTAAAATATTGCCTTGTTTTTTTGTGATTATATGCAAATTCATGGGTTTCTATTCGCTTCATATACCTACTTGACGTGTACTGTACTCATTGTGACAGCATTGTGAGGTATTCCCGCGCAGCCTTGAACAAGCTGGTTCGGATTCCGCTTGTGTAAGCTGTAGATTCTTCGCTGAGCACATATATCACCTCTCAGATGTCATCTACCAATTAAAAGATGTTGTATATCAATTCGAGGTATCTAACTAATATTGTATCCTTATATGTTATCATTTCTGAAATATCAATAAAAAACGTGTGTACAACATATGTACAACGCATACGCGAAGTATTCACAAAGTCAACCGGAAGAAAGTTCAATGATTCATGAAGAAAATAAAATGGTCCTCCATTGAATAGTCTTCTCGTCATCGCAATTAACCCATCATCAAGTTTATAGATTTTCACATGGACATCAACACGGTAGTTTACTTTGACTGTCAAATATCCAACGCCAGATGTTAGACGTCAGATGTAGGACGCCAGATGTCAGACGCCTGATGTCAGACGGCAGATACCTAACTTCTGCAGCTACACACTAGTACGTCCCGGTCATATATCGAACGGTATTCATCAATTTGTGGTATTCACACGTGGTGGTTCAGATTCCACTTGTGTGAGCTGTAGGTGCATTATGGGATATTTCCAGATATTTTCAAAGGTCTGGCAACAATGCCTTATTTTTTCAAACGTCTGGCAACAGTGTCAGTCGCTTTGTCGTCTCTCATCTTTGTTACGTCACGCGAAATATTGTATCATGTTGAATCATCAATGGAATGCAGCTAACCTGGCCTTGAATGCGATTATGACTATCAATACACTGATGTTTAATGAATGAATAAGCCATTGTTCGTTTCCATGCTTCCCGCTTGCCGAGGTTGCTACGTTCTCTTATCTTTGGGACAAATTTGCTCGACTACGTCACGCTGCGCGATAACGTTGCATCGACATTGACTGCAATTAATTATATAGTGGTCGTAGCTCTGTGGGAACGCATCGGACTCGTAATCCGGTGGTCTGGGGTTCAAATCCCGCCGATAGAAGGACTTTTTTCATTAATTCTTATTGTCAGTAGTCTATGACGCGTTTCTGACGTAATAATATAGCGGACATATCGGAGACATAAAGGGGGCCAAAGGGGGAAAAGGGGGGTCGAGGTATATGCGAAGACCTGGGTGGGGGTCAAGGGGGTACAGCGGAGAACTGAGGGGACCAAGGGGGTACAGCAGAGGCATGAGGGGGCCAAGGGGGTACAGCGAAGGCCTAAGGGGTACAGCGGAAACCTGAGGGGGTTGAGGGAGAAATATCCAATGCTGCAAGCATAACCTCAATAATGAATTGAATTACCCGCTAACAAAAGTGGGCGTGGCTATTATGGATTCTGATTGGTTGTGTCTATGAATCAGCAGCGACATGGAACATTATATGACAGTCAACAGCTGTTATATGTCACGTGTCGCGGCGGCCATCTTGGATGACGTCAGCTTTGACCTTGAATTGGTCAATTTTCGCTATTTCGGACCTTAGAATTCGTGAAAAAAGTAGGTAGATCTACGGAAAAATCATATCTTCTATCTCTCTCCAACACATGGGCTCTTATGGGGCTTTCAAATGGCAACACTGTAATTTCCGTAGAATCTGGGGAAAAATGACTTAGAAAATTGAAAAATGAGCCAGAACCGGTGCAGCCTATTTACTACAGTCACCTGGTGAGTTTTACTATATAAACATCACCACGATATAATCGAATACAACTCAGTTACAATTATCGTTCCGTCTAACCATCCAACCTTATGTTCGATTCAGACGCTCGTATGTGTAACGAAAGAACCGTTACATGGTAGGTGTAACTAAATATACAGCATAACGATATAATCGGAGACAACCCAGATACAATGATTGTTCAATCTATCCATTCAACCTTATGTTCGATTCGGTTGCTCGTATGTATAACGGAAGAACTGTTACCTGGTTAGACATACTATATGATAATAATCACGATATAATCAAATACAACCCAGATACTATCCATTCATACTTCTGTTCGATTCGGTTGCTCGTATGTATAACGAAAGAACAGTAACCTGGTGAGTATTTCCATATGAACTTCATCACGATATAATCCAATACAACTCAGATACAATGATCATTCCGTCTATCAATCCAACCTTCTGTTCGATTTGGTTGCTCGTTCGTATAACGCAAGAACAGTCACCTGGTGAGTATTACTATATAAACATTACCACGATATAATCGAATACAACTCAGTTACAATTATCGTTTTGTCTATCCATTCAACCTTCTGTTCAGTTCAGCCGCTCTTATGTATAACTGGAGAACAGTTACCTGGTGAGTATAACTATATAAACATCATCACGATATAATCGAATACAACCCCAGATAGGATCATTGTTTAGTCTATACATTCAACCTTCTGTTCAATTCAGTCGCTCGTATGTATAACGGAAGAACAGTTACCTGGTGAGTATAACTATATAAACATAATCGAATACAACTCAGATACGATGATTGTTTAATCTATCCATTCAACCTTATGTTCGATTGGGTTGCTCGTATGTATAACGAAAGAACAGGTACCTGGTGAGTATAACTATATAAACATAATCGAATACAACCCAGATACGACGATTGTTCAATCTATACTGAATTCAACCTTCTGCTCGATTCGGCCGCTTGTATGTAAAACGGAAGAACAGTTACCTAGTGAGTATTGCTATATAAAAATCATCACGATATCATCGAATACAACTCAGAGATACAATTATCGTTTCGTCTAACCATTTAACCTTCTGTTCGATTCAGTCGCTAGTATGTGTAACGGAAGTACCGTCACCTGGTAAGTATCACTATATATACAGTATTGCGATATAATCGGATACCATTCAGATACATTGATTGTTCAGTCTATCCATTCAACTTTCTGTTCGTTTCGGTCGTTCGTATGTAAAACGGGAATACCGTCACCTAGTGTGTATAACTATATACACAGCATAACATCATAATCGAATACAAACCAGATACTATCCATTCAACCTTCTGTTCGATTCGGTTGCTCGTATGTATAACGAGAGAACAGTAACCTGGTTAGTATTTCCATATGAACTTCATCACGATATGATCGAATACAACTCAGATACAATGATCATTCCGCCTATCCATCCAACCGTCTGTTCGATTTGGTCGCTCGTACGTATAACGCAAGAACAGTCACCTGGTGAGTATTACTATATAAACATTACCACGATATAATCGAATACAACTCAGTTACAATTATCGTTTTGTCTATCCATTCAACCTCCTGTTCAGTTTAGCCGCTTTTATGTATAACTGGAGAACAGTTACCTGGTGAGTATAACTATATAAACATCATCACGATATAATCGAATACAACCCCAGATAGGATCATTGTTTAGTCTATACATTCAACCTTCTGTTCAATTCAGTCGCTCGTATGTATAACGGAAGAACAGTTACCTGGTGAGTATAACTATATGAACATAATCGAATACAACTCAGATACGATGATTGTTTAATCTATCCATTCAACCTTATGTTCGATTGGGTTGCTCGTATGTATAACGAAAGAACAGGTACCTGGTGAGTATAACTATATAAACATAATCGAATACAACTCAGATACTATGATTGTTCAATCTATCCTTAACCTTCTGCTCGATTCGGTCGCTTGTATGTAAAACGGAAGGACAGTTACCTGGTGAGTATTGCTATATTAACATCATCACGATATCATCGAATTCAACTCAGATACAATTATCGTTTCGTCTAACCATTCAACATTCTGTTCGATTCAGTCGCTAGTATGTGTAACGGAAGTATCGTCACCTGGTAAGTATCACTATAAATACAGAATTGCGATATAATCGACTACCACCCAGATACATTGATTGTTCAGTCTATCCATTCAACTTTCTGTTCGTTTCGGTCGCTCGTATGTATAACGAAAGACCAGTAACCTGGTGAGTATTTCTATATGAACGTCATCACGATATAATCGAATACAACTCAGATACAATGATCATTCCGTCTATCCATCCAACCTTATGTTCGATTGGGTCGCTCGTATGTATAACGCAAGAACAGTCACCTGGTGAGTTTTACTATATAAACATCACCACGATATAATCGAATACAACTCAGTTACAATTATCGTTCCGTCTAACCATCCAACCTTATGTTCGATTCAGACGCTCGTATGTGTAACGAAAGAACCGTTACATGGTAGGTGTAACTAAATATACAGCATAACGATATAATCGGAGACAACCCAGATACAATGATTGTTCAATCTATCCATTCAACCTTATGTTCGATTCGGTTGCTCGTATGTATAACGGAAGAACTGTTACCTGGTTAGACATACTATATGATAATAATCACGATATAATCAAATACAACCCAGATACTATCCATTCATACCTCTGTTCGATTCGGTTGCTCGTATGTATAACGAAAGAACAGTAACCTGGTGAGTATTTCCATATGAACTTCATCACGATATAATCCAATACAACTCAGATACAATGATCATTCCGTCTATCCATCCAACCTTCTGTTCGATTTGGTTGCTCGTTCGTATAACGCAAGAACAGTCACCTGGTAAGTATTACTATATAAACATTACCACGATATAATCGAATACAACTCAGTTACAATTATCGTTTTGTCTATCCATTCAACCTTCTGTTCAGTTCAGCCGCTCTTATGTATAACTGGAGAACAGTTACCTGGTGAGTATAACTATATAAACATCATCACGATATAATCGAATACAACCCCAGATAGGATCATTGTTTAGTCTATACATTCAACCTTCTGTTCAATTCAGTCGCTTGTATGTATAACGGAAGAACAGTTACCTGGTGAGTATAACTATATAAACATAATCGAATACAACTCAGATACGATGATTGTTTAATCTATCCATTCAACCTTATGTTCGATTGGGTTGCTCGTATGTATAACGAAAGAACAGGAACCTGGTGAGTATAACTATATGAACATAATCGAATACAACCCAGATACGACGATTATTCAATCTATACTGAATTCAACCTTCTGCTCGATTCGGCCGCTTGTATGTAAAACGGAAGAACAGTTACCTGGTGAGTATTGCTATATGAACATCATCACGATATCATCGAATACAACTCAGAGATACAATTTTCGTTTCGTCTAACCATTTAACCTTCTGTTCGATTCAGTCGCTAGTATGTGTAACGGAAGTACCGTCACCTGGTAAGTATCACTATATATACAGTATTGCGATATAATCGGATACCACCCAGATACATTGATTGTTCAGTCTATCCATTCAACTTTCTGTTCGTTTCGGTCGTTCGTATGTAAAACGGGAATACCGTCACCTAGTGTGTATAACTATATACACAGCATAACATCATAATCGAATACAACCCAGATACTATCCATTCAACCTTCTGTTTGATTCGGTTGCTCGTATGTATAACGAAAGAACAGTAACCTGGTGAGTATTTCCATATGAACTTCATCACGATATAATCGAATACAACTCAGATACAATGATCATTCCGTCTATCTATCCAACCTTCTGTTCGATTTGGTCGCTCGTACGTATAACGCAAGAACAGTCACCTGGTGAGTATTACTATATAAACATTACCACGATATAATCGAATACAACTCAGTTACAATTATCGTTTTGCCTATCCATTCAACCTTCTGTTCAGTTCAGCCGCTCTTATGTATAACTGGAGAACAGTTACCTGGTGAGTATAACTATATAAACATCATCACGATATAATCGAATACAACCCCAGATAGGATCATTGTTTGGTCTATACATTCAACCTTCTGTTCAATTCAGTCGCTCGTATGTATAACGGAGGAACAGTTACCTGGTGAGTATAACTATATAAACATAATCGAATACAACTCAGATACGATGATTGTTTAATCTATCCATTCAACCTTATGTTCGATTGGGTTGCTCGTATGTATAACGAAAGAACAGGTACCTGGTGAGTATAACTATATAAACATAATCGAATACAACTCAGATACGATGATTGTTCAATCTATCCATTCAACCTTATGTTCGATTGGGTTGCTCGTATGTATAACGAAAGAACAGGTACCTGGTGAGTATAACTATATAAACATAATCGAATACAACTCAGATACGATGATTGTTCAATCTATCCATTCAACCTTCTGCTCGATTCGGTCGCTTGTATGTAAAACGGAAGGACAGTTACCTGGTTAGTATTGCTATATAAACATCATCACGATATCATCGAATTCAACTCAGATACAATTATCGTTTCGTCTAACCATTCAACATTCTGTTCGATTCAGTCGCTAGTATGTGTAACGGAAGTATCGTCACCAGGTAAGTATCACTATAAATACAGAATTGCGATATAATCGACTACCACCCAGATACATTGATTGTTCAGTCTATCCATTCAACTTTCTGTTCGTTTCGGTCGCTCGTATGTATTACGAAAGACCAGTAACCTGGTGAGTATTTCTATATGAACGTCATCACGATATAATCGAATACAACTCAGTTACAATTATCGTTCCGTCTAACCATCCAACCTTATGTTCGATTCAGACGCTCGTATGTGTAACGAAAGAACCGTTACATGGTAGGTGTAACTAAATATACAGCATAACGATATAATCGGAGACAACCCAGAAACAATGATTGTTCAATCTATCCATTCAACCTTATCTTCGATTCGGTTGCTCGTATGTATAACGGAAGAACTGTTACCTGGTTAGACATACTATATGATAATAATCACGATATAATCAAATACAACCCAGATACTATTCATTCATACTTCTGTTCGATTCGGTTGCTCGTATGTATAACGAAAGAACAGTAACCTGGTGAGTATTTCCATATGAACTTCATCACGATATAATCCAATACAACTCAGATACAATGATCATTCCGTCTATCCATCCAACCTTCTGTTCGATTTGGTCGCTCGTTCGTATAACGCAAGAACAGTCACCTGGTGAGTATTACTATATAAACATTACCACGATATAATCGAATACAACTCAGTTACAATTATCGTTTTGTCTATTTATTCAACCTTCTGTTCAGTTCAGCCGCTCTTATGTATAACTGGAGAACAGTTACCTGGTGAGTATAACTATATAAACATCATCACGATATAATCGAATACAACCCCAGATAGGATCATTGTTTAGTCTATACATTCAACCTTCTGTTCAATTCAGTCGCTCGTATGTATAACGGAAGAACAGTTACCTGGTGAGTATAACTATATAAACATAATCGAATACAACTCAGATACGATGATTGTTTAATCTATCCATTCAACCTTATGTTCGATTGGGTTGCTCGTATGTGTAACGGAAGAACAGGAACCTGGTGAGTATAACTATATGAACATAATCGAATACAACCCAGATACGACGATTGTTCAATCTGTACTGAATTCAACCTTCTGCTCGATTCGGCCGCTTGTATGTAAAACGGAAGAACAGTTACCTGGTGAGTATTGCTATATAAACATCATCACGATATCATCGAATACAACTCAGAGATACAATTTTCGTTTCGTCTAACCATTTAACCTTCTGTTCGATTCAGTCGCTAGTATGTGTAACGGAAGTACCGTCACCTGGTAAGTATCACTATATATACAGTATTGCGATATAATCGGATACCACCCAGATACATTGATTGTTCAGTCTATCCATTCAACTTTCTGTTCGTTTCGGTCGTTCGTATGTAAAACGGGAATACCGTCACCTAGTGTGTATAACTATATACACAGCATAACATCATAATCGAATACAACCCAGATACTATCCATTCAACCTTCTGTTCGATTCGGTTGCTCGTATGTATAACGAAAGAACAGTAACCTGGTGAGTATTTCCATATGAACTTCATCACGATATAATCGAATACAACTCAGATACAATGATCATTCCGTCTATCTATCCAACCTTCTGTTCGATTTGGTCGCTCGTACGTATAACGCAAGAACAGTCACCTGGTGAGTATTACTATATAAACATTACCACGATATAATCGAATACAACTCAGTTACAATTATCGTTTTGCCTATCCATCCAACCTTCTGTTCAGTTCAGCCGCTCTTATGTATAACTGGAGAACAGTTACCTGGTGAGTATAACTATATAAACATCATCACGATATAATCGAATACAACCCCAGATAGGATCATTGTTTGGTCTATACATTCAACCTTCTGTTCAATTCAGTCGCTCGTATGTATAACGGAGGAACAGTTACCTGGTGAGTATAACTATATAAACATAATCGAATACAACTCAGATACGATGATTGTTTAATCTATCCATTCAACCTTATGTTCGATTGGGTTGCTCGTATGTATAACGAAAGAACAGGTACCTGGTGAGTATAACTATATAAACATAATCGAATACAACTCAGATACGATGATTGTTCAATCTATCCATTCAACCTTATGTTCGATTGGGTTGCTCGTATGTATAACGAAAGAACAGGTACCTGGTGAGTATAACTATATAAACATAATCGAATACAACTCAGATACGATGATTGTTCAATCTATCCATTCAACCTTCTGCTCGATTCGGTCGCTTGTATGTAAAACGGAAGGACAGTTACCTGGTTAGTATTGCTATATAAACATCATCACGATATCATCGAATTCAACTCAGATACAATTATCGTTTCGTCTAACCATTCAACATTCTGTTCGATTCAGTCGCTAGTATGTGTAACGGAAGTATCGTCACCTGGTAAGTATCACTATAAATACAGAATTGCGATATAATCGACTACCACCCAGATACATTGATTGTTCAGTCTATCCATTCAACTTTCTGTTCGTTTCGGTCGCTCGTATGTATAACGAATGACCAGTAACCTGGTGAGTATTTCTATATGAACGTCATCACGATATAATCGAATACAACTCAGATACAATGATCATTCCGTCTATCCATCCAACCTTATGTTCGATTGGGTCGCTCGTATGTATAACGCAAGAACAGTCACCTGGTGAGTTTTACTATATAAACATTACCACGATATAATCGAATACAACTCAGTTACAATTATCGTTTTGTCTATCCATTCAACCTTCTGTTCAGTTCAGCCGCTCTTATATATAACTGGAGAACAGTTACCTGGTGAGTATAACTATATAAACATCATCACGATATAATCGGAGACAACCCAGATACAATGAATGTTCAATCTATCCATTCAACCTTATGTTCGATTCGGTTGCTCGTATGTATAACGGAAGAACTGTTACCTGGTTAGACATACTATATGATAATAATCACGATATAATCAAATACAACCCAGATACGATGATAGTGCAGTCTATCCATTCAACCTTCTGTTCAGTTCAGTCGCTCTTATGTATAACTGGAGAACAGTTTCCTGGTGAGTATAACTATATGAACATTATCAAGATATAATCGAATACAACCCCAGATACGATTATTGTTTAGTCTATCCATTCAACCTTCTGTTCAATTCAGTCGCTTGTATGTATAACAGAAGAACAGTTACCTGGTGAGTATAACTATATAAACATAATCGAATACAACCCAGATACGATGATTGTTCAATCTATACTAAATTCAAGTTTCTGCTCGATTTGGTCGCTTGTATGTAAAACGGAAGAACAGTTACCTGGTGAGTATTGCCATATAAACATCATCACGATATCATCGAATACAACTCAGAGATACAATTATCGTTTCGTCTAACCATTTAACCTTCTGTTCGATTCAGTCGCTAGTATGTGTAACGGAAGTACCGTCACCTGGTAAGTATCACTATATATACAGTATCGCGATATAATCGGATACCACCCAGCTACATTGATTGTTCAGTCTATCCATTCAACTTTCTGTTCGTTTCGGTCGCTCGTATGTAAAACGAGAATACCGTCACCTAATGTGTATAACTATATACACAGCATAACATCATAATCGAATACAACCCAGATACTATCCATTCAACCTTCTGTTCGATTCGGTTGCTCGTATGTATAACGAAAGAACAGTAACCTGGTGAGTATTTCCATATGAATTTCATCACGATATAATCGAATACAACTCAGATACAATGATCATTCCGTCACCTTCTGTTCGATTTGGTCGCTCGTACGTATAACGCAAGAACAGTCACCTGGTGAGTATTACTATATAAACATTACCACGATATAATCGAATACAACTCAGTTACAATTATCGTTTTGTCTATCCATTCAACCTTCTGTTCAGTTCAGCCGCTCTTATGTATTACTGGAGAACAGTTACCTGGTGAGTATAATTATATAAACATCATCACGATATAATCGAATACAACCCCAGATAGGATCATTGTTTAGTCTATACATCCAACCTTCTGTTCAATTCAGTCGCTCGTATGTATAACGGAAGAACAGTTACCTGGTGAGTATAACTATATAAACATAATCGAATACAACTCAGATACGATGATTGTTTAATCTATCCATTCAACCTTATGTTCGATTGGGTTGCTCGTATGTATAACGAAAGAACAGGTACCTGGTGAGTATAACTATATAAACATAATCGAATACAACCCAGATACGACGATTGTTCAATCTATACTGAATTCAACCTTCTGCTCGATTCGGCCGCTTGTATGTAAAACGGAAGAACAGTTACCTGGTGAGTATTGCTATATAAACATCATCACGATATCATCGAATACAATTCAGAGATACAATTATCGTTTCGTCCAACCATTTAACTTCCTGTTCGATTCAGTCGCTAGTATTTGTAACGGAAGTACCGTCACCTGGTAAGTATCACTATATATACAGTATTGCGATATAATCGGATACCACCCAGATACATTGATTGTTCAGTCTATCCATTCAACTTTCTAATCGTTTCGGTCGTTCGTATGTAAAACGGGAATACCGTCACCTAGTGTGTATAACTATATACACAGCATAACATCATAATCGAATACAACCCAGATACTATCCATTCAACCTTCTGTTCGATTCGGTTGCTCGTATGTATAACGAAAGAACAGTAACCTGGTGAGTATTTCCATATGAACTTCATCACGATATAATCGAATACAACTCAGATACAATGATCATTCCGTCCATCCATCCAACCTTCTGTTCGATTTGGTCGCTCGTACGTATAACGCAAGAACAGTCACCTGGTGAGTATTACTATATAAACATTACCACGATATAATCGAATACAACTCAGTTACAATTATCGTTTTGTCTATCCATTCAACCTTCTGTTCAGTTCAGCTGCTCTTATGATAGATAGGATCATTGTTTAGTCTATACATTCAACCTTCTGAATGGATAGATTGAATGGATAGATTGAACAATCATCGTATCTGGGTTGTCTCCGATTATATCGTTATGCTGTATATTTAGTTACACCTACCATGTAACGGTTCTTTCGTTACACATACGAGCGTCTGAATCGAACATAAGGTTGGATGGTTAGACGGAACGATATTTGTAACTGAGTTGTATTCGATTATATCGTGGTGATGTTTATATAGTAAAACTCACCAGGTGACTGTTCTTGCGTTATACATACGAGCGACCCAATCGAACATAAGGTTGGATGGATAGACGGAATGATCATTGTATCTGAGTTGTATTCGATTATATCGTGATGACGTTCATATAGAAATACTCACCAGGTTACTGGTCTTTCGTTATACATACGAGCGACCGAAACGAACAGAAAGTTGAATGGATAGACTGAACAATCAATGTATCTGGGTGGTAGTCGATTATATCGCAATTCTGTATTTATAGTGATACTTACCAGGTGACGATACTTCCGTTACACATACTAGCGACTGAATCAAACAGAATGTTGAATGGTTAGACGAAACGATAATTGTATCTGAGTTGAATTCGATGATATCGTGATGATGTTAATATAGCAATACTCACCAGGTAATTGTCCTTCCGTTTTACATACAAGCGACCGAATCGAGCAGAAGGTTAAGGATAGATTGAACAATCATAGTATCTGAGTTGTATTCGATTATGTTTATATAGTTATACTCACCAGGTACCTGTTCTTTCGTTATACATACGAGCAACCCAATCGAACATAAGGTTGAATGGATAGATTAAACAATCATCGTATCTGAGTTGTATTCGATTATGTTCATATAGTTATACTCACCAGGTAACTGTTCTTCCGTTATACATACGAGCGACTGAATTGAACAGAAGGTTGAATGTATAGACTAAACAATGATCCTATCTGGGGTTGTATTCGATTATATTCGATTATGATGTTATGCTGTGTATATAGTTATACACACTAGGTGACGGTATTCCCGTTTTACATACGAACGACCGAAACGAACAGAAAGTTGAATGGATAGACTGAACAATCAATGTATCTGGGTGGTATCCGATTATATCGCAATACTGTATATATAGTGATACTTACCAGGTGACGGTACTTCCGTTACACATACTAGCGACTGAATCGAACAGAAGGTTAAATGGTTAGACGAAACGATAATTGTATCTCTGAGTTGTATTCGATGATATCGTGATGATTTTTATATAGCAATACTCACTAGGTAACTGTTCTTCCGTTTTACATACAAGCGGCCGAATCGAGCAGAAGGTTGAATTCAGTATAGATTGAACAATCGTCGTATCTGGGTTGTATTCGATTATGTTTATATAGTTATACTCACCAGGTACCTGTTCTTTCGTTATACATACGAGCAACCCAATCGAACATAAGGTTGAATGGATAGATTAAACAATCATCGTATCTGAGTTGTATTCGATTATGTTTATATAGTTATACTCACCAGGTAACTGTTCTTCCGTTATACATATGAGCGACTTAATTGAACAGAAGGTTGAATGTATAGACTAAACAATGATCCTATCTGGGGTTGTATTCGATTATATCGTGATGATGTTTATATAGTTATACTCACCAGGTAACTGTTCTCCAGTTATACATAAGAGCGGCTGAACTGAACAGAAGGTTGAATGGATAGACAAAACGATAATTGTAAATGAGTTGTATTCGATTATATCGTGGTAATGTTTATATAGTAATACTCACCAGGTGACTGTTCTTGCGTTATACGTACGAGCGACCAAATCGAACAGAAGGTGACGGAATGATCATTGTATCTGAGTTGTATTCGATTATATCGTGATGAAGTTCATATGGAAATACTCACCAGGTTACTGTTCTTTCGTTATACATACGAGTAACCGAATCGAACAGAAGGTTGAATGGATAGTATCTGGGTTGTATTCGATTATGATGTTATGCTGTGTATATAGTTATACACACTAGGTGACGGTATTCCCGTTTTACATACGAACGACCGAAACGAACAGAAAGTTGAATGGATAGACTGAACAATCAATGTATCTGGGTGGTATCCGATTATATCGCAATACTGTATATATAGTGATACTCACCAGGTGACGGTACTTCCGTTACACATACTAGCGACTGAATCGAACAGAAGGTTAAATGGTTAGACGAAACGATAATTGTATCTCTGAGTTGTATTCGATGATATCGTGATGATGTTTATATAGCAATTCTCACCAGATAACTGTTCTTCCGTTTTACATACAAGCGGCCGAATCGAGCAGAAGGTTGAATTCAGTATAGATTGAACAATCGTCGTATCTGGGTTGTATTCGATTATGTTTATATAGTTATACTCACCAGGTAACTGTTCTTCCGTTATACATACGAGCAACCGAATCGAACAGAAGGTTGAATGGATAGTATCTGGGTTGTATTCGATTATGATGTTATGCTGTGTATATAGTTATACACATTAGGTGACGGTATTCCCGTTTTACATACGAGCGACCGAAACGAACAGAAAGTTGAATGGATAGACTGAACAATCAATGTATCTGGGTGGTATCCGATTATATCGCAATACTGTATATATAGTGATACTTACCAGGTGAAGGTACTTCCGTTACACATACTAGCGACTGAATCGAACAGAAGGTTAAATGTTTAGACGAAACGATAATTGTATCTTTGAGTTGTATTCGATGATATCGTGATGATGTTTATATAGCAATTCTCACCAGGTAACTGTTCTTCCGTTTTACATACAAGCGGCCGAATCGAGCAGAAGGTTGAATTCAGTATAGATTGAACAATCGTCGTATCTGGGTTGTATTCGATTATGTTTATATAGTTATACTCACCAGGTAACTGTTCTTCCGTTATACATACGAGCGACTGAATTGAACAGAAGGTTGAATGGATAGACAAAACGATAATTGTAACTGAGTTGTATTCGATTATATCGTGGTAATGTTTATATAGTGATACTCACCAGGTGACTGTTCTTGCGTTATACGTACGAGCGACCAAATCGAACAGACGGTTGGATGGATAGACGGAATGATCATTGTATCTGAGTTGTATTCGATTATATCGTGATGAAGTTCATATGGAAATACTCACCAGGTTACTGTTCTCTCGTTATACATACGAGCAACCGAATCGAACAGAAGGTTGAATGGATAGTATCTGAGTTGTATTCGATTATGATGTTATGCTGTGTATATAGTTATACACACTAGGTGACGGTATTCCCGTTTTACATACGAACGACCGAAACGAACAGAAAGTTGAATGGATAGACTGAACAATCAATGTATCTGGGTGGTATCCGATTATATCGCAATACAGTATATATAGTGATTCTTACCAGGTGACAGTACTTTAGTTACACATACTAGCGACTGAATCGAACAGAAGGTTAAATGGTTAGACGAAACGATAATTGTATCTCTGAGTTGTATTCGATGATATCGTGATGATTTTTATATAGCAATACTCACCAGGTAACTGTTCTTCCGTTTTACATACAAGCGGCCGAATCGAGCAGAAGGTTGAATTCAGTATGAATTGAACAATCGTCGTATCTGGGTTGTATTCGATTATGTTTATATAGTTATACTCACCAGGTACCTGTTCTTTCGTTATACATACGAGCAACCCAATCGAACATAAGGTTGAATGGATAGATTAAACAATCATCGTATCTGAGTTGTATTCGATTATGTTTATATAGTTATACTCACCAGGTAACTGTTCTTCCGTTATACATACGAGCGACTGAATTGAACAGAAGGTTGAATGTATAGACTAAACAATGATCCTATCTGGGGTTGTATTCGATTATATCGTGATGATGTTTATATAGTTATACTCACCAGGTAACTGTTCTCCAGTTATACATAAGAGCGGCTGAACCGAACAGAAGGTTGAATGGATAGACAAAACGATAATTGTAACTGAGTTGTATTCGATTATATCGTGGTAATGTTTATATAGTAATACTCACCAGGTAACTGTTCTCCAGTTATACATAAGAGCGGCTGAACTGAACAGAAGGTTGAATGGATAGACAAAACGATAATTGTAACTGAGTTGTATTCGATTATATCGTGGTAATGTTTATATAGTAATACTCACCAGGTGACTGTTCTTGCGTTATACGTACGAGCGACCAAATCGAACAGAAGGTGACGGAATGATCATTGTATCTGAGTTGTATTCGATTATATCGTGATGAAGTTCATATGGAAATACTCACCAGGTTACTGTTCTTTCGTTATACATACGAGCAACCGAATCGAACAGAAGGTTGAATGGATAGTATCTGGGTTGTATCCGATTATGATGTTATGCTGTGTATATAGTTATACACACTAGGTGACGGTATTCCCGTTTTACATACGAACGACCGAAACGAACAGAAAGTTGAATGGATAGACTGAACAATCAATGTATCTGGGTGGTATCCGATTATATCGCAATACTGTATATATAGTGATACTTACCAGGTGACGGTACTTCCGTTACACATACTAGCGACTGAATCGAACAGAAGGTTAAATGGTTAAACGAAACGATAATTGTATCTCAGAGTTGTATTCGATGATATCGTGATGATGTTTATATAGCAATTCTCACCAGGTAACTGTTCTTCCGTATTACATACAAGCGGCCGAATCGAGCAGAAGGTTGAATTCAGTATGGATTGAACAATCGTCGTATCTGGGTTGTATTCGATTATGTTTATATAGTTATACTCACCAGGTAACTGTTTTTCCGTTATACATACGAGCAACCGAATCGAACAGAAGGTTGAATGGATAGTATCTGGGTTGTATTCGATTATGATGTTATGCTGTGTATATAGTTATACACATTAGGTGACGGTATTTTCGTTTTACATACGAGCGATCAAAACGAACAGAAAGTTGAATGGATAGACTGAACAATCAATGTATCTGGGTGGTATCCGATTATATCGCAATACTGTATATATAGTGATACTTACCAGGTGACGGTACTTCCGTTACACATACTAGCGACTGAATCGAACAGAAGGTTAAATGTTTAGACGAAACGATAATTGTATCTCTGAGTTGTATTCGATGATATCGTGATGATGATTATATAGCAATTAATACTCACCAGGTAACTGTTCTTCCGTTTTACATACAAGCGATCGAATCGAGCAGAAGCTTAAATTTAGTATAGATTGAACAGTCATCGTATCTGGGTTGTATTCGATTATGTTTATATAGTTATACTCACCAGGTTACTGTTCTTCCGTTATACATACGAGCGACTGAATTGAACAGAAGGTTGAATGGATAGACTAAATGATAATCGTATATGGGGTTGTATTCGATTATATCTTGATAATGTTCATATAGTTATACTCACCAGGAAACTGTTCTCCAGTTATACATGAGAGCGACTGAACTGAACAGGAGGTTGAATGGATAGATTGAACAATAATTGTATCTGGGTTGTCTCCGATTATATCGTTATGCTGTATATTTAGTTACACCTACCATGTAACGGTTCTTTCGTTATACATACGAGCGTCTGAATCGAACATAAGGTTGGATGGTTAGACGGAACGATAATTGTAACTGAGTTGTATTCGATTATATCGTGGTGATGTTTATATAGTTATACTCACCAGGTAACTGTTCTCCAGTTATACATAAAAGCGGCTAAACTGAACAGGAGGTTGAATGGATAGACAAAACGATAATTGTAACTGAGTTGTATTCGATTATATCGTGGTAATGTTTATATAGTAATACTCACCAGGTTACTGTTCTTCCGTTATACATACGAGCGACTGAATTGAACAGAAGGTTGAATGGATAGACTAAATGATAATCGTATCTGGGGTTGTATTCGATTATATCTTGATAATGTTCATATAGTTATACTCACCAGGAAACTGTTCTCCAGTTATACATAAGAGCGACTGAACTGAACAGGAGGTTGAATGGATAGATTGAACAATCATTGTATCTGGGTTGTCTCCGATTATATCGTTATGCTGTATATTTAGTTACACCTACCATGTAACGGTTCTTTCGTTACACATACGAGCGTCTGAATCGAACATAAGGTTGGATGGTTAGACGGAACGATAATTGTAACTGAGTTGTATTCGATTATATCGTGGTGATGTTTATATAGTAAAACTCACCAGGTGACTGTTCTTGCGTTATACATACGAGCGACCCAATCGAACATAAGGTTGGATGGATAGACGGAATGATCATTGTATCTGAGTTGTATTCGATTATATCGTGATGACGTTCATATAGAAATACTCACCAGGTTACTGGTCTTTCGTTATACATACGAGCGACCGAAACGAACAGAAAGTTGAATGGATAGACTGAACAATCAATGTATCTGGGTGGTAGTCGATTATATCGCAATACTGTATATATAGTGATACTTACCAGGTGACGGTACTTCCGTTACACATACGAGCAACCGAATCGAACAGAAGGTTGAATGGATAGTATCTGGGTTGTATTCGATTATGATGTTATGCTGTGTATATGGTTATACACACTAGGTGACGGTATTCCCGTTTTACACACGAACGACCGAAACGAACAGAAAGTTGAATGGATAGACTGAACAATCAATGTATCTGGGTGGTATCCGATTATATCGCAATACTGTATATATAGTGATACTTACCAGGTGACGGTACTTCCGTTACACATACTAGCGACTGAATCGAACAGAAGGTTAAATGGTTAGACGAAACGATAATTGTATCTCTGAGTTGTATTCGATGATATCGTGATGATGTTTATATAGCAATACTCACCAGGTAACTGTTCTTCCGTTTTACATACAAGCGGCCGAATCGAGCAGAAGGTTGAATTCAGTATAGATTGAACAATCGTCGTATCTGGGTTGTATTCGATTATGTTTATATAGTTATACTCACCAGGTACCTTTTCTTTCGTTATACATACGAGCAACCCAATCGAACATAAGGTTGAATGGATAGATTAAACAATCATCGTATCTGACTTGTATTCGATTATGTTTATATAGTTATACTCACCAGGTAACTGTTCTTCCGTTATACATACGAGCGACTGAATTGAACAGAAGGTTGAATGTATAGACTAAACAATGATCCTATCTGGGGTTGTATTCGATTATATCGTGATGATGTTTATATAGTTATACTCACCAGGTAACTGTTCTCGAGTTATACATAAGAGCGGCTGAACTGAACAGAAGGTTGAATGGATAGACAAAACAATAATTGTAACTGAGTTGTATTCAATTATATCGTAGTAATGTTTATATAGTAATACTCAGCAGGTGACTGTTCTTGCGTTATACGTACGAGCGACCAAATCGAACAGAAGGTTGGATGGATATACGGAATGATCATTGTATCTGAGTTGTATTCGATTATATCGTGATGAAGTTCATATGGAAATACTCACCAGGTTACTGTTCTTTCGTTATACATACGAGCAACCGAATCGAACAGAAGTTTGAATGGATAGTATCTGGGTTGTATTTGATTATATCGTGATTATTATCATATAGTATGTCTGACCAGGTAACAGTTCTTCCGTTATACATACGAGCAACCAAATCGAACGTAAGGTTGAATGGATAGATTGAACAATCATTGTATCTGGGTTGTCTCCGATTATATCGTTATGCTGTATATTTAGTTACACCTACCATGTAACGGTTCTTTCGTTACACATACGAGCGTCTGAATCGAACATAAGGTTGGATGGTTAGACGGAACGATAATTGTAACTGAGTTGTATTCGATTATATCGTGGTGATGTTTATATAGTAAAACTCACCAGGTGACTGTTCTTGCGTTATACATACGAGCGACCCAATCAAACATAAGGTTGGATGGATAGACGGAATGATCATTGTATCTGAGTTGTATTCGATTATATCGTGATGACGTTCATATAGAAATACTCACCAGGTTACTGGTCTTTCGTTATACATACGAGCGACCGAAACGAACAGAAAGTTGAATGGATAGACTGAACAATCAATGTATCTGGGTGGTAGTCGATTATGTTTATATAGTTATACTCACCAGGTAACTGTTCTTTCGTTATACATACGAGCGACTGAATTGAACAGAAGGTTGAATGTATAGACTTAACAATGATCCTATCTGGGGTTGTATTCGATTATATCGTGATGATGTTTATATAGTTATACTCACCAGGTAACTGTTCTCCAGTTATACACAAGAGCGGCTGAACTGAACAGAAGGTTGAATGGATAGACACAACGATAATTGTAACTGAGTTGTATTCGATTATATCGTGGTAATGTTTATATAGTAATACTCACCAGGTGACTGTTCTTGCGTTATACGTACGAGCGACCAAATCGAACAGAAGGTTGGATGGATAGACGGAATGATCATTGTATCTGAGTTGTATTCGATTATATCGTGATGAAGTTCATATGGAAATACTCACCAGGTTACTGTTCTTTCGTTATACATACGAGCAACCGAATCGAACAGAAGGTTGAATGGATAGTATCTGGGTTGTATTCGATTATGATGTTATGCTGTGTATATAGTTATACACACTAGGTGACGGTATTCCCGTTTTACATACGAACGACCGAAACGAACAGAAAGTTGAATGGATAGACTGAACAATCAATGTATCTGGGTGGTATCCGATTATATCGCAATACTGTATATATAGTGATACTTACCAGGTGACGGTACTTCCGTTACACATACTAGCGACTGAATCGAACAGAAGGTTAAATGGTAAGACGAAACGATAATTGTATCTCTGAGTTGTATTCGATGATATCGTGATGATGTTTATATAGCAATACTCACCAGGTAACTGTTCTTCCGTTTTACATACAAGCGGCCGAATCGAGCAGAAGGTTGAATTCAGTATGAATTGAACAATCGTCGTATCTGGGTTGTATTCGATTATGTTTATATAGTTATATTCACCAGGTACCTGTTCTTTCGTTATACATACGAGCAACCCAATCGAACATAAGGTTGAATGGATAGATTAAACAATCATCGTATCTGAGTTGTATTCGATTATGTTTATATAGTTATACTCACCAGGTAACTGTTCTTCCGTTATACATACGAGCGACTGAATTGAACAGAAGGTTGAATGTATAGACTAAACAATGATCCTATCTGGGGTTGTATTCGATTATATCGTGATGATGTTTATATAGTTATACTCACCAGGTAACTGTTCTCCAGTTATACATAAGAGCGGCTGAACTGAACAGAAGGTTGAATGGATAGACAAAACGATAATTGTAACTGAGTTGTATTCGATTATATCGTGGTAATGTTTATATAGTAATACTCACCAGGTGACTGTTCTTGCGTTATACGTACGAGCGACCAAATCGAACAGAAGGTGACGGAATGATCATTGTATCTGAGTTGTATTCGATTATATCGTGATGAAGTTCATATGGAAATACTCACCAGGTTACTGTTCTTTCGTTATACATACGAGCAACCGAATCGAACAGAAGGTTGAATGGATAGTATCTGGGTTGTATCCGATTATGATGTTATGCTGTGTATATAGTTATACACACTAGGTGACGGTATTCCCGTTTTACATACGAACGACCGAAACGAACAGAAAGTTGAATGATAGACTGAACAATCAATGTATCTGGGTGGTATCTGATTATATCGCAATACTGTATATATAGTGATACTTACCAGGTGACGGTACTTCCGTTACACATACTAGCGACTGAATCGAACAGAAGGTTAAATGGTTAGACGAAACGATAATTGTATCTCAGAGTTGTATTCGATGATATCGTGATGATGTTTATATAGCAATTCTCACCAGGTAACTGTTCTTTCGTTTTACATACAAGCGGCCGAATCGAGCAGAAGGTTGAATTCAGTATGGATTGAACAATCGTCGTATCTGGGTTGTATTCGATTATGTTTATATAGTTATACTCACCAGGTAACTGTTTTTCCGTTATACATACGAGCAACCGAATCGAACAGAAGGTTGAATGGATAGTATCTGGGTTGTATTCGATTATGATGTTATGCTGTGTATATAGTTATACACATTAGGTGACGGTATTTTCGTTTTACATACGAGCGACCAAAACGTACAGAAAGTTGAATGGATAGACTGAACAATCAATCTATCTGGGTGGTATCCGATTATATCGCAATACTGTATATATAGTGATACTTACCAGGTGACGGTACTTCCGTTACACATACTAGCGACTGAATCGAACAGAAGGTTAAATGTTTAGACGAAACGATAATTGTATCTCTGAGTTGTATTCGATGATATCGTGATGATGATTATATAGCAAAACTCACCAGGTAACTGTTCTTCCGTTTTACATACAAGCGACCGAATCGAGCAGAAGCTTAAATTTAGTATAGATTGAACAGTCATCGTATCTGGGTTGTATTCGATTATGTTTATATAGTTATACTCACCAGGTTACTGTTCTTCCGTTATACATACGAGCGACTGAATTGAACAGAAGGTTGAATGGATAGACTAAATGATAATCGTATCTGGGGTTGTATTCGATTATATCTTGATAATGTTCATATAGTTATACTCACCAGGAAACTGTTCTCCAGTTATACATAAGAGCGACTGAACTGAACAGGAGGTTGAATGGATAGATTGAACAATCATTGTATCTGGGTTGTCTCCGATTATATCGTTATGCTGTATATTTAGTTACACCTACCATGTAACGGTTCTTTCGTTACACATACGAGCGTCTGAATCGAACATAAGGTTGGATGGTTAGACGGAACGATAATTGTAACTGAGTTGTATTCGATTATATCGTGGTGATGTTTATATAGTAAAACTCACTAGGTGACTGTTCTTGCGTTATACATACGAGCGACCCAATCGAACATAAGGTTGGATGGATAGACGGAATGATCATTGTATCTGAGTTGTATTCGATTATATCGTGATGACGTTCATATAGAAATACTCACCAGGTTACTGGTCTTTCGTTATACATACGAGCGACCGAAACGAACAGAAAGTTGAATGGATAGACTGAACAATCAATGTATCTGGGTGGTAGTCGATTATATCGCAATTCTGTATATATAGTGATACTTACCAGGTGACGATTCTTCCGTTACACATACTAGCGACTGAATCGAACAGAATGTTGAATGGTTAGACGAAACGATAATTGTATCTGAGTTGAATTCGATGATATCGTGATGATGTTTATATAGCAATACTTACCAGGTGACTGTCCTTCCGTTTTACATACAAGCGACCGAATCGAGCAGAAGGTTAAGGATAGATTGAACAATCATCGTATCTGAGTTGTATTCGATTATGTTTATATAGTTATACTCACCAGGTACCTGTTCTTTCGTTATACATACGAGCAACACAATCGAACATAAGGTTGAATGGATAGATTAAACAATCATCGTATCTGAGTTGTATTCGATTATGTTTATATAGTTATACTCACCAGGTAACTGTTCTTCCGTTATACATACGAGCGACTGAATTGAACAGAAGGTTGAATGTATAGACTAAACAATGATCCTATCTGGGGTTGTATTCGATTATATCGTGATGATGTTTATATAGTTATACTCACCAGGTAACTGTTCTCCAGTTATACATAAAAGCGGCTGAACTGAACAGAAGGTTAAATGGATAGACAAAGCGATAATTGTAACTGAGTTGTATTCGATTATATCGTGGTAATGTTTATATAGTGATACTCACCAGGTGACTGTTCTTGCGTTATACGTACGAGCGACCAAATCGAACAGAAGGTTGGATGGATAGTATCTGGGTTGTATTCGATTATGATGTTATGCTGTGTATATAGTTATACACACTAGGTGACGGTATTCCCGTTTTACATACGAACGACCGAAACGAACAGAAAGTTGAATGGATAGACTGAACAATCAATGTATCTGGGTGGTATCCGATTATATCGCAATACTGTATATATAGTGATACTTACCAGGTGACGGTACTTCCGTTACACATACTAGCGACTGAATCGAACAGAAGGTTAAATGGTTAGACGAAACGATAATTGTAACTCTGAGTTGTATTCGGTGATATCGTGATGATGTTTATATAGCAATACTCACCAGGTAACTGTTCTTCCGTTTTACATACAAGCGGCCGAATCGAGCAGAAGGTTGAATTCAGTATAGATTGAACAATCGTCGTATCTGGGTTGTATTCGATTATGTTTATATAGTTATACTCACCAGGTACCTGTTCTTTCGTTATACATACGAGCAACCCAATCGAACATAAGGTTGAATGGATAGATTAAACAATCATCGTATCTGACTTGTATTCGATTATGTTTATATAGTTATACTCACCAGGTAACTGTTCTTCCGTTATACATACGAGCGACTGAATTGAACAGAAGGTTGAATGTATAGACTAAACAATGATCCTATCTGGGGTTGTAATCGATTATATCGTGATGATGTTTATATAGTTATACTCACCAGGTAACTGTTCTCCAGTTATACATAAGAGCGGCTGAACTGAACAGAAGGTTGAATGGATAGACAAAACGATAATTGTAACTGAGTTGTATTCAATTATATCGTGGTAATGTTTATATAGTAATACTCAGCAGGTGACTGTTCTTGCGTTATACGTACGAGCGACCAAATCGAACAGAAGGTTGGATGGATATACGGAATGATCATTGTATCTGAGTTGTATTCGATTATATCGTGATGAAGTTCATATGGAAATACTCACCAGGTTACTGTTCTTTCGTTATACATACGAGCAACCGAATCGAACAGAAGTTTGAATGGATAGTATCTGGGTTGTATTTGATTATATCGTGATTATTATCATATAGTATGTCTGACCAGGTAACAGTTCTTCCGTTATACATACGAGCAACCGAATCGAACATAAGGTTGAATGGATAGATTGAACAATCATTGTATCTGGGTTGTCTCCGATTATATCGTTATGCTGTATATTTAGTTACACCAACCATGTAACGGTTCTTTCGTTACACATACGAGCGTCTGAATCGAACATAAGGTTGGATGGTTAGACGGAACGATAATTGTAACTGAGTTGTATTCGATTATATCGTGGTGATGTTTATATAGTAAAACTCACCAGGTGACTGTTCTTGCGTTATACATACGAGCGACCCAATCGGACATAAGGTTGGATGGATAGACGGAATGATCATTGTATCTGAGTTGTATTCCATTATATCGTGATGACGTTTATATAGAAATACTCACCAGGTTACTGGTCTTTCGTTATACATACGAGCGACCGAAACGAACAGAAAGTTGAATGGATAGACTGAACAATCAATGTATCTGGGTGGTAGTCGATTATGTTTATATAGTTATACTCACCAGGTAACTGTTCTTTCGTTATACATACGAGCGACTGAATTGAACAGAAGGTTGAATGGATAGACACAACGATAATTGTAACTGAGTTGTATTCGATTATATCGTGGTAATGTTTATATAGTAATACTCACCAGGTGACTGTTCTTGCGTTATACGTACGAGCGACCAAATCGAACAGAAGGTTGGATGGATAGACGGAATGATCATTGTATCTGAGTTGTATTCGATTATATCGTGATGAAGTTCATATGGAAATACTCACCAGGTTACTGTTCTTTCGTTATACATACGAGCAACCGAATCGAACAGAAGGTTGAATGGATAGTATCTGGGTTGTATTCGATTATGATGTTATGCTGTGTATATAGTTATACACACTAGGTGACGGTATTCCCGTTTTACATACGAACGACCGAAACGAACAGAAAGTTGAATGGATAGACTGAACAATCAATGTATCTGGGTGGTATCCGATTATATCGCAATACTGTATATATAGTGATACTTATCAGGTGACGGTACTTCCGTTACACATACTAGCGACTGAATCGAACAGAAGGTTAAATGGTTAGACGAAACAATAATTGTAACTCTGAGTTGTATTCGATGATATCGTGATGATATTTATATAGCAATACTCACCAGGTAACTATTCTTCCGTTTTACATACAAGCGGCCGAATCGAGCAGAAGGTTGAATTCAGTATAGATTGAACAATCGTCGTATCTGGGTTGTATTCGATTATGTTTATATAGTTATACTCACCAGGTACCTGTTCTTTCGTTATACATTCGAGCAACCCAATCGAACATAAGGTTGAATGGATAGATTAAACAATCATCGTATCTGAGTTGTATTCGATTATGTTTATATAGTTATACTCACCAGGTAACTGTTCTTCCGTTATACATACGAGCGACTGAATTGAACAGAAGGTTGAATGTATAGACTAAACAATGATCCTATCTGGGGTTGTATTCGATTATATCGTGATGATGTTTATATAGTTATACTCACCAGGTAACTGTTCTCCAGTTATACATAAGAGCGGCTGAACTGAACAGAAGGTTAAATGGATAGACAAAGCGATAATTGTAACTGAGTTGTATTCGATTATATCGTGGTAATGTTTATATAGTGATACTCACCAGGTGACTGTTCTTGCGTTATACGTACGAGCGACCAAATCGAACAGAAGGTTGGATGGATAGACGGAATGATCATTGTATCTGAGTTGTATCCGATTATATCGTGATGACGTTCATATAGAAATACTCACCAGGTTACTGGTCTTTCGTTATACATACGAGCGACCGAAACGAACAGAAAGTTGAATGGATAGACTGAATAATCAAAGTATCTGGGTGGTAGTCGATTATGTTTATATAGTTATACTCACCAGGTAACTGTTCTTTCGTTATACATACGAGCGACTGAATTGAACAGAAGGTTGAATGGATAGTATCTGGGTTGTATTCGATTATGATGTTATGCTGTGTATATAGTTATACACACTAGGTGACGGTATTCCCGTTTTACATACGAACGACCGAAACGAACAGAAAGTTGAATGGATAGACTGAACAATCAATGTATCTGGGTGGTATCCGATTATATCGCAATACTGTATATATAGTGATACTTATCAGGTGACGGTACTTCCGTTACACATACTAGCGACTGAATCGAACAGAAGGTTAAATGGTTAGACGAAACAATAATTGTAACTCTGAGTTGTATTCGATGATATCGTGATGATATTTATATAGCAATACTCACCAGGTAACTATTCTTCCGTTTTACATACAAGCGGCCGAATCGAGCAGAAGGTTGAATTCAGTATAGATTGAACAATCGTCGTATCTGGGTTGTATTCGATTATGTTTATATAGTTATACTCACCAGGTACCTGTTCTTTCGTTATACATACGAGCAACCCAATCGAACATAAGGTTGAATGGATAGATTAAACAATCATCGTATCTGACTTGTATTCGATTATGTTCATATAGTTATACTCACCAGGTAACTGTTCTTCCGTTATACATACGAGCGACTGAATTGAACAGAAGGTTGAATGTATAGACTAAACAATGATCCTATCTGGGGTTGTATTCGATTATATCGTGATGATGTTTATATAGTTATACTCACCAGTTAACTGTTCTCCAGTTATACATAAGAGCGGCTGAACTGAACAGAAGGTTGAATGGATAGACAAAACGATAATTGTAACTGAGTTGTATTCAATTATATCGTGGTAATGTTTATATAGTAATACTCAGCAGGTGACTGTTCTTGCGTTATACGTACGAGCGACCAAATCGAACAGAAGGTTGGATGGATATACGGAATGATCATTGTATCTGAGTTGTATTCGATTATATCGTGATGAAGTTCATATGGAAATACTCACCAGGTTACTGTTCTTTCGTTATACATACGAGCAACCGAATCGAACAGAAGTTTGAATGGATAGTATCTGGGTTGTATTTGATTATATCGTGATTATTATCATATAGTATGTCTGACCAGGTAACAGTTCTTCCGTTATACATACGAGCAACCGAATCGAACATAAGGTTGAATGGATAGATTGAACAATCATTGTATCTGGGTTGTCTCCGATTATATCGTTATGCTGTATATTTAGTTACACCTACCATGTAACGGTTCTTTCGTTACACATACGAGCGTCTGAATCGAACATAAGGTTGGATGGTTAGACGGAACGATAATTGTAACTGAGTTGTATTCGATTATATCGTGGTGATGTTTATATAGTAAAACTCACCAGGTGACTGTTCTTGCGTTATACATACGAGCGACCCAATCGGACATAAGGTTGGATGGATAGACGGAATGATCATTGTATCTGAGTTGTATTCGATTATATCGTGATGACGTTCATATAGAAATACTCACCAGGTTACTGGTCTTTCGTTATACATACGAGCGACCGAAACGAACAGAAAGTTGAATGGATAGACTGAACAATCAATGTATCTGGGTGGTAGTCGATTATGTTTATATAGTTATACTCACCAGGTAACTGTTCTTTCGTTATACATACGAGCGACTGAATTGAACAGAAGGTTGAATGGATAGACACAACGATAATTGTAACTGAGTTGTATTCGATTATATCGTGGTAATGTTTATATAGTAATACTCACCAGGTGACTGTTCTTGCGTTATACGTACGAGCGACCAAATCGAACAGAAGGTTGGATGGATAGACGGAATGATCATTGTATCTGAGTTGTATTCGATTATATCGTGATGAAGTTCATATGGAAATACTCACCAGGTTACTGTTCTTTCGTTATACATACGAGCAACCGAATCGAACAGAAGGTTGAATGGATAGTATCTGGGTTGTATTCGATTATGATGTTATGCTGTGTATATAGTTATACACACTAGGTGACGGTATTCCCGTTTTACATACGAACGACCGAAACGAACAGAAAGTTGAATGGATAGACTGAACAATCAATGTATCTGGGTGGTATCCGATTATATCGCAATACTGTATATATAGTGATACTTATCAGGTGACGGTACTTCCGTTACACATACTAGCGACTGAATCGAACAGAAGGTTAAATGGTTAGACGAAACAATAATTGTAACTCTGAGTTGTATTCGATGATATCGTGATGATATTTATATAGCAATACTCACCAGGTAACTATTCTTCCGTTTTACATACAAGCGGCCGAATCGAGCAGAAGGTTGAATTCAGTATAGATTGAACAATCGTCGTATCTGGGTTGTATTCGATTATGTTTATATAGTTATACTCACCAGGTACCTGTTCTTTCGTTATACATTCGAGCAACCCAATCGAACATAAGGTTGAATGGATAGATTAAACAATCATCGTATCTGAGTTGTATTCGATTATGTTTATATAGTTATACTCACCAGGTAACTGTTCTTCCGTTATACATACGAGCGACTGAATTGAACAGAAGGTTGAATGTATAGACTAAACAATGATCCTATCTGGGGTTGTATTCGATTATATCGTGATGATGTTTATATAGTTATACTCACCAGGTAACTGTTCTCCAGTTATACATAAGAGCGGCTGAACTGAACAGAAGGTTAAATGGATAGACAAAGCGATAATTGTAACTGAGTTGTATTCGATTATATCGTGGTAATGTTTATATAGTGATACTCACCAGGTGACTGTTCTTGCGTTATACGTACGAGCGACCAAATCGAACAGAAGGTTGGATGGATAGACGGAATGATCATTGTATCTGAGTTGTATCCGATTATATCGTGATGACGTTCATATAGAAATACTCACCAGGTTACTGGTCTTTCGTTATACATACGAGCGACCGAAACGAACAGAAAGTTGAATGGATAGACTGAACAATCAATGTATCTGGGTGGTAGTCGATTATGTTTATATAGTTATACTCACCAGGTAACTGTTCTTTCGTTATACATACGAGCGACTGAATTGAACAGAAGGTTGAATGGATAGTATCTGGGTTGTATTCGATTATGATGTTATGCTGTGTATATAGTTATACACACTAGGTGACGGTATTCCCGTTTTACATACGAACGACCGAAACGAACAGAAAGTTGAATGGATAGACTGAACAATCAATGTATCTGGGTGGTATCCGATTATATCGCAATACTGTATATATAGTGATACTTATCAGGTGACGGTACTTCCGTTACACATACTAGCGACTGAATCGAACAGAAGGTTAAATGGTTAGACGAAACAATAATTGTAACTCTGAGTTGTATTCGATGATATCGTGATGATATTTATATAGCAATACTCACCAGGTAACTATTCTTCCGTTTTACATACAAGCGGCCGAATCGAGCAGAAGGTTGAATTCAGTATAGATTGAACAATCGTCGTATCTGGGTTGTATTCGATTATGTTTATATAGTTATACTCACCAGGTACCTGTTCTTTCGTTATACATACGAGCAACCCAATCGAACATAAGGTTGAATGGATAGATTAAACAATCATCGTATCTGACTTGTATTCGATTATGTTCATATAGTTATACTCACCAGGTAACTGTTCTTCCGTTATACATACGAGCGACTGAATTGAACAGAAGGTTGAATGTATAGACTAAACAATGATCCTATCTGGGGTTGTATTCGATTATATCGTGATGATGTTTATATAGTTATACTCACCAGTTAACTGTTCTCCAGTTATACATAAGAGCGGCTGAACTGAACAGAAGGTTGAATGGATAGGCAAAACGATAATTGTAACTGAGTTGTATTCAATTATATCGTGGTAATGTTTATATAGTAATACTCAGCAGGTGACTGTTCTTGCGTTATACGTACGAGCGACCAAATCGAACAGAAGGTTGGATGGATATACGGAATGATCATTGTATCTGAGTTGTATTCGATTATATCGTGATGAAGTTCATATGGAAATACTCACCAGGTTACTGTTCTTTCGTTATACATACGAGCAACCGAATCGAACAGAAGTTTGAATGGATAGTATCTGGGTTGTATTTGATTATATCGTGATTATTATCATATAGTATGTCTGACCAGGTAACAGTTCTTCCGTTATACATACGAGCAACCGAATCGAACATAAGGTTGAATGGATAGATTGAACAATCATTGTATCTGGGTTGTCTCCGATTATATCGTTATGCTGTATATTTAGTTACACCTACCATGTAACGGTTCTTTCGTTACACATACGAGCGTCTGAATCGAACATAAGGTTGGATGGTTAGACGGAACGATAATTGTAACTGAGTTGTATTCGATTATATCGTGGTGATGTTTATATAGTAAAACTCACCAGGTGACTGTTCTTGCGTTATACATACGAGCGACCCAATCGGACATAAGGTTGGATGGATAGACGGAATGATCATTGTATCTGAGTTGTATTCGATTATATCGTGATGACGTTCATATAGAAATACTCACCAGGTTACTGGTCTTTCGTTATACATACGAGCGACCGAAACGAACAGAAAGTTGAATGGATAGACTGAACAATCAATGTATCTGGGTGGTAGTCGATTATGTTTATATAGTTATACTCACCAGGTAACTGTTCTTTCGTTATACATACGAGCGACTGAATTGAACAGAAGGTTGAATGGATAGACACAACGATAATTGTAACTGAGTTGTATTCGATTATATCGTGGTAATGTTTATATAGTAATACTCACCAGGTGACTGTTCTTGCGTTATACGTACGAGCGACCAAATCGAACAGAAGGTTGGATGGATAGACGGAATGATCATTGTATCTGAGTTGTATTCGATTATATCGTGATGAAGTTCATATGGAAATACTCACCAGGTTACTGTTCTTTCGTTATACATACGAGCAACCGAATCGAACAGAAGGTTGAATGGATAGTATCTGGGTTGTATTCGATTATGATGTTATGCTGTGTATATAGTTATACACACTAGGTGACGGTATTCCCGTTTTACATACGAACGACCGAAACGAACAGAAAGTTGAATGGATAGACTGAACAATCAATGTATCTGGGTGGTATCCGATTATATCGCAATACTGTATATATAGTGATACTTATCAGGTGACGGTACTTCCGTTACACATACTAGCGACTGAATCGAACAGAAGGTTAAATGGTTAGACGAAACAATAATTGTAACTCTGAGTTGTATTCGATGATATCGTGATGATATTTATATAGCAATACTCACCAGGTAACTATTCTTCCGTTTTACATACAAGCGGCCGAATCGAGCAGAAGGTTGAATTCAGTATAGATTGAACAATCGTCGTATCTGGGTTGTATTCGATTATGTTTATATAGTTATACTCACCAGGTACCTGTTCTTTCGTTATACATTCGAGCAACCCAATCGAACATAAGGTTGAATGGATAGATTAAACAATCATCGTATCTGAGTTGTATTCGATTATGTTTATATAGTTATACTCACCAGGTAACTGTTCTTCCGTTATACATACGAGCGACTGAATTGAACAGAAGGTTGAATGTATAGACTAAACAATGATCCTATCTGGGGTTGTATTCGATTATATCGTGATGATGTTTATATAGTTATACTCACCAGGTAACTGTTCTCCAGTTATACATAAGAGCGGCTGAACTGAACAGAAGGTTAAATGGATAGACAAAGCGATAATTGTAACTGAGTTGTATTCGATTATATCGTGGTAATGTTTATATAGTGATACTCACCAGGTGACTGTTCTTGCGTTATACGTACGAGCGACCAAATCGAACAGAAGGTTGGATGGATAGACGGAATGATCATTGTATCTGAGTTGTATCCGATTATATCGTGATGACGTTCATATAGAAATACTCACCAGGTTACTGGTCTTTCGTTATACATACGAGCGACCGAAACGAACAGAAAGTTGAATGGATAGACTGAACAATCAATGTATCTGGGTGGTAGTCGATTATGTTTATATAGTTATACTCACCAGGTAACTGTTCTTTCGTTATACATACGAGCGACTGAATTGAACAGAAGGTTGAATGGATAGTATCTGGGTTGTATTCGATTATGATGTTATGCTGTGTATATAGTTATACACACTAGGTGACGGTATTCCCGTTTTACATACGAACGACCGAAACGAACAGAAAGTTGAATGGATAGACTGAACAATCAATGTATCTGGGTGGTATCCGATTATATCGCAATACTGTATATATAGTGATACTTATCAGGTGACGGTACTTCCGTTACACATACTAGCGACTGAATCGAACAGAAGGTTAAATGGTTAGACGAAACAATAATTGTAACTCTGAGTTGTATTCGATGATATCGTGATGATATTTATATAGCAATACTCACCAGGTAACTATTCTTCCGTTTTACATACAAGCGGCCGAATCGAGCAGAAGGTTGAATTCAGTATAGATTGAACAATCGTCGTATCTGGGTTGTATTCGATTATGTTTATATAGTTATACTCACCAGGTACCTGTTCTTTCGTTATACATACGAGCAACCCAATCGAACATAAGGTTGAATGGATAGATTAAACAATCATCGTATCTGACTTGTATTCGATTATGTTCATATAGTTATACTCACCAGGTAACTGTTCTTCCGTTATACATACGAGCGACTGAATTGAACAGAAGGTTGAATGTATAGACTAAACAATGATCCTATCTGGGGTTGTATTCGATTATATCGTGATGATGTTTATATAGTTATACTCACCAGTTAACTGTTCTCCAGTTATACATAAGAGCGGCTGAACTGAACAGAAGGTTGAATGGATAGGCAAAACGATAATTGTAACTGAGTTGTATTCAATTATATCGTGGTAATGTTTATATAGTAATACTCAGCAGGTGACTGTTCTTGCGTTATACGTACGAGCGACCAAATCGAACAGAAGGTTGGATGGATAGACGGAATGATCATTGTATCTGAGTTGTATTCGATTATATCGTGATGAAGTTCATATGGAAATACTCACCAGGTTACTGTTCTTTCGTTATACATACGAGCAACCGAATCGAACAGAAGTTTGAATGGATAGTATCTGGGTTGTATTTGATTATATCGTGATTATTATCATATAGTATGTCTGACCAGGTAACAGTTCTTCCGTTATACATACGAGCAACCGAATCGAACATAAGGTTGAATGGATAGATTGAACAATCATTGTATCTGGGTTGTCTCCGATTATATCGTTATGCTGTATATTTAGTTACACCTACCATGTAACGGTTCTTTCGTTACACATACGAGCGTCTGAATCGAACATAAGGTTGGATGGTTAGACGGAATGATAATTGTAACTGAGTTGTATTCGATTATATCGTGGTGATGTTTATATAGTAAAACTCACCAGGTGACTGTTCTTGCGTTATACATACGAGCGACCCAATCGAACATAAGGTTGGATGGATAGACGGAATGATCATTGTATCTGAGTTGTATTCGATTATATCGTGATGACGTTCATATAGAAATACTCACCAGGTTACTGGTCTTTCGTTATACATACGAGCGACCGAAACGAACAGAAAGTTGAATGGATAGACTGAACAATCAATGTATCTGGGTGGTAGTCGATTATGTTTATATAGTTATACTCACCAGGTAACTGTTCTTTCGTTATACATACGAGCGACTGAATTGAACAGAAGGTTGAATGTATAGACTTAACAATGATCCTATCTGGGGTTGTATTCGATTATATCGTGATGATGTTTATATAGTTATACTCACCAGGTAACTGTTCTCCAGTTATACATAAGAGCGGCTGAACTGAACAGAAGGTTGAATGGATAGACACAACGATAATTGTAACTGAGTTGTATTCGATTATATCGTGGTAATTTTTATATAGTAATACTCACCAGGTGACTGTTCTTGCGTTATACGTACGAGCGACCAAATCGAACAGAAGGTTGGATGGATAGACGGAATGATCATTGTATCTGAGTTGTATTCGATTATATCGTGATGAAGTTCATATGGAAATACTCACCAGGGGACTGCTCTTTCGTTATACATACGAGCAACCGAATCGAACAGAAGGTTGAATGGATAGTATCTGGGTTGTATTCGATTATGATGTTATGCTGTGTATATAGTTATACACACTAGGTGACGGTATTCCCGTTTTACATACGAACGACCGAAACGAACAGAAAGTTGAATGATAGACTGAACAATCAATGTATCTGGGTGGTATCTGATTATATCGCAATACTGTATATATAGTGATACTTACCAGGTGACGGTACTTCCGTTACACATACTAGCGACTGAATCGAACAGAAGGTTAAATGGTTAGACGAAACGATAATTGTATCTCAGAGTTGTATTCGATGATATCGTGATGATGTTTATATAGCAATTCTCACCAGGTAACTGTTCTTTCGTTTTACATACAAGCGGCCGAATCGAGCAGAAGGTTGAATTCAGTATGGATTGAACAATCGTCGTATCTGGGTTGTATTCGATTATGTTTATATAGTTATACTCACCAGGTAACTGTTTTTCCGTTATACATACGAGCAACCGAATCGAACAGAAGGTTGAATGGATAGTATCTGGGTTGTATTCGATTATGATGTTATGCTGTGTATATAGTTATACACATTAGGTGACGGTATTTTCGTTTTACATACGAGCGACCAAAACGTACAGAAAGTTGAATGGATAGACTGAACAATCAATCTATCTGGGTGGTATCCGATTATATCGCAATACTGTATATATAGTGATACTTACCAGGTGACGGTACTTCCGTTACACATACTAGCGACTGAATCGAACAGAAGGTTAAATGTTTAGACGAAACGATAATTGTATCTCTGAGTTGTATTCGATGATATCGTGATGATGATTATATAGCAAAACTCACCAGGTAACTGTTCTTCCGTTTTACATACAAGCGACCGAATCGAGCAGAAGCTTAAATTTAGTATAGATTGAACAGTCATCGTATCTGGGTTGTATTCGATTATGTTTATATAGTTATACTCACCAGGTTACTGTTCTTCCGTTATACATACGAGCGACTGAATTGAACAGAAGGTTGAATGGATAGACTAAATGATAATCGTATCTGGGGTTGTATTCGATTATATCTTGATAATGTTCATATAGTTATACTCACCAGGAAACTGTTCTCCAGTTATACATAAGAGCGACTGAACTGAACAGGAGGTTGAATGGATAGATTGAACAATCATTGTATCTGGGTTGTCTCCGATTATATCGTTATGCTGTATATTTAGTTACACCTACCATGTAACGGTTCTTTCGTTACACATACGAGCGTCTGAATCGAACATAAGGTTGGATGGTTAGACGGAACGATAATTGTAACTGAGTTGTATTCGATTATATCGTGGTGATGTTTAAATAGTAAAACTCACTAGGTGACTGTTCTTGCGTTATACATACGAGCGACCCAATCGAACATAAGGTTGGATGGATAGACGGAATGATCATTGTATCTGAGTTGTATTCGATTATATCGTGATGACGTTCATATAGAAATACTCACCAGGTTACTGGTCTTTCGTTATACATACGAGCGACCGAAACGAACAGAAAGTTGAATGGATAGACTGAACAATCAATGTATCTGGGTGGTAGTCGATTATATCGCAATTCTGTATATATAGTGATACTTACCAGGTGACGATTCTTCCGTTACACATACTAGCGACTGAATCGAACAGAATGTTGAATGGTTAGACGAAACGATAATTGTATCTGAGTTGAATTCGATGATATCGTGATGATGTTTATATAGCAATACTTACCAGGTGACTGTCCTTCCGTTTTACATACAAGCGACCGAATCGAGCAGAAGGTTAAGGATAGATTGAACAATCATCGTATCTGAGTTGTATTCGATTATGTTTATATAGTTATACTCACCAGGTACCTGTTCTTTCGTTATACATACGAGCAACACAATCGAACATAAGGTTGAATGGATAGATTAAACAATCATCGTATCTGAGTTGTATTCGATTATGTTTATATAGTTATACTCACCAGGTAACTGTTCTTCCGTTATACATACGAGCGACTGAATTGAACAGAAGGTTGAATGTATAGACTAAACAATGATCCTATCTGGGGTTGTATTCGATTATATCGTGATGATGTTTATATAGTTATACTCACCAGGTAACTGTTCTCCAGTTATACATAAGAGCGGCTGAACTGAACAGAAGGTTAAATGGATAGACAAAGCGATAATTGTAACTGAGTTGTATTCGATTATATCGTGGTAATGTTTATATAGTGATACTCACCAGGTGACTGTTCTTGCGTTATACGTACGAGCGACCAAATCGAACAGAAGGTTGGATGGATAGTATCTGGGTTGTATTCGATTATGATGTTATGCTGTGTATATAGTTATACACACTAGGTGACGGTATTCCCGTTTTACATACGAACGACCGAAACGAACAGAAAGTTGAATGGATAGACTGAACAATCAATGTATCTGGGTGGTATCCGATTATATCGCAATACTGTATATATAGTGATACTTACCAGGTGACGGTACTTCCGTTACACATACTAGCGACTGAATCGAACAGAAGGTTAAATGGTTAGACGAAACGATAATTGTAACTCTGAGTTGTATTCGATGATATCGTGATGATGTTTATATAGCAATACTCACCAGGTAACTGTTCTTCCGTTTTACATACAAGCGGCCGAATCGAGCAGAAGGTTGAATTCAGTATAGATTGAACAATCGTCGTATCTGGGTTGTATTCGATTATGTTTATATAGTTATACTCACCAGGTACCTGTTCTTTCGTTATACATACGAGCAACCCAATCGAACATAAGGTTGAATGGATAGATTAAACAATCATCGTATCTGACTTGTATTCGATTATGTTTATATAGTTATACTCACCAGGTAACTGTTCTTCCGTTATACATACGAGCGACTGAATTGAACAGAAGGTTGAATGTATAGACTAAACAATGATCCTATCTGGGGTTGTATTCGATTATATCGTGATGATGTTTATATAGTTATACTCACCAGGTAACTGTTCTCCAGTTATACATAAGAGCGGCTGAACTGAACAGAAGGTTGAATGGATAGACAAAACGATAATTGTAACTGAGTTGTATTCAATTATATCGTGGTGATGTTTATATAGTAATACTCAGCAGGTGACTGTTCTTGCGTTATACGTACGAGCGACCAAATCGAACAGAAGGTTGGATGGATATACGGAATGATCATTGTATCTGAGTTGTATTCGATTATATCGTGATGAAGTTCATATGGAAATACTCACCAGGTTACTGTTCTTTCGTTATACATACGAGCAACCGAATCGAACAGAAGTTTGAATGGATAGTATCTGGGTTGTATTTGATTATATCGTGATTATTATCATATAGTATGTCTGACCAGGTAAGAGTTCTTCCGTTATACATACGAGCAACCGAATCGAACATAAGGTTGAATGGATAGATTGAACAATCATTGTATCTGGGTTGTCTCCGATTATATCGTTATGCTGTATATTTAGTTACACCTACCATGTAACGGTTCTTTCGTTACACATACGAGCGTCTGAATCGAACATAAGGTTGGATGGTTAGACGGAACGATAATTGTAACTGAGTTGTATTCGATTATATCGTGGTGATGTTTATATAGTAAAACTCACCAGGTGACTGTTCTTGCGTTATACATACGAGCGACCCAATCGAACATAAGGTTGGATGGATAGACTGAATGATCATTGTATCTGAGTTGTATTCGATTATATCGTGATGACGTTCATATAGAAATACTCACCAGTTTACTGGTATTTCGTTATACATACGAGCGACCGAAACGAACAGAAAGTTGAATGGATAGACTGAACAATCAATGTATCTGGGTGGTAGTCGATTATGTTTATATAGTTTTACTCACCAGGTAACTGTTCTTTCGTTATACATACGAGCGACTGAATTGAACAGAATGTTGAATGTATAGACTTAACAATGATCCTATCTGGGGTTGTATTCGATTATATCGTGATGATGTTTATATAGTTATACTCACCAGGTAACTGTTCTCCAGTTATACATAAGAGCGGCTGAACTGAACAGAAGGTTGAATGGATAGACACAACGATAATTGTAACTGAGTTGTATTCGATTATATCGTGGTAATGTTTATATAGTAATACTCACCAGGTGACTGTTCTTGCGTTATACGTACGAGCGACCAAATCGAACAGAAGGTTGGATGGATAGACGGAATGATCATTGTATCTGAGTTGTATTCGAATATATCGTGATGAAGTTCATATGGAAATACTCACCAGGTTACTGTTCTTTCGTTATACATACGAGCAACCGAATCGAACAGAAGGTTGAATGGATAGTATCTTGGTTGTATTCGATTATGATGTTATGCTGTGTATATAGTTATACACACTAGGTGACGGTATTCTCATTTTACATACGAACGACCGAAACGAACAGAAAGTTGAATGGATAGACTGAACAATCAATGTATCTGGGTGGTATCCGATTATATCGCAATACTGTATATATAGTGATACTTACCAGGTGACGGTACTTCCGTTACACATACTAGCGACTGAAACGAACAGAAGGTTAAATGGTTAGACGAAACGATAATTGTATCTCTGCGTTGTATTCGATGATATCGTGATGATGTTTATACAGCAATACTCACCAGGTAACTGTTCTTCCGTTTTACATACAAGCGGCCGAATCGAGCAGAAGGTTGAATTCAGTATAGATTGAACAATCGTCGTATCTGGGTTGTATTCGATTATGTTTATATCATTATACTCACCAGGTACCTGTTCTTTCGTTATACATACGAGCAACCCAATCGAACATAAGGTTGAATGGATAGATTAAACAATCATCGTATCTGAGTTGTATTCGATTATGTTTATATAGTTATACTCACCAGGTAACTGTTCTTCCGTTATACATACGAGCGACTGAATTGAACAAAAGTTTGAATGTATAGACTAAACAATGATCCTATCTGGGGTTGTATTCGATTATATCGTGATGATGTTTATATAGTTATACTCACCAGGTAACTGTTCTCCAGTTATACATGAGAGCGGCTGAACTGAACAGAAGGTTGAATGGATAGACAAAACGATAATTGTAACTGAGTTGTATTCGATTATATCGTGGTAATGTTTATATAGTAATACTCACCAGGTGACTGTTCTTGCGTTATACGTACGAGCGACCAAATCGAACAGAAGGTTGGATGGATAGACGGAATGATCATTGTATCTGAGTTGTATTCGGTTATATCGTGATGAAGTTCATATGGAAATACTCACCAGGTTACTGTTCTTTCGTTATACATACGAGCAACCGAATCGAACAGAAGGTTGAATGGATATTATCTGGGTTGTATTCGATTATATCGTGATGACGTTCATATAGAAATACTCACCAGGTTACTGGTCTTTCGTTATACATACGAGCGACCGAAACGAACAGAAAGATGAATGGATAGACTGAACAATCGATGTATCTGGGTGGTAGTCGATTATATCGCAATTCTGTATATATAGTGATACTTACCAGGTGACGATACTTCTGTTACACATACTAGCGACTGAATCGAACAGAATGTTGAATGGTTAGACGAAACGATAATTGTATCTGAGTTGAATTCGATGATATCGTGATGATGTTTATATAGCAAAACTTACCAGGTAACTGTCCTTCCGTTTTACATACAAGCGACCGAATCGAGCAGAAGGTTAAATGGATAGATTGAACAATCATCGTATCTGAATTGTATTCGATTATGTTTATATAGTTATACCCACCAGGTACCTGTTCTTTCGTTATACATACGAGCAACCCAATCGAACATAAGGTTGAATGGATAAATTAAACAATCATCGTATCTGAGTTGTATTCGATTATGTTTATATAGTTATACTCACCAGGTAACTGTTCTTCCGTTATACATACGAGCGACTGAATTGAACAGAAGGTTGAATGTATAGACTAAACAATGATCCTATCTGGGGTTGTATTCGATTATATCATGATGATGTTTATATAGTTATACTCACCAGGTAACTGTTCTCCAGTTATACATAAGAGCGGCTGAACTGAACAGAAGGTTGAATGGATAGACAAAACGATAATTGTAACTGAGTTGTATTCGATTATATCGTGGTAATGTTTATATAGTAATACTCACCAGGTGACTGTTCTTGCGTTATACATACGAGCGACCCAATCGAACATAAGGTTGGATGGATAGACGGAATTATCATTGTATCTGAGTTGTATTCGATTATATCGTGATGACGTTCATATGGAAATACTCACCAGGTTACTGTTCTTTCGTTATACATACGAGCAACCGAATCGAACAAAAGTTTGAATGGATAGTATCTGGGTTGTATTTGATTATATCGTGATTATAATCATATAGTATGTCTAACCAGGTAACAGTTCTTCCGTTATACATACGAGCAACCGAATCGAACATAAGGTTGAATGGATAGATTGAACAATCATTGTATCTGGGTTGTCTCCGATTATATCGTTATGCTGTATATTTAGTTACACCTACCATGTAACGGTTCTTTCGTTACACATACGAGCGTCTGAATCGAACATAAGGTTGGATGGTTAGACGGAACGATAATTGTAACTGAGTTGTATTCGATTATATCGTGGTGATGTTTATATAGTAAAACTCACCAGATGACTGTTCTTGCGTTATACAAACGAGCGACCCAATCGAACATAAGGTTGGATGGATAGACGGAATTATCATTGTATCTGAGTTGTATTCGATTATATCGTGATGACGTTCATATAGAAATACTCACCAGGTTACGGGTCTTTCGTTATACATACGAGCGACCGAAACGAACAGAAAGTTGAATGGATAGACTGAACAATCAATGTATCTGGGTGGTAGTCGATTATATCGCAATTCTGTATATATAGTGATACTTACCAGGTGACGATACTTCCGTTACACATACTAGCGACTGAATCGAACAGAATGTTGAATGGTTAGACGAAACGATAATTGTATCTGAGTTGAATTCGATGATATCGTGATGATGTATATATAGCAATACTTACCAGGTAACTGTCCTTCCGTTTTACATACAAGCAACCGAATCGAGCAGAAGGTTATATGGATAGATTGAACAATCATCGTATCTGAGTTGTATTCGATTATGTTTATATAGTTATACTCACCAGGTACCTGTTCTTTCGTTATACATACGAGCAACCCAATCGAACATAAGGTTGAATGGATAGATTAAACAATCATCGTATCGGAGTTGTATTCGATTATGTTTATATAGTTATACTCAACAGGGAACTGTTCTTCCGTTATACATACAAGCGACAGAATTGAACAGAAGGTTGAATGTATAGACTAAACAATGATCCTATCTGGGGTTGTATTCGATTATATCGTGATGATGTTTATATAGTTATACTCACCAGGTGACTGTTCTTGCGATATACGTACGAGCGACCAAATCGAAAAGAAGGTTGGATGGATAGACGGAATGATCATTGTATCTGAGTTGTATTCGATTATATCGTGATGAAGTTCATATGGAAATACTCACCAGGTTACTGTTCTTTCGTTATACATACGAGCAACCGAATCGATCAGAAGGTTAAATGGATATTATCTGGGTTGTATTCGATTATATCGTGATGACGTTCATATAGAAATACTCACCAGGTTACTGGTCTTTCGTTATACATACGAGCGACCGAAACGAACAGAAAGATGAATGGATAGACTGAACAATCGATGTATCTGGGTGGTAGTCGATTATATCGCAATTCTGTATATATAGTGATACTTACCAGGTGACGATACTTCTGTTACACATACTAGCGACTGAATCGAACAGAATGTTGAATGGTTAGACGAAACGATAATTGTATCTGACTTGAATTCGATGATATCGTGATGATGTTTATATAGCAAAACTTACCAGGTAACTGTCCTTCCGTTTTACATATAAGCGACCGAATCGAGCAGAAGGTTAAATGGATAGATTGAACAATCATCGTATCTGAGTTGTATTCGATTATGTTTATATAGTTATACCCACCAGGTACCTGTTCTTTCGTTATACATACGAGCAACCCAATCGAACATAAGGTTGAATGGATAAATTAAACAATCATCGTATCTGAGTTGTATTCGATTATGTTTATATAGTTATACTCACCAGGTAACTGTTCTTCCGTTATACATACGAGCGACTGAATTGAACAGAAGGTTGAATGTATAGACTAAACAATGATCCTATCTGGGGTTGTATTCGATTATATCATGATGATGTTTATATAGTTATACTCACCAGGTAACTGTTCTCCAGTTATACATAAGAGCGGCTGAACTGAACAGAAGGTTGAATGGATAGACAAAACGATAATTGTAACTGAGTTGTATTCGATTATATCGTGGTAATGTTTATATAGTAATACTCACCAGGTGACTGTTCTTGCGTTATACGTATGAGCGACCAAATCGAACAGAAGGTTGGATATATAGACGGAATGATCATTGTATCTGAGTTGTATTCGATTATATCGTGATGAAGTTCATATGGAAATACTCACCAGGTTACTGTTCTTTCGTTATACATACGAGCAACCGAATCGAACAAAAGTTTGAATGGATAGTATCTGGGTTGTATTTGATTATATCGTGATTATAATCATATAGTATGTCTAACCAGGTAACAGTTCTTCCGTTATACATACGAGCAACCGAATCGAACATAAGTTTGAATGGATAGATTGAACAATCATTGTATCTGGGTTGTCTCCGATTATATCGTTATGCTGTATATTTAGTTACACCTACCATGTAACGGTTCTTTCGTTACACATACGAGCGTCTGAATCGAACATAAGGTTGGATGGTTAGACGGAACGATAATTGTAACTGAGTTGTATTCGATTATATCGTGGTGATGTTTATATAGTAAAACTCACCAGATGACTGTTCTTGCGTTATACATACGAGCGACCCAATCGAACATAAGGTTGGATGGATAGACGGAATTATCATTGTATCTGAGTTGTATTCGATTATATCGTGATGACGTTCATATAGAAATACTCACCAGGTTACGGGTCTTTCGTTATACATACGAGCGACCGAAACGAACAGAAAGTTGAATGGATAGACTGAACAATCAATGTATCTGGGTGGTAGTCGATTATATCGCAATTCTGTATATATAGTGATACTTACCAGGTGACGATACTTCCGTAACACATACTGGCGACTGAATCGAACAGAATGTTGAATGGTTAGACGAAACGATAATTGTATCTGAGTTGAATTCGATGATATCGTGATGATGTATATATAGCAATACTTACCAGGTAACTGTCCTTCCGTTTTACATACAAGCAACCGAATCGAGCAGAAGGTTAAATGGATAGATTGAACAATCATCGTATCTGAGTTGTATTCGATTATGTTTATATAGTTATACTCACCAGGTACCTGTTCTTTCGTTATACATACGAGCAACCCAATCGAACATAAGGTTGAATGGATAGATTAAACAATCATCGTATCGGAGTTGTATTCGATTATGTTTATATAGTTATACTCACCAGGTAACTGTTCTTCCGTTATACATACAAGCGACAGAATTAAACAGAAGGTTGAATGTATAGACTAAACAATGATCCTATCTGGGGTTGTATTCGATTATATCGTGATGATGTTTATATAGTTATACTCACCAGGTGACTGTTCTTGCGATATACGTACGAGCGACCAAATCGAACAGAAGGTTGGATGGATAGACGGAATGATCATTGTATCTGAGTTGTATTCGATTATATCGTGATGAAGTTCATATGGAAATACTCACCAGGTTACTGTTCTTTCGTTATACATACGAGCAACCAAATCGAACAGAAGGTTGAATGGATAGTATCTGGGTTGTATTCGATTATGATGTTATGCTGTGTATATAGTTATACACACTAGGTGACGGTATTCCCGTTTTACATACGAACGACCGAAACGAACAGAAAGTTGAATGGATAGACTGAACAATCAATGTATCTGGGTGGTATCCGATTATATCGCAATACTGTTTATATAGTGATACTTACCAGGTGACGGTACTTCCGTTACACATACTAGCGACTGAATCGAACAGAAGGTTAAATGGTTAGACGAAACGATAATTGTATTTCTGAGTTGTATTCGATGATATCGTGATGATGTTTATATAGCAATACTCACCAGGTAACTGTTCTTCCGTTTTACATACAAGCGGCCGAATCGAGTAGAAGGTTGAATTCAGTATAGATTGAACAATCGTCGTATCTGGGTTGTATTCGATTATGTTTATATAGTTATACTCACCAGGTACCTGTTCTTTCGTTATACATACGAGCAACCGAATCGAACAGAAGGTTGAATGGATAGTATCTGGGTTGTATTCGATTATGATGTTATGCTGTGTATATAGTTATACACATAAGGTGACGGTATTTCCGTTTTACATACGAGCGACCGAAACGAACAGAAAGTTGAATGGATAGACTGAACAATCAATGTATCTGGGTGGTATCCGATTATATCGCAATACTGTATATATAGTGATACTTACCAGGTGACGGTACTTCCGTTACACATACTAGCGACTGAATCGAACAGAAGGTTAAATGGTTAGACGAAACGATTATTGTATCTGAGTTGTATTCGATGATATCGTGATGATGTTTATATAGCAATACTCACCAGGTAACTGTTCTTTCGTTTTACATAAAAGCGACCAAATCGAGCAGGAGGTTGAATGGATAGATTGAAAATTCATCCTATCTGGGTTGTATTCGATTATGTTCATATAGTTATACTCACCAGGTAACTGTTCTTCCGTTATACATAAGAACGACTGAATTGAACATAAGGTTGAATGGATAGATTGAACAATCATTGTATCTGGGTTGTCTCCGATTATATCGTTATGCTGTATATTTAGTTACACCTACCATGTAACGGTTCTTTCGTTACACAAACGAGCGTCTGAATCGAACATAAGGTTGGATGGTTAGACGGAACGATAATTGTAACTGAGTTGTATTCGATTATATCGTGGTGATGTTTATATAGTAAAACTCACCAGGTGACTGTTCTTGCGTTATACATACAAGCGACCCAATCGAACATAAGGTTGGATGGATAGACGGAATGATCATTGTATCTGAGTTGTATTCGATTATATCGTGATGACGTTCATATAGAAATACTCACCAGGTTACTGTTCTTTCGTAATACATACGAGCAACCGAATCGAACAGAAGGTTGAATGGATAGTATCTGGGTTGTATTCGATTATGATGTTATGCTGTGTATATATTTATACACACTAGGTGACGGTATTCCCGTTCCACATACGAGCGACCGAAACGAACAGAAAGTTGAATGGATAGACTGAACAATCAATGTATCTGGGTGGTAGTCGATTATATCGCAATTCTGTATATATAGTGATACTTACCAGGTGACGATACTTCCGTTACACATACTAGCGACTGAATCGAACAGAATGTTGAATGGTTAGACGAAACGATAATTGTATCTGAGTTGAATTCGATGATATCGTGATGATGTTTATATAGCAATACTCACCAGGTAACTGTCCTTCCGTTTTTCATACAAGCGACCGAATCGAGCAGAAGGTTAAATGGATAGATTGAACAATCATCGTATCTGAGTTGTATTCGATTATGTTTATATAGTTATACTCACCAGGTACCTGTTCTCCCGTTATACATACGAGCAACCCAATCGAACATAAGGTTGAATGGATAGATTGAACAATCATCGTATCTGAGTTGTATTCGATTATGTTTATATAGTTATACTCACCAGGTAACTGTTCTTCCGTTATACATACGAGCGACTGAATTGAACAGAAGGTTGAATGGATAGACTAAACAATGATCCTATCTGGATGATGTTTATATAGTTATATACTTACGTTACACATACTAGCGACTGAATCGAACAGAATGTTGAATGGTTAGACGAAACGATAATTGTATCTGAGTTGAATTCGATGATATCGTGATGATGTTTATATAGCAATACTCACCAGGTAACTGTCCTTCCGTTTTACATACAAGCGACCGAATCGAGCAGAAGGTTAAATGAATAGATTGAACAATCATCGTATCTGAGTTGTATTCGATTATGTTTATAAAGTTATACTCACCAGGTACCTGTTCTTCCGTTATACATACGAGCGACTGAATTGAACAGAAGGTTGAATGGATAGACTAAACAATGATCCTATCTGGAGTTGTTCGATTATATCGTGATGATGTTTATATAGTTATATACTTACGTTACACATACTAGCGACTGAATCGAACAGAATGTTGAATGGTTAGACGAAACGATAATTGTATCTGAGTTGAATTCGATGATATCGTGATGATGTTTATATAGCAATACTCACCAGGTAACTGTCCTTCCGTTTTACATACAAGCGACCGAATCGAGCAGAAGGTTAAATGGATAGATTAAACAATCATCGTATCTGAGTTGTATTCGATTATGTTTATATAGTTATACTCACCAGGTAACTGTTCTTCCGTTATACATACGAGCGACTGAATTGAACAGAAGGTTGTATGGATAGACTAAACAATGGTCCTATCTGGAGTTGTATTCGATTATATCGTGATGATGTTTATATAGTTATACTCACCAGGTAACTGTTCTCCAGTTATACATAAGAGCGGCTGAACTGAACAGAAGGTTGAATGGATAGACGGAACGATAATTGTAACTGAGTTGTATTCGATTATATCGTGGTAATGTTTATATAGTAATACTCACCAGGTGACTGTTCTTGCGTTATACGTACGAGCGACCAAATCGAACAGAAGGTTGGATGGATAGACGGAATGATCATTGTATCTGAGTTGTATTCGATTATATCGTGATGAAGTTCATATGGAAATACTCACCAGGTAACTGTTCTTTCGTTATACATACGAGCAACCGAATCGAACGGAAGGTTTAATGGATAGTATCTGGGTTGTATTCGATTATGATGTTATGCTGTGTATATAGTTATACACATTTGGTGACGGTATTCCCGTTTTACATACGAGCGACCGACACGAACAGAAAGTTGAATGGATAGACTGAACAATCAATGTATCTGGTTTTCCGATTATATCGCAATACTGTATATATATTGATACTTACCAGGTGAAGGTACTTCCGTTACATATACTAGCGACTGAATCGAACAGAAGGTTAAATGGATAGATTGAACAATCATCGTATCTGAGTTGTATTCGATTATGTTTATATAGTTATACTCACCAGGTAACTGTTCTTTCGTTTTACATAAAAGCGACCGAATCGAGCAGGAGGTTGAATGGATAGATTGAAAATTCATCGTATCTGGGGTTGTATTCGAGTATATCGTGATGATTATCATATAGTATGTCTAACAAGGTAACAGTTCTTCCGTTTAACATACGAGCAATCGAATCGAACATGAGGTTGGATGGATAGATTGAACAATCATTGTATCTGGGTTGTCTCCGATTATATCGTTATGCTGTATATTTAGTTACACCTACCATGTAACGGGTTTTTCGTTACACATACGAGCGTCTGAATCGAACATAAGGTTGGATGGTTAGACGGAACGATAATTTCAACTAAGTTGTATTCGATTTTATCGTGGTGATGTTTATATAGTAATACTCACCAGGTGACTGTTCTTGCGTTATACATACGAGCGACCCAATCGAACAAAAGGTTGGATGGATAGACGGAAAGATCATTGTATCTGAGTTGTATTCAATTATATCGTGATGAAGTTCATATAGAAATACTCACCAGGTTACTGTTCTTTCGTTATACATATGAGCAACCGAATCGAACAGAAGGTTGAATGGATAGTATCTGGGTTGTATTTGATTATATCGTGATTATTATCATATAGTATGTCTAACCAGGTAACAGTTCTTTCGTTATACATACGAGCAACCGAATCGAACATAAGGTTGAATGGATAGATTGAACAATCATTGTATCTGGGTTGTCTCCGATCATATCGTTATGCTGTATATTTAGTTACACCTACCATGTAACGGTTCTTTCGTTACACATACGAGCGTCTGAATCGAACATTAGGTTGGATGGTTAGACGGAACGATAATTGTAACTGAGTTGTATTCGATTATATCGTGGTGATGTTTATATAGTAAAACTCACCAGGTGACTGTTCTTGCATTATACATACGAGCGACCCAATCGAACATAAGGTTGGATGGATAGACGGAATGATCATTGTATCTGAGTTGTATTCGATTATATCGTGATGACGTTCATATAGAAATACTCACCAGGTTACTGTTCTTTCGTTATACATACGAGCGACCGAAACGAACAGAAAGTTGAATGGATAGACTGAACAATCAATGTATCTGGGTGGTAGTCGATTATATCGCAATTCTGTATATACAGTGATACTCACCAGGTGACGATACTTCCGTTACACATACTAGCGACTGAATCGAACAGAATGTTGAATGGTTAGACGAGAAACGATAATTGTAACTAAGTTGTATTCGATGATATCGTGATGATGTTTATATAGCAATACTCACCAGGTAACTGTTCTTTCGTTTTACATAAAAGCGACCAAATCGAGCAGGAGGTTGAATGGATAGATTGAAAATTCATCCTATCTGGGTTGTATTCGATTATGTTCATATAGTTATACTCACCAGGTAACTGTTCTTCCGTTATACATAAGAACGACTGAATTGAACATAAGGTTGAATGGATAGATTGAACAATCATTGTATCTGGGTTGTCTCCGATTATATCGTTATGCTGTATATTTAGTTACACCTACCATGTAACGGTTCTTTCGTTACACAAACGAGCGTCTGAATCGAACATAAGGTTGGATGGTTAGACGGAACGATAATTGTAACTGAGTTGTATTCGATTATATCGTGGTGATGTTTATATAGTAAAACTCACCAGGTGACTGTTCTTGCGTTATACATACAAGCGACCCAATCGAACATAAGGTTGGATGGATAGACGGAATGATCATTGTATCTGAGTTGTATTCGATTATATCGTGATGACGTTCATATAGAAATACTCACCAGGTTACTGTTCTTTCGTAATACATACGAGCAACCGAATCGAACAGAAGGTTGAATGGATAGTATCTGGGTTGTATTCGATTATGATGTTATGCTGTGTATATATTTATACACACTAGGTGACGGTATTCCCGTTCCACATACGAGCGACCGAAACGAACAGAAAGTTGAATGGATAGACTGAACAATCAATGTATCTGGGTGGTAGTCGATTATATCGCAATTCTGTATATATAGTGATACTTACCAGGTGACGATACTTCCGTTACACATACTAGCGACTGAATCGAACAGAATGTTGAATGGTTAGACGAAACGATAATTGTATCTGAGTTGAATTCGATGATATCGTGATGATGTTTATATAGCAATACTCACCAGGTAACTGTCCTTCCGTTTTTCATACAAGCGACCGAATCGAGCAGAAGGTTAAATGGATAGATTGAACAATCATCGTATCTGAGTTGTATTCGATTATGTTTATATAGTTATACTCACCAGGTACCTGTTCTCCCGTTATACATACGAGCAACCCAATCGAACATAAGGTTGAATGGATAGATTGAACAATCATCGTATCTGAGTTGTATTCGATTATGTTTATATAGTTATACTCACCAGGTAACTGTTCTTCCGTTATACATACGAGCGACTGAATTGAACAGAAGGTTGAATGGATAGACTAAACAATGATCCTATCTGGATGATGTTTATATAGTTATATACTTACGTTACACATACTAGCGACTGAATCGAACAGAATGTTGAATGGTTAGACGAAACGATAATTGTATCTGAGTTGAATTCGATGATATCGTGATGATGTTTATATAGCAATACTCACCAGGTAACTGTCCTTCCGTTTTACATACAAGCGACCGAATCGAGCAGAAGGTTAAATGGATAGATTGAACAATCATCGTATCTGAGTTGTATTCGATTATGTTTATGTAGTTATACTCACCAGGTACCTGTTCTTCCGTTATACATACGAGCGACTGAATTGAACAGAAGGTTGAATGGATAGACTAAACAATGATCCTATCTGGAGTTGTATTCGATTATATCGTGATGATGTTTATATAGTTATATACTTACGTTACACATACTAGCGACTGAATCGAACAGAATGTTGAATGGTTAGACGAAACGATAATTGTATCTGAGTTGAATTCGATGATATCGTGATGATGTTTATATAGCAATACTCACCAGGTAACTGTCCTTCCGTTTTACATACAAGCGACCGAATCGAGCAGAAGGTTAAATGGATAGATTAAACAATCATCGTATCTGAGTTGTATTCGATTATGTTTATATAGTTATACTCACCAGGTAACTGTTCTTCCGTTATACATACGAGCGACTGAATTGAACAGAAGGTTGTATGGATAGACTAAACAATGGTCCTATCTGGAGTTGTATTCGATTATATCGTGATGATGTTTATATAGTTATACTCACCAGGTAACTGTTCTCCAGTTATACATAAGAGCGGCTGAACTGAACAGAAGGTTGAATGGATAGACGGAACGATAATTGTAACTGAGTTGTATTCGATTATATCGTGGTAATGTTTATATAGTAATACTCACCAGGTGACTGTTCTTGCGTTATACGTACGAGCGACCAAATCGAACAGAAGGTTGGATGGATAGACGGAATGATCATTGTATCTGAGTTGTATTCGATTATATCGTGATGAAGTTCATATGGAAATACTCACCAGGTAACTGTTCTTTCGTTATACATACGAGCAACCGAATCGAACGGAAGGTTTAATGGATAGTATCTGGGTTGTATTCGATTATGATGTTATGCTGTGTATATAGTTATACACACTTGGTGACGGTATTCCCGTTTTACATACGAGCGACCGACACGAACAGAAAGTTGAATGGATAGACTGAACAATCAATGTATCTGGTTTTCCGATTATATCGCAATACTGTATATATATTGATACTTACCAGGTGAAGGTACTTCCGTTACATATACTAGCGACTGAATCGAACAGAAGGTTAAATGGATAGATTGAACAATCATCGTATCTGAGTTGTATTCGATTATGTTTATATAGTTATACTCACCAGGTAACTGTTCTTTCGTTTTACATAAAAGCGACCGAATCGAGCAGGAGGTTGAATGGATAGATTGAAAATTCATCGTATCTGGGGTTGTATTCGAGTATATCGTGATGATTATCATATAGTATGTCTAACAAGGTAACAGTTCTTCCGTTTAACATACGAGCAATCGAATCGAACATGAGGTTGGATGGATAGATTGAACAATCATTGTATCTGGGTTGTCTCCGATTATATCGTTATGCTGTATATTTAGTTACACCTACCATGTAACGGGTTTTTCGTAACACATACGAGCGTCTGAATCGAACATAAGGTTGGATGGATAGACGAAAAGATCATTGTATCTGAGTTGTATTCGATTATATAGTGATGTCGTTCATATAGAAATACTCACTAGGTTACTGTTTTTTCGTTATACATATGAGCAACCGAATCGAACAGAAGTTTGAATGAATAGTATCTGGGTTGTATTTGATTATATCGTGATTATTATCATGTAGTATGTCTAACCAGGTAATGCGTTATGCGGTATATTTAGTTACACCTACCATGTAACGGTTCTTTCGTTACACGTACGAGCGTCTGAATCGAACATAAGGTTGGATGGTTAGACGGAACGATAATTGTAACTGAGTTGTATTTGATTATATCGTGGTGATGTTTATATAGTGAAACTCACCAGGTGACTGTTCTTGCGTTATACATGAGCGTACCTATCGAACATAAGGTTGGATGGATAGACGGAATGATCATAGTATCTGAGTTGTATTCGATTATATCGTGGTAATGTTTATATAGTAATACTCACCAGGTGACTGTTCTTGCGTTATACTTACGAGCGACCAAATCGAACAGAAGGTTGGATGGATAGAAGGAATGATCATTGTATCTGAGTTGTATTCGATTATATCGTGATGAAATTTATATGGAAATACTCACCAGGTTACTGTTCTTTCGTTATACATACGAGCAACCGAATCAAACAGAAGGTTGAATGGATAGTATCTGGGTTGTATTCGATTATGATGTTATGCTGTGTATATAGTTATACACACTAGGTGACGGTATTCCCGTTTTACATACAAGCGACCGAAACGAACAGAAAGTTGAATGGATAGACTGAACAATCAATGTATCTGGTTGGTATCCGATTATATCGCAATACTGTATATATAGTGATACTTACCAGGTGACGGTGCTTCCGTTACATATACTAGCGACTGAATCGAACAGATGGTTAAATAATTAGACGAAGCGACAATTGTATCTGAGTTGTATTCGATGATATCGTAATGATGTTTATATAGCAATACTCACCGGGTAACAGTTCTTTCGTTTTACATAAAAGCGACCGAATCGAGCAGGAGGTTGAATGGATAGATTGGAAATTCATCGTATCTGGGGTTGTATTCGAGTATATCGTGATGATTATCATATAGTATGTCTAACAAGGTAACAGTTCTTCCGTTTAACATACGAGCAACCGAATCGAACATAAGGTTGGATGGATAGATTGAACAATCATTGTATCTGGGTTGTCTCCGATTATATCGTTATGCTGTATATTTAGTTACACCTACCATGTAACGGTTCTTTCGTTACACATACGAGCGTCTGAATCGAACATAAGGTTGGATGGTTAGACGGAACGATAATTGTAACTAAGTTGTATTCGATTATATCGTGGTGATATTTATATAGTAAAACTCACCAGGTGACTGTTCTTGCGTTATACATACGAGCGACCCAATCGAACATAAGGTTGGATGGATAGACGGAATGATCATTGTATCTGAGTTGTATTCGATTATATCGTGATGACGTTCATATGGAAATACTCACCAGGTTACTGTTCTTCCGTTATACATACGAGCGACCGAAACGAACAGAAAGTTGAATGGATAGACTGAACAATCAATGTATCTGGGTGGTAGTCGATTATATCGCAATTCTGTATATATAGTGATACTTACCAGGTGACGATACTTCCGTTACACATACTAGCGACTGAATCGAACAGAATGTTGAATGGTTAGACGAAACGATAATTGTAACTAAGTTGTATTCGATGATATCGTGATGATGTTTATATAGCAATACTCACCAGGTGACTGTTCTTTCGTTTTACATAAAAGCGACCGAATCGAGCTGGAGGTTGAATGGATAGATTGAAAATTCATCGTATCTGGGTTGTATTCGATTAAGTTTATATAGTAATACTCACCAAGTAACTGTTCTTCCGTTATACATAAGAACGACTGAATTGAACAGAAGGTTGAATGGATAGACTAAACAATAATCGTATCTGGGGTTGTATTCGAGTATATCGTGATGATTATCATATAGTATGTCTAACAAGGTAACAGTTCTTTCGTTAAACATACGAGCAACCAAATCGAACATAAGGTTGGATGGATAGATTGAAAAATCATTGTATCTGGGTTGTCTCCGATTATATCGTTATGCTGTATATTTAGTTACACCTACCATGTAACGGTTCTTTCGTTACACATACGAGCGTCTGAATCGAACATAAGGTTGGATGGTTAGACGGAACGATAATTTCAACTAAGTTGTATTCGATTATATCGTGGTGATGTTTATATAGTAATACTCACCAGGTGACTGTTCTTGCGTTATACATACGAGCGACCCAATCGAACAAAAGGTTGGATGGATAGACGGAAATATCATTGTATCTGAGTTGTATTCGATTATATCGTGATGACGTTCATATAGAAATACTCACTAGGTTACTGTTCTTTCGTTATACATATGAGCAACCGAATCGAACAGAAGTTTGAATGGATAGTATCTGGGTTGTATTTGATTATATCGTGATTATTATCATGTAGTATGTCTAACCAGGTAACAGTTCTTCCGTTATACATACGAGCAACCGAATCGAACATAAGGTTGAATGGATAGATTGAACAATCATTGTATCTGGGTTGTCTCCGATTATATCGTTATGCGGTATATTTAGTTACACCTACCATGTAACGGTTCTTTCGTTACACATACGAGCGTCTGAATCGAACATAAGGTTGGATGGTTAGACGGAACGATAATTGTAACTGAGTTGTATTCGATTATATCGTGGTGATGTTTATATAGTAAAACTCACCAGGTGACTGTTCTTGCGTTATACATACGAGCGTACCAATCGAACATAAGGTTGGATATATAGACGGAATGATCATTGTATCTGAGTTGTATTCGATTATATCGTGATGACGTTCATATAGAAATACTCACCAGGTTACTGATCTTTCGTTATACATACGAGCGACCGAAACGAACAAAAAGTTGAATGGATAGACTGAACAAACAATGTATCTGGGTGGTAGTCGATTATATCGCAATTCTGTATATATAGTGATACTTACCAGGTGACGATACTTCCGTTACACATACTAGCGACTGAATCGAACAGAATGTTGAATGGTTAGACGAAACGATAATTGTATCTGAGTTGAATTCGATGATATCGTGATGATGTTTATATAGCAATACTTACTAGGTTACTGTCCTTCCGTTTTACATACAAGCGACCGAATCGAGCAGAAGGTTAAATGGATAGATTGAACAATCATCGTATCTGAGTTGTATTCGATTATGTTTATATAGTTATACTCACCAGGTACCTGTTCTTTCGTTATAGATAAGAGCAACCCAATCGAACATAAGGTTGAATGGATAGATTAAACAATCATCGTATCTGAGTTGTATTCGAATATGTTTATGAAGTTATACTCACCAGGTAACTGTTCTTCCGTTATACATACGAGCGACTGAATTGAACAGAAGGTTGAATGTATAGACTAAACAATGATCCTATCTGGGGTTGTATTCGATTATATCGTGATGATGTTTATATAGTAATACTCACCAGGTGACTGTTCTTGCGTTATACATACGAGCGACCCAATCGAACAAAAGGTTGGATGGATAGACGGAAAGATCATTGTATCTGAGTTGTATTCAATTATATCGTGATGAAGTTCATATAGAAATACTCACCATGTTACTGTTCTTTCGTTATACATATGAGCAACCGAATCAAACAGAAGGTTGAATGGATAGTATCTGGGTTGTATTCGATTTTATCGTCATTATTATCATATAGTATGTCTAACCAGGTAACAGTTCTTTCGTTATAATACGAGCAACCGAATCGAACATAAGGTTGAATGGATAGATTGAACAATCATTGTATCTGGGTTGTCTCCGATCATATCGTTATGCTGTATATTTAGTTACACCTACCATGTAACGGTTCTTTCGTTACACATACGAGCGTCTGAATCGAACATTAGGTTGGATGGTTAAACGGAACGATAATTGTAACTGAGTTGTATTCGATTATATCGTGGTGATGTTTATATAGTAAAACTCACCAGGTGACTGTTCTTGCGTTATACATACGAGCGACCCAATCGAACATGAGGTTGGATGGATAGACGGAATGATCATTGTATCTGAGTTGTATTCGATTATATCGTGATGACGTTCATATAGAAATACTCACCAGGTTACTGTTCTTTCGTTATACATACGAGCGACCGAAACGAACAGAAAGTTGAATGGATAGACTGAACAATCAATGTATCTGGGTGGTAGTCGATTATATCGCAATTCTGTATATATAGTGATACTTACCAAGTGACGATACTTCCGTTACACATACTAGCGACTGAATCGAACAGAATGTTGAATGGTTAGACGAAACGATAATTGTAACTAAGTTGTATTCGATGATATCGTGATGATGTTTATATAGCAATACTCACCAGGTAACTGTTCTTTCGTTTTACATAAAAGCGACCGAATCGAGCAGAAGGTTAAATGGATAGATTGAACAATCATCGTATCTGAGTTGTATTCGATTATGTTTATATAGTTATACTCACCAGGTACCTGTTCTTCCGTTATACATACGAGCAACCCAATCGAACATAAGGTTGAATGGATAGATTAAACAATCATCGTATCTGAGTTGTATTCGATTATGTTTATATAGTTATACTCACCAGGTAACTGTTCTTCTGTTATACATACGAGCGACTGAATTGAACAGAAGGTTGAATGGATAGACTAAACAATGATCCTATCTGGGGTTGTATTCGATTATATCGTGATGATGTTTATATAGTTATACTCACCAGGTAACTGTTCTCCAGTTATACATAAGAGAGGCTGAACTGAACAGAAGGTTGAATGGATAGACGGAATGATAATTGTAACCAAGTTGTATTCGGTTATATCGTGGTAATGTTTATATAGTAATACTCACCAGGTGACTGTTCTTGCGTTATACGTACGAGCGACCAAATCGAACAGAAGGTTGGATGGATAGACGAAATGATCATTGTATCTGAGTTGTATTCGATTATATCGTGATGAAGTTAATATGGAAATACTTACCAGGTTACTGTTATTTCGTTATACATACGAGAAACCGAATCGAACAGAAGGTTGAATGGATAGTATCTGGGTTGTATTCGATTATGATGTTATGCTGTGTATATAGTTATACACACTAGGTGACGGTATTCCCGTTTTACATATAAGCGACCGAAACGAACAGAAAGTTGAATGGATAGACTGAACAATCAATGTATCTGGTTGGTATCCGATTATATCGCAATACTGTATATATAGTGATACTTTCCAGGTGACGGTACTTCCGTTACATATACTAGCGACTGAATCGAACAGATGGTTAAATAATTAGACGAAGCGACAATTGTATCTGAGTTGTATTCGATGATATCGTAATGATGTTTATATAGCAATACTCACCAGGTAACTGTTCTTTCGTTTTACATAAAAGCGACCGAATCGAGCAGGAGGTTGAATGGATAGATTGGAAATTCATCGTATCTGTTGTTGTATTCGAGTATATCGTGATGATTATCATATAGTATGTCTAACAAGGTAACAGTTCTTCCGTTTAACATACGAGCAACCGTATCGAACATATGGTTGGATGGATAGATTGAACAATCATTGTATCTGGGTAGTCTCCGATTATATCGTTATGCTGTATATTTAGTTACACCTACCATGTAACGGTTCTTTCGTTACACATACGAGCGTCTGAATCGAACATAAGGTTGGATGGTTAGACGGAACGATAATTGTAACTAAGTTGTATTCGATGATATCGTGATGATGTTTATATAGCAAAACTCACCAGGTAACTGTTCTTTCGTTTTACATAAAAGCGACCGAATCGAGCAGGAGGTTGAATGGATAGATTGATAATTCATCGTATCTGGGTTGTATTCGATTATGTTTATATAGTTATACTCACCAAGTAACTGTTCTTCCGTTATACATAAGAACGACTGAATTGAACAGAAGGTTGAATGGATAGACTAAACAATAATCGTATCTGGGGTTGTATTCGAGTATATCGTGATGATTATCATATAGTATGTCTAACAAGGTAACAGTTCTTCCGTTAAACATACGAGCAACCAAATCGAACATAAGGTTGGATGGATAGATTGAAAAATCATTGTATCTGGGTTGTCTCCGATTATATCTTTATGCTGTATATTTAGTTACTCCTACCATGTAACGGTTCTTTCGTTACACATACGAGCGTCTGAACTGAAGATAAGGTTGGATGGTTAGACGGAACGATAATTTTAACTAAGTTGTATTCGATTATATCGTGGTGATGTTTATATAGTAATACTCACCAGGTGACTGTTCTTGCGTTATACATACGAGCGACCCAATCGAACAAAAGGTTGGATGGATAGACGGAAAAATCATTGTATCTGAGTTGTATTCGATTATATCGTGATGACGTACATATAGAAATACTCACCAGGTTACTGTTCTTTCGTTATACATATGAGCAACCGAATCGAACAGAAGTTTGAATGGATAGTATCTGGGTTGTATTTGATTATATCGTGATTATTATCATATAGTATGTCTAACCAGGTAACAGTTCTTCCGTTATACATACGAGCAACCGAATCGAACATAAGGTTGAATGGATAGATTGAACAATCATTGTATCTGGGTTGTCTCCGATTATATCGTTATGCGGTATATTTAGTTACACCTACCATGTAACGGTTCTTTCGTTACACATATGAGCGTCTGAATCGAACATAAGGTTGGATGGTTAGACGGAACGATAATTGTAACTGAGTTGTATTCGATTATATCGTGGTGATGTTTATATAGTAAAACTCACCAGGTGACTGTTCTTGCGATATACATACGAGCGTCCCAATCGAACATAAGGTTGGATGGATAGACGGAATGATCATTGTATCTGAGTTGTATTCGATTATATCGTGATGACGTTCATATAGAAATACTCACCAGGTTACTGATCTTTCGTTATACATACGAGCGACCGAAACGAACAGAAAGTTGAATGGATAGACTGAACAATCAATGTATCTGGGTGGTAGTCGATTATATCGCAATTCTGTATATATACCACCAGGTGACGATACTTCCGTTACACATACTAGCGACTGAATCGAATCGAACATAAGGTTGAATGGATAGATTGAACAATCATTGTATCTGGGTTGTCTCCGATTATATCGTTATGCGGTATATTTAGTTACACCTACCATGTAACGGTTCTTTCGTTACACATACGAGCGTCTGAATCGAACATAAGGTTGAATGGTTAGACAGAACGATAATTGTAACTGAGTTGTATTCGATTATATCGTGGTGATGTTTATATAGTAAAACTCACCAGTTGACTGTTCTTGCGTTATACATACGAGCGACCCAATCGAACATCAGGTTGGATGGATAGACGGAATGATCATTGTATCTGAGTTGTATTCGATTATATCGTGATGACGTTCATATAGAAATACTCACCAGGTTACTGATCATTCGTTATACATACGAGCGACCAAAACGAACAAAAAGTTGAATGGATAGACTGAATAATCAATGTATCTGGGTGTTAGTCGATTATATCGCAATTCTGTATATATAGTGATATTTACCAGGTGACGATACTTCCGTTACACATACTAGCGACTGAATCAAACAGAATGTTGAATGGTTAGACGAGAAACGATAATTGTAACTAAGTTGTATTCGATGATATCGTGATGATGTTTATATAGCAATACTTACTAGGTTACTGTCCTTCCGTTTTACATACAAGCGACCGAATCGAGCAGAAGGTTAAATGGATAGATTGAACAATCATCGTATCTGAGTTGTATTCGATTATGTTTATATAGTTATACTCACCAGGTACCTGTTCTTTCGTTATAGATAAGAGCAACCCAATCGAACATAAGGTTGAATGGATAGATTAAACAATCATCGTATCTGAGTTGTATTCGAATATGTTTATGAAGTTATACTCACCAGGTAACTGTTCTTCCGTTATACATACGAGCGACTGAATTGAACAGAAGGTTGAATGTATAGACTAAACAATGATCCTATCTGGGGTTGTATTCGATTATATCGTGATGATGTTTATATAGTAATACTCACCAGGTGACTGTTCTTGCGTTATACATACGAGCGACCCAATCGAACAAAAGGTTGGATGGATAGACGGAAAGATCATTGTATCTGAGTTGTATTCAATTATATCGTGATGAAGTTCATATAGAAATACTCACCATGTTACTGTTCTTTCGTTATACATATGAGCAACCGAATCAAACAGAAGGTTGAATGGATAGTATCTGGGTTGTATTCGATTTTATCGTCATTATTATCATATAGTATGTCTAACCAGGTAACAGTTCTTTCGTTATAATACGAGCAACCGAATCGAACATAAGGTTGAATGGATAGATTGAACAATCATTGTATCTGGGTTGTCTCCGATCATATCGTTATGCTGTATATTTAGTTACACCTACCATGTAACGGTTCTTTCGTTACACATACGAGCGTCTGAATCGAACATTAGGTTGGATGGTTAAACGGAACGATAATTGTAACTGAGTTGTATTCGATTATATCGTGGTGATGTTTATATAGTAAAACTCACCAGGTGACTGTTCTTGCGTTATACATACGAGCGACCCAATCGAACATGAGGTTGGATGGATAGACGGAATGATCATTGTATCTGAGTTGTATTCGATTATATCGTGATGACGTTCATATAGAAATACTCACCAGGTTACTGTTCTTTCGTTATACATACGAGCGACCGAAACGAACAGAAAGTTGAATGGATAGACTGAACAATCAATGTATCTGGGTGGTAGTCGATTATATCGCAATTCTGTATATATAGTGATACTTACCAAGTGACGATACTTCCGTTACACATACTAGCGACTGAATCGAACAGAATGTTGAATGGTTAGACGAAACGATAATTGTAACTAAGTTGTATTCGATGATATCGTGATGATGTTTATATAGCAATACTCACCAGGTAACTGTTCTTTCGTTTTACATAAAAGCGACCGAATCGAGCAGAAGGTTAAATGGATAGATTGAACAATCATCGTATCTGAGTTGTATTCGATTATGTTTATATAGTTATACTCACCAGGTACCTGTTCTTCCGTTATACATACGAGCAACCCAATCGAACATAAGGTTGAATGGATAGATTAAACAATCATCGTATCTGAGTTGTATTCGATTATGTTTATATAGTTATACTCACCAGGTAACTGTTCTTCTGTTATACATACGAGCGACTGAATTGAACAGAAGGTTGAATGGATAGACTAAACAATGATCCTATCTGGGGTTGTATTCGATTATATCGTGATGATGTTTATATAGTTATACTCACCAGGTAACTGTTCTCCAGTTATACATAAGAGCGGCTGAACTGAACAGAAGGTTGAATGGATAGACGGAATGATAATTGTAACCAAGTTGTATTCGGTTATATCGTGGTAATGTTTATATAGTAATACTCACCAGGTGACTGTTCTTGCGTTATACGTACGAGCGACCAAATCGAACAGAAGGTTGGATGGATAGACGAAATGATCATTGTATCTGAGTTGTATTCGATTATATCGTGATGAAGTTAATATGGAAATACTTACCAGGTTACTGTTATTTCGTTATACATACGAGAAACCGAATCGAACAGAAGGTTGAATGGATAGTATCTGGGTTGTATTCGATTATGATGTTATGCTGTGTATATAGTTATACACACTAGGTGACGGTATTCCCGTTTTACATATAAGCGACCGAAACGAACAGAAAGTTGAATGGATAGACTGAACAATCAATGTATCTGGTTGGTATCCGATTATATCGCAATACTGTATATATAGTGATACTTTCCAGGTGACGGTACTTCCGTTACATATACTAGCGACTGAATCGAACAGATGGTTAAATAATTAGACGAAGCGACAATTGTATCTGAGTTGTATTCGATGATATCGTAATGATGTTTATATAGCAATACTCACCAGGTAACTGTTCTTTCGTTTTACATAAAAGCGACCGAATCGAGCAGGAGGTTGAATGGATAGATTGGAAATTCATCGTATCTGTTGTTGTATTCGAGTATATCGTGATGATTATCATATAGTATGTCTAACAAGGTAACAGTTCTTCCGTTTAACATACGAGCAACCGTATCGAACATATGGTTGGATGGATAGATTGAACAATCATTGTATCTGGGTAGTCTCCGATTATATCGTTATGCTGTATATTTAGTTACACCTACCATGTAACGGTTCTTTCGTTACACATACGAGCGTCTGAATCGAACATAAGGTTGGATGGTTAGACGGAACGATAATTGTAACTAAGTTGTATTCGATGATATCGTGATGATGTTTATATAGCAAAACTCACCAGGTAACTGTTCTTTCGTTTTACATAAAAGCGACCGAATCGAGCAGGAGGTTGAATGGATAGATTGATAATTCATCGTATCTGGGTTGTATTCGATTATGTTTATATAGTTATACTCACCAAGTAACTGTTCTTCCGTTATACATAAGAACGACTGAATTGAACAGAAGGTTGAATGGATAGACTAAACAATAATCGTATCTGGGGTTGTATTCGAGTATATCGTGATGATTATCATATAGTATGTCTAACAAGGTAACAGTTCTTCCGTTAAACATACGAGCAACCAAATCGAACATAAGGTTGGATGGATAGATTGAAAAATCATTGTATCTGGGTTGTCTCCGATTATATCTTTATGCTGTATATTTAGTTACTCCTACCATGTAACGGTTCTTTCGTTACACATACGAGCGTCTGAACTGAAGATAAGGTTGGATGGTTAGACGGAACGATAATTTTAACTAAGTTGTATTCGATTATATCGTGGTGATGTTTATATAGTAATACTCACCAGGTGACTGTTCTTGCGTTATACATACGAGCGACCCAATCGAACAAAAGGTTGGATGGATAGACGGAAAAATCATTGTATCTGAGTTGTATTCGATTATATCGTGATGACGTACATATAGAAATACTCACCAGGTTACTGTTCTTTCGTTATACATATGAGCAACCGAATCGAACAGAAGTTTGAATGGATAGTATCTGGGTTGTATTTGATTATATCGTGATTATTATCATATAGTATGTCTAACCAGGTAACAGTTCTTCCGTTATACATACGAGCAACCGAATCGAACATAAGGTTGAATGGATAGATTGAACAATCATTGTATCTGGGTTGTCTCCGATTATATCGTTATGCGGTATATTTAGTTACACCTACCATGTAACGGTTCTTTCGTTACACATATGAGCGTCTGAATCGAACATAAGGTTGGATGGTTAGACGGAACGATAATTGTAACTGAGTTGTATTCGATTATATCGTGGTGATGTTTATATAGTAAAACTCACCAGGTGACTGTTCTTGCGATATACATACGAGCGTCCCAATCGAACATAAGGTTGGATGGATAGACGGAATGATCATTGTATCTGAGTTGTATTCGATTATATCGTGATGACGTTCATATAGAAATACTCACCAGGTTACTGATCTTTCGTTATACATACGAGCGACCGAAACGAACAGAAAGTTGAATGGATAGACTGAACAATCATTGTATCTGGGTTGTCTCCGATTATATCGTTATGCTGTATATTTAGTTACACCTACCATGTAACGGGTTTTTCGTTACACATACGAGCGTCTGAATCGAACATAAGGTTGGATGGTTAGACGGAACGATAATTTCAACTAAGTTGTATTCGATTTTATCGTGGTGATGTTTATATAGTAATACTCACCAGGTGACTGTTCTTGCGTTATACATACGAGCGACCCAATCGAACAAAAGGTTGGATGGATAGACGGAAAGATCATTGTATCTGAGTTGTATTCAATTATATCGTGATGAAGTTCATATAGAAATACTCACCAGGTTACTGTTCTTTCGTTATACATATGAGCAACCGAATCGAACAGAAGGTTGAATGGATAGTATCTGGGTTGTATTTGATTATATCGTGATTATTATCATATAGTATGTCTAACCAGGTAACAGTTCTTTCGTTATACATACGAGCAACCGAATCGAACATAAGGTTGAATGGATAGATTGAACAATCATTGTATCTGGGTTGTCTCCGATCATATCGTTATGCTGTATATTTAGTTACACCTACCATGTAACGGTTCTTTCGTTACACATACGAGCGTCTGAATCGAACATTAGGTTGGATGGTTAGACGGAACGATAATTGTAACTGAGTTGTATTCGATTATATCGTGGTGATGTTTATATAGTAAAACTCACCAGGTGACTGTTCTTGCATTATACATACGAGCGACCCAATCGAACATAAGGTTGGATGGATAGACGGAATGATCATTGTATCTGAGTTGTATTCGATTATATCGTGATGACGTTCATATAGAAATACTCACCAGGTTACTGTTCTTTCGTTATACATACGAGCGACCGAAACGAACAGAAAGTTGAATGGATAGACTGAACAATCAATGTATCTGGGTGGTAGTCGATTATATCGCAATTCTGTATATACAGTGATACTCACCAGGTGACGATACTTCCGTTACACATACTAGCGACTGAATCGAACAGAATGTTGAATGGTTAGACGAGAAACGATAATTGTAACTAAGTTGTATTCGATGATATCGTGATGATGTTTATATAGCAATACTCACCAGGTAACTGTTCTTTCGTTTTACATAAAAGCGACCAAATCGAGCAGGAGGTTGAATGGATAGATTGAAAATTCATCCTATCTGGGTTGTATTCGATTATGTTCATATAGTTATACTCACCAGGTAACTGTTCTTCCGTTATACATAAGAACGACTGAATTGAACATAAGGTTGAATGGATAGATTGAACAATCATTGTATCTGGGTTGTCTCCGATTATATCGTTATGCTGTATATTTAGTTACACCTACCATGTAACGGTTCTTTCGTTACACAAACGAGCGTCTGAATCGAACATAAGGTTGGATGGTTAGACGGAACGATAATTGTAACTGAGTTGTATTCGATTATATCGTGGTGATGTTTATATAGTAAAACTCACCAGGTGACTGTTCTTGCGTTATACATACAAGCGACCCAATCGAACATAAGGTTGGATGGATAGACGGAATGATCATTGTATCTGAGTTGTATTCGATTATATCGTGATGACGTTCATATAGAAATACTCACCAGGTTACTGTTCTTTCGTAATACATACGAGCAACCGAATCGAACAGAAGGTTGAATGGATAGTATCTGGGTTGTATTCGATTATGATGTTATGCTGTGTATATATTTATACACACTAGGTGACGGTATTCCCGTTCCACATACGAGCGACCGAAACGAACAGAAAGTTGAATGGATAGACTGAACAATCAATGTATCTGGGTGGTAGTCGATTATATCGCAATTCTGTATATATAGTGATACTTACCAGGTGACGATACTTCCGTTACACATACTAGCGACTGAATCGAACAGAATGTTGAATGGTTAGACGAAACGATAATTGTATCTGAGTTGAATTCGATGATATCGTGATGATGTTTATATAGCAATACTCACCAGGTAACTGTCCTTCCGTTTTTCATACAAGCGACCGAATCGAGCAGAAGGTTAAATGGATAGATTGAACAATCATCGTATCTGAGTTGTATTCGATTATGTTTATATAGTTATACTCACCAGGTACCTGTTCTCCCGTTATACATACGAGCAACCCAATCGAACATAAGGTTGAATGGATAGATTGAACAATCATCGTATCTGAGTTGTATTCGATTATGTTTATATAGTTATACTCACCAGGTAACTGTTCTTCCGTTATACATACGAGCGACTGAATTGAACAGAAGGTTGAATGGATAGACTAAACAATGATCCTATCTGGATGATGTTTATATAGTTATATACTTACGTTACACATACTAGCGACTGAATCGAACAGAATGTTGAATGGTTAGACGAAACGATAATTGTATCTGAGTTGAATTCGATGATATCGTGATGATGTTTATATAGCAATACTCACCAGGTAACTGTCCTTCCGTTTTACATACAAGCGACCGAATCGAGCAGAAGGTTAAATGGATAGATTGAACAATCATCGTATCTGAGTTGTATTCGATTATGTTTATGTAGTTATACTCACCAGGTACCTGTTCTTCCGTTATACATACGAGCGACTGAATTGAACAGAAGGTTGAATGGATAGACTAAACAATGATCCTATCTGGAGTTGTATTCGATTATATCGTGATGATGTTTATATAGTTATATACTTACGTTACACATACTAGCGACTGAATCGAACAGAATGTTGAATGGTTAGACGAAACGATAATTGTATCTGAGTTGAATTCGATGATATCGTGATGATGTTTATATAGCAATACTCACCAGGTAACTGTCCTTCCGTTTTACATACAAGCGACCGAATCGAGCAGAAGGTTAAATGGATAGATTAAACAATCATCGTATCTGAGTTGTATTCGATTATGTTTATATAGTTATACTCACCAGGTAACTGTTCTTCCGTTATACATACGAGCGACTGAATTGAACAGAAGGTTGTATGGATAGACTAAACAATGGTCCTATCTGGAGTTGTATTCGATTATATCGTGATGATGTTTATATAGTTATACTCACCAGGTAACTGTTCTCCAGTTATACATAAGAGCGGCTGAACTGAACAGAAGGTTGAATGGATAGACGGAACGATAATTGTAACTGAGTTGTATTCGATTATATCGTGGTAATGTTTATATAGTAATACTCACCAGGTGACTGTTCTTGCGTTATACGTACGAGCGACCAAATCGAACAGAAGGTTGGATGGATAGACGGAATGATCATTGTATCTGAGTTGTATTCGATTATATCGTGATGAAGTTCATATGGAAATACTCACCAGGTAACTGTTCTTTCGTTATACATACGAGCAACCGAATCGAACGGAAGGTTTAATGGATAGTATCTGGGTTGTATTCGATTATGATGTTATGCTGTGTATATAGTTATACACACTTGGTGACGGTATTCCCGTTTTACATACGAGCGACCGACACGAACAGAAAGTTGAATGGATAGACTGAACAATCAATGTATCTGGTTTTCCGATTATATCGCAATACTGTATATATATTGATACTTACCAGGTGAAGGTACTTCCGTTACATATACTAGCGACTGAATCGAACAGAAGGTTAAATGGATAGATTGAACAATCATCGTATCTGAGTTGTATTCGATTATGTTTATATAGTTATACTCACCAGGTAACTGTTCTTTCGTTTTACATAAAAGCGACCGAATCGAGCAGGAGGTTGAATGGATAGATTGAAAATTCATCGTATCTGGGGTTGTATTCGAGTATATCGTGATGATTATCATATAGTATGTCTAACAAGGTAACAGTTCTTCCGTTTAACATACGAGCAATCGAATCGAACATGAGGTTGGATGGATAGATTGAACAATCATTGTATCTGGGTTGTCTCCGATTATATCGTTATGCTGTATATTTAGTTACACCTACCATGTAACGGGTTTTTCGTAACACATACGAGCGTCTGAATCGAACATAAGGTTGGATGGATAGACGAAAAGATCATTGTATCTGAGTTGTATTCGATTATATAGTGATGTCGTTCATATAGAAATACTCACTAGGTTACTGTTTTTTCGTTATACATATGAGCAACCGAATCGAACAGAAGTTTGAATGAATAGTATCTGGGTTGTATTTGATTATATCGTGATTATTATCATGTAGTATGTCTAACCAGGTAATGCGTTATGCGGTATATTTAGTTACACCTACCATGTAACGGTTCTTTCGTTACACGTACGAGCGTCTGAATCGAACATAAGGTTGGATGGTTAGACGGAACGATAATTGTAACTGAGTTGTATTTGATTATATCGTGGTGATGTTTATATAGTGAAACTCACCAGGTGACTGTTCTTGCGTTATACATGAGCGTACCTATCGAACATAAGGTTGGATGGATAGACGGAATGATCATAGTATCTGAGTTGTATTCGATTATATCGTGGTAATGTTTATATAGTAATACTCACCAGGTGACTGTTCTTGCGTTATACTTACGAGCGACCAAATCGAACAGAAGGTTGGATGGATAGAAGGAATGATCATTGTATCTGAGTTGTATTCGATTATATCGTGATGAAATTTATATGGAAATACTCACCAGGTTACTGTTCTTTCGTTATACATACGAGCAACCGAATCAAACAGAAGGTTGAATGGATAGTATCTGGGTTGTATTCGATTATGATGTTATGCTGTGTATATAGTTATACACACTAGGTGACGGTATTCCCGTTTTACATACAAGCGACCGAAACGAACAGAAAGTTGAATGGATAGACTGAACAATCAATGTATCTGGTTGGTATCCGATTATATCGCAATACTGTATATATAGTGATACTTACCAGGTGACGGTGCTTCCGTTACATATACTAGCGACTGAATCGAACAGATGGTTAAATAATTAGACGAAGCGACAATTGTATCTGAGTTGTATTCGATGATATCGTAATGATGTTTATATAGCAATACTCACCGGGTAACAGTTCTTTCGTTTTACATAAAAGCGACCGAATCGAGCAGGAGGTTGAATGGATAGATTGGAAATTCATCGTATCTGGGGTTGTATTCGAGTATATCGTGATGATTATCATATAGTATGTCTAACAAGGTAACAGTTCTTCCGTTTAACATACGAGCAACCGAATCGAACATAAGGTTGGATGGATAGATTGAACAATCATTGTATCTGGGTTGTCTCCGATTATATCGTTATGCTGTATATTTAGTTACACCTACCATGTAACGGTTCTTTCGTTACACATACGAGCGTCTGAATCGAACATAAGGTTGGATGGTTAGACGGAACGATAATTGTAACTAAGTTGTATTCGATTATATCGTGGTGATATTTATATAGTAAAACTCACCAGGTGACTGTTCTTGCGTTATACATACGAGCGACCCAATCGAACATAAGGTTGGATGGATAGACGGAATGATCATTGTATCTGAGTTGTATTCGATTATATCGTGATGACGTTCATATGGAAATACTCACCAGGTTACTGTTCTTCCGTTATACATACGAGCGACCGAAACGAACAGAAAGTTGAATGGATAGACTGAACAATCAATGTATCTGGGTGGTAGTCGATTATATCGCAATTCTGTATATATAGTGATACTTACCAGGTGACGATACTTCCGTTACACATACTAGCGACTGAATCGAACAGAATGTTGAATGGTTAGACGAAACGATAATTGTAACTAAGTTGTATTCGATGATATCGTGATGATGTTTATATAGCAATACTCACCAGGTGACTGTTCTTTCGTTTTACATAAAAGCGACCGAATCGAGCTGGAGGTTGAATGGATAGATTGAAAATTCATCGTATCTGGGTTGTATTCGATTAAGTTTATATAGTAATACTCACCAAGTAACTGTTCTTCCGTTATACATAAGAACGACTGAATTGAACAGAAGGTTGAATGGATAGACTAAACAATAATCGTATCTGGGGTTGTATTCGAGTATATCGTGATGATTATCATATAGTATGTCTAACAAGGTAACAGTTCTTTCGTTAAACATACGAGCAACCAAATCGAACATAAGGTTGGATGGATAGATTGAAAAATCATTGTATCTGGGTTGTCTCCGATTATATCGTTATGCTGTATATTTAGTTACACCTACCATGTAACGGTTCTTTCGTTACACATACGAGCGTCTGAATCGAACATAAGGTTGGATGGTTAGACGGAACGATAATTTCAACTAAGTTGTATTCGATTATATCGTGGTGATGTTTATATAGTAATACTCACCAGGTGACTGTTCTTGCGTTATACATACGAGCGACCCAATCGAACAAAAGGTTGGATGGATAGACGGAAATATCATTGTATCTGAGTTGTATTCGATTATATCGTGATGACGTTCATATAGAAATACTCACTAGGTTACTGTTCTTTCGTTATACATATGAGCAACCGAATCGAACAGAAGTTTGAATGGATAGTATCTGGGTTGTATTTGATTATATCGTGATTATTATCATGTAGTATGTCTAACCAGGTAACAGTTCTTCCGTTATACATACGAGCAACCGAATCGAACATAAGGTTGAATGGATAGATTGAACAATCATTGTATCTGGGTTGTCTCCGATTATATCGTTATGCGGTATATTTAGTTACACCTACCATGTAACGGTTCTTTCGTTACACATACGAGCGTCTGAATCGAACATAAGGTTGGATGGTTAGACGGAACGATAATTGTAACTGAGTTGTATTCGATTATATCGTGGTGATGTTTATATAGTAAAACTCACCAGGTGACTGTTCTTGCGTTATACATACGAGCGTACCAATCGAACATAAGGTTGGATATATAGACGGAATGATCATTGTATCTGAGTTGTATTCGATTATATCGTGATGACGTTCATATAGAAATACTCACCAGGTTACTGATCTTTCGTTATACATACGAGCGACCGAAACGAACAAAAAGTTGAATGGATAGACTGAACAAACAATGTATCTGGGTGGTAGTCGATTATATCGCAATTCTGTATATATAGTGATACTTACCAGGTGACGATACTTCCGTTACACATACTAGCGACTGAATCGAACAGAATGTTGAATGGTTAGACGAAACGATAATTGTATCTGAGTTGAATTCGATGATATCGTGATGATGTTTATATAGCAATACTTACTAGGTTACTGTCCTTCCGTTTTACATACAAGCGACCGAATCGAGCAGAAGGTTAAATGGATAGATTGAACAATCATCGTATCTGAGTTGTATTCGATTATGTTTATATAGTTATACTCACCAGGTACCTGTTCTTTCGTTATAGATAAGAGCAACCCAATCGAACATAAGGTTGAATGGATAGATTAAACAATCATCGTATCTGAGTTGTATTCGAATATGTTTATGAAGTTATACTCACCAGGTAACTGTTCTTCCGTTATACATACGAGCGACTGAATTGAACAGAAGGTTGAATGTATAGACTAAACAATGATCCTATCTGGGGTTGTATTCGATTATATCGTGATGATGTTTATATAGTAATACTCACCAGGTGACTGTTCTTGCGTTATACATACGAGCGACCCAATCGAACAAAAGGTTGGATGGATAGACGGAAAGATCATTGTATCTGAGTTGTATTCAATTATATCGTGATGAAGTTCATATAGAAATACTCACCATGTTACTGTTCTTTCGTTATACATATGAGCAACCGAATCAAACAGAAGGTTGAATGGATAGTATCTGGGTTGTATTCGATTTTATCGTCATTATTATCATATAGTATGTCTAACCAGGTAACAGTTCTTTCGTTATAATACGAGCAACCGAATCGAACATAAGGTTGAATGGATAGATTGAACAATCATTGTATCTGGGTTGTCTCCGATCATATCGTTATGCTGTATATTTAGTTACACCTACCATGTAACGGTTCTTTCGTTACACATACGAGCGTCTGAATCGAACATTAGGTTGGATGGTTAAACGGAACGATAATTGTAACTGAGTTGTATTCGATTATATCGTGGTGATGTTTATATAGTAAAACTCACCAGGTGACTGTTCTTGCGTTATACATACGAGCGACCCAATCGAACATGAGGTTGGATGGATAGACGGAATGATCATTGTATCTGAGTTGTATTCGATTATATCGTGATGACGTTCATATAGAAATACTCACCAGGTTACTGTTCTTTCGTTATACATACGAGCGACCGAAACGAACAGAAAGTTGAATGGATAGACTGAACAATCAATGTATCTGGGTGGTAGTCGATTATATCGCAATTCTGTATATATAGTGATACTTACCAAGTGACGATACTTCCGTTACACATACTAGCGACTGAATCGAACAGAATGTTGAATGGTTAGACGAAACGATAATTGTAACTAAGTTGTATTCGATGATATCGTGATGATGTTTATATAGCAATACTCACCAGGTAACTGTTCTTTCGTTTTACATAAAAGCGACCGAATCGAGCAGAAGGTTAAATGGATAGATTGAACAATCATCGTATCTGAGTTGTATTCGATTATGTTTATATAGTTATACTCACCAGGTACCTGTTCTTCCGTTATACATACGAGCAACCCAATCGAACATAAGGTTGAATGGATAGATTAAACAATCATCGTATCTGAGTTGTATTCGATTATGTTTATATAGTTATACTCACCAGGTAACTGTTCTTCTGTTATACATACGAGCGACTGAATTGAACAGAAGGTTGAATGGATAGACTAAACAATGATCCTATCTGGGGTTGTATTCGATTATATCGTGATGATGTTTATATAGTTATACTCACCAGGTAACTGTTCTCCAGTTATACATAAGAGAGGCTGAACTGAACAGAAGGTTGAATGGATAGACGGAATGATAATTGTAACCAAGTTGTATTCGGTTATATCGTGGTAATGTTTATATAGTAATACTCACCAGGTGACTGTTCTTGCGTTATACGTACGAGCGACCAAATCGAACAGAAGGTTGGATGGATAGACGAAATGATCATTGTATCTGAGTTGTATTCGATTATATCGTGATGAAGTTAATATGGAAATACTTACCAGGTTACTGTTATTTCGTTATACATACGAGAAACCGAATCGAACAGAAGGTTGAATGGATAGTATCTGGGTTGTATTCGATTATGATGTTATGCTGTGTATATAGTTATACACACTAGGTGACGGTATTCCCGTTTTACATATAAGCGACCGAAACGAACAGAAAGTTGAATGGATAGACTGAACAATCAATGTATCTGGTTGGTATCCGATTATATCGCAATACTGTATATATAGTGATACTTTCCAGGTGACGGTACTTCCGTTACATATACTAGCGACTGAATCGAACAGATGGTTAAATAATTAGACGAAGCGACAATTGTATCTGAGTTGTATTCGATGATATCGTAATGATGTTTATATAGCAATACTCACCAGGTAACTGTTCTTTCGTTTTACATAAAAGCGACCGAATCGAGCAGGAGGTTGAATGGATAGATTGGAAATTCATCGTATCTGTTGTTGTATTCGAGTATATCGTGATGATTATCATATAGTATGTCTAACAAGGTAACAGTTCTTCCGTTTAACATACGAGCAACCGTATCGAACATATGGTTGGATGGATAGATTGAACAATCATTGTATCTGGGTAGTCTCCGATTATATCGTTATGCTGTATATTTAGTTACACCTACCATGTAACGGTTCTTTCGTTACACATACGAGCGTCTGAATCGAACATAAGGTTGGATGGTTAGACGGAACGATAATTGTAACTAAGTTGTATTCGATGATATCGTGATGATGTTTATATAGCAAAACTCACCAGGTAACTGTTCTTTCGTTTTACATAAAAGCGACCGAATCGAGCAGGAGGTTGAATGGATAGATTGATAATTCATCGTATCTGGGTTGTATTCGATTATGTTTATATAGTTATACTCACCAAGTAACTGTTCTTCCGTTATACATAAGAACGACTGAATTGAACAGAAGGTTGAATGGATAGACTAAACAATAATCGTATCTGGGGTTGTATTCGAGTATATCGTGATGATTATCATATAGTATGTCTAACAAGGTAACAGTTCTTCCGTTAAACATACGAGCAACCAAATCGAACATAAGGTTGGATGGATAGATTGAAAAATCATTGTATCTGGGTTGTCTCCGATTATATCTTTATGCTGTATATTTAGTTACTCCTACCATGTAACGGTTCTTTCGTTACACATACGAGCGTCTGAACTGAAGATAAGGTTGGATGGTTAGACGGAACGATAATTTTAACTAAGTTGTATTCGATTATATCGTGGTGATGTTTATATAGTAATACTCACCAGGTGACTGTTCTTGCGTTATACATACGAGCGACCCAATCGAACAAAAGGTTGGATGGATAGACGGAAAAATCATTGTATCTGAGTTGTATTCGATTATATCGTGATGACGTACATATAGAAATACTCACCAGGTTACTGTTCTTTCGTTATACATATGAGCAACCGAATCGAACAGAAGTTTGAATGGATAGTATCTGGGTTGTATTTGATTATATCGTGATTATTATCATATAGTATGTCTAACCAGGTAACAGTTCTTCCGTTATACATACGAGCAACCGAATCGAACATAAGGTTGAATGGATAGATTGAACAATCATTGTATCTGGGTTGTCTCCGATTATATCGTTATGCGGTATATTTAGTTACACCTACCATGTAACGGTTCTTTCGTTACACATATGAGCGTCTGAATCGAACATAAGGTTGGATGGTTAGACGGAACGATAATTGTAACTGAGTTGTATTCGATTATATCGTGGTGATGTTTATATAGTAAAACTCACCAGGTGACTGTTCTTGCGATATACATACGAGCGTCCCAATCGAACATAAGGTTGGATGGATAGACGGAATGATCATTGTATCTGAGTTGTATTCGATTATATCGTGATGACGTTCATATAGAAATACTCACCAGGTTACTGATCTTTCGTTATACATACGAGCGACCGAAACGAACAGAAAGTTGAATGGATAGACTGAACAATCAATGTATCTGGGTGGTAGTCGATTATATCGCAATTCTGTATATATACCACCAGGTGACGATACTTCCGTTACACATACTAGCGACTGAATCGAATCGAACATAAGGTTGAATGGATAGATTGAACAATCATTGTATCTGGGTTGTCTCCGATTATATCGTTATGCGGTATATTTAGTTACACCTACCATGTAACGGTTCTTTCGTTACACATACGAGCGTCTGAATCGAACATAAGGTTGAATGGTTAGACAGAACGATAATTGTAACTGAGTTGTATTCGATTATATCGTGGTGATGTTTATATAGTAAAACTCACCAGTTGACTGTTCTTGCGTTATACATACGAGCGACCCAATCGAACATCAGGTTGGATGGATAGACGGAATGATCATTGTATCTGAGTTGTATTCGATTATATCGTGATGACGTTCATATAGAAATACTCACCAGGTTACTGATCATTCGTTATACATACGAGCGACCAAAACGAACAAAAAGTTGAATGGATAGACTGAATAATCAATGTATCTGGGTGTTAGTCGATTATATCGCAATTCTGTATATATAGTGATATTTACCAGGTGACGATACTTCCGTTACACATACTAGCGACTGAATCAAACAGAATGTTGAATGGTTAGACGAGAAACGATAATTGTAACTAAGTTGTATTCGATGATATCGTGATGATGTTTATATAGCAATACTTACTAGGTTACTGTCCTTCCGTTTTACATACAAGCGACCGAATCGAGCAGAAGGTTAAATGGATAGATTGAACAATCATCGTATCTGAGTTGTATTCGATTATGTTTATATAGTTATACTCACCAGGTACCTGTTCTTTCGTTATAGATAAGAGCAACCCAATCGAACATAAGGTTGAATGGATAGATTAAACAATCATCGTATCTGAGTTGTATTCGAATATGTTTATGAAGTTATACTCACCAGGTAACTGTTCTTCCGTTATACATACGAGCGACTGAATTGAACAGAAGGTTGAATGTATAGACTAAACAATGATCCTATCTGGGGTTGTATTCGATTATATCGTGATGATGTTTATATAGTAATACTCACCAGGTGACTGTTCTTGCGTTATACATACGAGCGACCCAATCGAACAAAAGGTTGGATGGATAGACGGAAAGATCATTGTATCTGAGTTGTATTCAATTATATCGTGATGAAGTTCATATAGAAATACTCACCATGTTACTGTTCTTTCGTTATACATATGAGCAACCGAATCAAACAGAAGGTTGAATGGATAGTATCTGGGTTGTATTCGATTTTATCGTCATTATTATCATATAGTATGTCTAACCAGGTAACAGTTCTTTCGTTATAATACGAGCAACCGAATCGAACATAAGGTTGAATGGATAGATTGAACAATCATTGTATCTGGGTTGTCTCCGATCATATCGTTATGCTGTATATTTAGTTACACCTACCATGTAACGGTTCTTTCGTTACACATACGAGCGTCTGAATCGAACATTAGGTTGGATGGTTAAACGGAACGATAATTGTAACTGAGTTGTATTCGATTATATCGTGGTGATGTTTATATAGTAAAACTCACCAGGTGACTGTTCTTGCGTTATACATACGAGCGACCCAATCGAACATGAGGTTGGATGGATAGACGGAATGATCATTGTATCTGAGTTGTATTCGATTATATCGTGATGACGTTCATATAGAAATACTCACCAGGTTACTGTTCTTTCGTTATACATACGAGCGACCGAAACGAACAGAAAGTTGAATGGATAGACTGAACAATCAATGTATCTGGGTGGTAGTCGATTATATCGCAATTCTGTATATATAGTGATACTTACCAAGTGACGATACTTCCGTTACACATACTAGCGACTGAATCGAACAGAATGTTGAATGGTTAGACGAAACGATAATTGTAACTAAGTTGTATTCGATGATATCGTGATGATGTTTATATAGCAATACTCACCAGGTAACTGTTCTTTCGTTTTACATAAAAGCGACCGAATCGAGCAGAAGGTTAAATGGATAGATTGAACAATCATCGTATCTGAGTTGTATTCGATTATGTTTATATAGTTATACTCACCAGGTACCTGTTCTTCCGTTATACATACGAGCAACCCAATCGAACATAAGGTTGAATGGATAGATTAAACAATCATCGTATCTGAGTTGTATTCGATTATGTTTATATAGTTATACTCACCAGGTAACTGTTCTTCTGTTATACATACGAGCGACTGAATTGAACAGAAGGTTGAATGGATAGACTAAACAATGATCCTATCTGGGGTTGTATTCGATTATATCGTGATGATGTTTATATAGTTATACTCACCAGGTAACTGTTCTCCAGTTATACATAAGAGCGGCTGAACTGAACAGAAGGTTGAATGGATAGACGGAATGATAATTGTAACCAAGTTGTATTCGGTTATATCGTGGTAATGTTTATATAGTAATACTCACCAGGTGACTGTTCTTGCGTTATACGTACGAGCGACCAAATCGAACAGAAGGTTGGATGGATAGACGAAATGATCATTGTATCTGAGTTGTATTCGATTATATCGTGATGAAGTTAATATGGAAATACTTACCAGGTTACTGTTATTTCGTTATACATACGAGAAACCGAATCGAACAGAAGGTTGAATGGATAGTATCTGGGTTGTATTCGATTATGATGTTATGCTGTGTATATAGTTATACACACTAGGTGACGGTATTCCCGTTTTACATATAAGCGACCGAAACGAACAGAAAGTTGAATGGATAGACTGAACAATCAATGTATCTGGTTGGTATCCGATTATATCGCAATACTGTATATATAGTGATACTTTCCAGGTGACGGTACTTCCGTTACATATACTAGCGACTGAATCGAACAGATGGTTAAATAATTAGACGAAGCGACAATTGTATCTGAGTTGTATTCGATGATATCGTAATGATGTTTATATAGCAATACTCACCAGGTAACTGTTCTTTCGTTTTACATAAAAGCGACCGAATCGAGCAGGAGGTTGAATGGATAGATTGGAAATTCATCGTATCTGTTGTTGTATTCGAGTATATCGTGATGATTATCATATAGTATGTCTAACAAGGTAACAGTTCTTCCGTTTAACATACGAGCAACCGTATCGAACATATGGTTGGATGGATAGATTGAACAATCATTGTATCTGGGTAGTCTCCGATTATATCGTTATGCTGTATATTTAGTTACACCTACCATGTAACGGTTCTTTCGTTACACATACGAGCGTCTGAATCGAACATAAGGTTGGATGGTTAGACGGAACGATAATTGTAACTAAGTTGTATTCGATGATATCGTGATGATGTTTATATAGCAAAACTCACCAGGTAACTGTTCTTTCGTTTTACATAAAAGCGACCGAATCGAGCAGGAGGTTGAATGGATAGATTGATAATTCATCGTATCTGGGTTGTATTCGATTATGTTTATATAGTTATACTCACCAAGTAACTGTTCTTCCGTTATACATAAGAACGACTGAATTGAACAGAAGGTTGAATGGATAGACTAAACAATAATCGTATCTGGGGTTGTATTCGAGTATATCGTGATGATTATCATATAGTATGTCTAACAAGGTAACAGTTCTTCCGTTAAACATACGAGCAACCAAATCGAACATAAGGTTGGATGGATAGATTGAAAAATCATTGTATCTGGGTTGTCTCCGATTATATCTTTATGCTGTATATTTAGTTACTCCTACCATGTAACGGTTCTTTCGTTACACATACGAGCGTCTGAACTGAAGATAAGGTTGGATGGTTAGACGGAACGATAATTTTAACTAAGTTGTATTCGATTATATCGTGGTGATGTTTATATAGTAATACTCACCAGGTGACTGTTCTTGCGTTATACATACGAGCGACCCAATCGAACAAAAGGTTGGATGGATAGACGGAAAAATCATTGTATCTGAGTTGTATTCGATTATATCGTGATGACGTACATATAGAAATACTCACCAGGTTACTGTTCTTTCGTTATACATATGAGCAACCGAATCGAACAGAAGTTTGAATGGATAGTATCTGGGTTGTATTTGATTATATCGTGATTATTATCATATAGTATGTCTAACCAGGTAACAGTTCTTCCGTTATACATACGAGCAACCGAATCGAACATAAGGTTGAATGGATAGATTGAACAATCATTGTATCTGGGTTGTCTCCGATTATATCGTTATGCGGTATATTTAGTTACACCTACCATGTAACGGTTCTTTCGTTACACATATGAGCGTCTGAATCGAACATAAGGTTGGATGGTTAGACGGAACGATAATTGTAACTGAGTTGTATTCGATTATATCGTGGTGATGTTTATATAGTAAAACTCACCAGGTGACTGTTCTTGCGATATACATACGAGCGTCCCAATCGAACATAAGGTTGGATGGATAGACGGAATGATCATTGTATCTGAGTTGTATTCGATTATATCGTGATGACGTTCATATAGAAATACTCACCAGGTTACTGATCTTTCGTTATACATACGAGCGACCGAAACGAACAGAAAGTTGAATGGATAGACTGAACAATCAATGTATCTGGGTGGTAGTCGATTATATCGCAATTCTGTATATATACCACCAGGTGACGATACTTCCGTTACACATACTAGCGACTGAATCGAATCGAACATAAGGTTGAATGGATAGATTGAACAATCATTGTATCTGGGTTGTCTCCGATTATATCGTTATGCGGTATATTTAGTTACACCTACCATGTAACGGTTCTTTCGTTACACATACGAGCGTCTGAATCGAACATAAGGTTGAATGGTTAGACAGAACGATAATTGTAACTGAGTTGTATTCGATTATATCGTGGTGATGTTTATATAGTAAAACTCACCAGTTGACTGTTCTTGCGTTATACATACGAGCGACCCAATCGAACATCAGGTTGGATGGATAGACGGAATGATCATTGTATCTGAGTTGTATTCGATTATATCGTGATGACGTTCATATAGAAATACTCACCAGGTTACTGATCATTCGTTATACATACGAGCGACCAAAACGAACAAAAAGTTGAATGGATAGACTGAATAATCAATGTATCTGGGTGTTAGTCGATTATATCGCAATTCTGTATATATAGTGATATTTACCAGGTGACGATACTTCCGTTACACATACTAGCGACTGAATCAAACAGAATGTTGAATGGTTAGACGAGAAACGATAATTGTAACTAAGTTGTATTCGATGATATCGTGATGATGTTTATATAGCAATACTCACCAGGTAACTGTTCTTTCGTTTCACATAAAAGCGACCGAATCGAGCAGGAGGTTGAATGGATAGATTGAAAATTCATCGTATCTGGGTTGTATTCGATTATGTTTATATAGTTATACTCACCAAGTAACTGTTCCTCCGTTATACATAAGAACGACTGAATTGAACAGAAGGTTGAATGGATAGACTAAACAATAATCGTATCTGGGGTTGTATTCGAGTATATCGTGATGATTATCATATGGTATGTCTAACAAGGTAACAGTTCTTCCGTTAAACATACGAGCAACCGAATCGAACATAAGGTTGGATGGATAGATTGAAAAATCATTGGGTTGTCTCCGATTATATCGTTATGCTGTATATTTAGTTACACCTACCATGTAACGGTTCTTGCGTTATACATACGAGCGACCCAATCGAACAAAAGGTTGGATGGATAGACGAAAAGATCATTGTATCTGAGTTGTATTCGATTATATAGTGATGTCGTTCATATAGAAATACTCACTAGGTTACTGTTTTTTCGTTATACATATGAGCAACCGAATCGAACAGAAGTTTGAATGAATAGTATCTGGGTTGTATTTGATTATATCGTGATTATTATCATGTAGTATGTCTAACCGAATCGAACATAAGGTTGAATGGTGTGACGGTTCATTTTTCAAAACATCACAATTCCTATATAATAGCCTTTACTCCCTGAAACCATTTCTATAGATCTCACAAATTTATATTCTTATTTATTTTAAAATCAAGTGATGAGGCTTCATGACGTTCAACTTTATTAGGTGAGCTTCAAATTCGCAGTAAGTAATCAAAAAAAAATATATTATTGTTTCATCTTCATTTCTGTTCAGAGACGAAGGTCGTTAAAAGCAAAGTCGAATTATTTATTTTAATATTTTTGGCACTTTAACTTTGGCGCTATCCATCTCCACGATATTTTGTACCGTGTTTATTTCAGTGATTTTACGTTCGGATAAAAGCGAGAACAAAACCAGTCAATGTCCTCACATCATTAGCGTGCGGATTTTATAACAATGATTATAATTATTTTCGACGGACGAGCAATTATTTCAAAGTCCAGAACATATGCCCTACGTGAGAATTTCCAGACTCTACACTATTTTCATTTCAAAATACCGCTTTGTGAAACTTAAATGGGCCAAACCCCATATCCCGACCCCGAGGGGCATCTCATGAATATCGAATTCCTGAAATCTCAGTCGAGTGTAGGAATATTATAATTTATTGTTTTGTCAGCAATGTCTTGTCAATTCGCTTGTTGAGGATTTGGTAGGGAGATATTTATGTTTTTTGGATAAAGAATTCGACGGCGAGTGAAAATGGCTAGTTTGACTGTTCGTTCAGAGTTTTGAGATTTTGTGTGAATACATACCTTTTGGGGATTAATCTGACGAATCAGTTTTTCATTGATTTCCATAGTAATTGATTGGTATCTCCTTTGGAAATTGTCCGCCTTGCGGGATTATTGACCAGTTCATTGTGAGTAGTCGAAGCTTTGTATTTCATTGGAATGGGGACTGATAGCAACATTTTTTTTTAGCAAGCTCAGTCTTTATTTTACGCAAACTAAACAGAGGACCATACCCTGACATAAAATAGTATCCTCCTTGAAGGAAATACTTCTTTTATTGCGTGGGAAAACCCTTATTGGATAAGGTAGTGGTTTTTGTACTTCATGTATGTAGTTCGAGTTTATCCTTTTTATTTTGATTTCAGGGTTTTTTTTTTGTTAGAGTGTTGAATGGCCAGCATATTCTGTTTGTAGTCGATGTATAGAGGTTTCTAGTGGAATTACCACTTGAACACAACTATTCATTGGTGTACGACTACAAGTAGTAAGGTCAGTCCTTTCCATTTTGTTTTTTTGTTCTTTTCCATCGGGACCGAGAACTCATAAGACCAAGGAAACGATTAAGCGTATGCTGAAGCGGGAAAAGAAGATTTCTATAAACTTTGTTATAATGTATAGTGTGAGATTATCTTCCTACTCGTCTGGGATATGACACCGTGAATGTGAAATACCCTATAAGACCGAATGAATGGTCACGTTTAGACACTATTGTATAATATTTTTTTTTGACCATTATTTTAGTGATGTTGCGAAAAATATAGCTATATTCTTCGAGGCTTTTAGGGTTTATGAATTACGGTTTTCCCTGGGATATAAGAACTCAGATTATTTATATGTAAGCATATAAATATTAAATTGTAAAATTTACGTTATTCGATTGAGAATTACAGACTATTATTCTAGAAAATTTCACTCATGTGATTTATATATTTGTATTTTTGGTGCACATATCAGTATTCCTATCTTATTCAGGGCCTATCTTCTGTGAAGCATTATAGTTTTTCGTGGTTTATCTAAAGAGATGAAGTCGGATGAATAAAACTACGTGGCGCCCATTTTGGTATTTTTGATTATTTTCAATTCGTTCATCCGAGAGGCCTGAATATATAAAGAAAGAACATTACCTAATATATTAGACTAGGGAAACCTGCCACCTGAACGGCTGAGCTACCCAGGTACATTTTGCCACCCATTCAGGACTTACGACCCATAATCAGGTATCCCTAACTCATCATATATTTTTTTGTATAGGCTCATCACCAGTTGCACTAACCTCATAATTTTTTTTTTGTTGTTGTTTTTGTTATCGTGACAAAAGAAAGATAACGTGGCAATGGATAGATCGAACAATCATTGTATCTGGGTTGTCTCCGATTATATCGTTATGCGGTATATTTAGTTACACCTACCATGTAACGGTTCTTTCGTTACACGTACGAGCGTCTGAATCGAACATAAGGTTGGATGGTTAGACGGAACGATAATTGTAACTGAGTTGTATTCGATTATATCGTGATGACGTTCATATAGAAATACTCACCAGGTTACTGATCTTTCGTTATACATACGAGCGACCGAAACGAACAGAAAGTTGAATGGATAGACTGAACAAACAATGTATCTGGGTGGTAGTCGATTATATCGCAATTCTGTATATATAGTGATACTTACCAGGTGACGATACTTCCGTTACACATACTAGCGACTGAATCGAACAAAATGTTGAATGGTTAGACGAAACGATAATTGTATCTGAGTTGAATTCGATGATATCGTGATGATGTTTATATAGCAATACTTACTAGGTAACTGTCCTTCCGTTTTACATACAAGCGACCGAATCGAGCAGAAGGTTAAATGGATAGATTGAACAATCATCGTATCTGAGTTGTATTCGATTATGATTAAATAGTTATACTCACCAGGTACCTGTTCTTTCGTTATACATACGAGCAACCGAATCGAACATAAGGTTGAATTGATAGATTGAACAATCATTGTATCTGGGTTGTCTCCGATCATATCGTTATGCTGTATATTTAGTTACACCTACCATGTAACGGTTCTTTCGTTACACATACGAGCGTCTGAATCGAACATTAGGTTGGATGGTTAAACGGAACGATAATTGTAACTGAGTTGTATTCGATTATATCGTGGTGATGTTTATATAGTAAAACTCACCAGGTGACTGTTCTTGCGTTATACATACAAGCGACCCAATCGAACATAAGGTTGGATGGATAGACGGAATGATCATTGTATCTGAGTTGTATTCGATTATATCGTGATGACGTTCATATAGAAATACTCACCAGGTTACTGTTCTTTCGTTATACATACGAGCGACCGAAACGAACAGAAAGTTGAATGGATAGACTGAACAATCAATGTATCTGGGTGGTAGTCGATTATATCGCAATTCTGTATATATAGTGATACTTACCAGGTGACGATACTTCCGTTACACATACTAGCGACTGAATCGAACAGAATGTTGATTGGTTAGACGAAACGATAATTGTATCTGAGTTGAATTCGGTGATATCGTGATGATGTTTATATAGCAATACTCACCAGGTAACTGTCTTTCCGTTTTACATACAAGCGACCGAATCGAGCAGAAGGTTAAATGGATAGATTGAACAATCATCGTATCTGAGTTGTATTCGATTATGTTTATATAGTTATACTCACCAAGTACCTGTTCTTCCGTTATACATACGAGCAACCCAATCGAACATAAGGTTGAATGGATAGATTAAACAATCATCGTATCTGAGTTGTATTCGATTATGTTTATATAGTTATACTCACCAGGTAACTGTTCTTCCGTTATACATACGAGCGACTGAATTGAACAGAAGGTTGAATGGATAGACTAAACAATGATCCTATCTGGGGTTGTATTCGATTATATCGTGATGATGTTTATATAGTTATACTCACCAGGTAACTGTTCTCCAGTTATACATAAGAGCGACTGAACTGAACAGAAGGTTGAATAGATAGACGGAATGATAATTGTAACCGAGTTGTATTCGATTATATCGTGGTAATGTTTATATAGTAATACTCACCAGGTGACTGTTCTTGCGTTATACGTACGAGCGACCAAATCGAACAGAAGGTTGGATGGATAGAAGGAATGATCATTGTATCTGAGTTGTATTCGATTATATCGTGATGAAGTTCATATGGAAATACTAACCAGGTTACTGTTCTTTCGTTATACATACGAGAAACCGAATCGAACAGAAGGTTGAATGGATAGTATCTGGGTTGTATTCGATTATGATGTTATGCTGTGTATATAGTTATACACACTAGGTGACGGTATTCCCGTTTTACATACAAGCGACCGAAACGAACAGAAAGTTGAATGGATAGACTGAACAATCAATGTATCTGGTTGGTATCCGATTATATCGCAATACTGTATATATAGTGATACTTACCAGGTGACGGTGCTTCCGTTACATATACTAGCGACTGAATCGAACAGATGGTTAAATAATTAGACGAAGCGACAATTGTATCTGAGTTGTATTCGATGATATCGTAATGATGTTTATATAGCAATACTCACCGGGTAACAGTTCTTTCGTTTTACATAAAAGCGACCGAATCGAGCAGGAGGTTGAATGGATAGATTGGAAATTCATCGTATCTGGGGTTGTATTCGAGTATATCGTGATGATTATCATATAGTATGTCTAACAAGGTAACAGTTCTTCCGTTTAACATACGAGCAACCGAATCGAACATAAGGTTGGATGGATAGATTGAACAATCATTGTATCTGGGTTGTCTCCGATTATATCGTTATGCTGTATATTTAGTTACACCTACCATGTAACGGTTCTTTCGTTACACATACGAGCGTCTGAATCGAACATAAGGTTGGATGGTTAGACGGAACGATAATTGTAACTAAGTTGTATTCGATTATATCGTGGTGATGTTTATATAGTAAAACTCACCAGGTGACTGTTCTTGCGTTATACATACGAGCGACCCAATCGAACATAAGGTTGGATGGATAGACGGAATGATCATTGTATCTGAGTTGTATTCGATTATATCGTGATGACGTTCATATGGAAATACTCACCAGGTTACTGTTCTTCCGTTATACATACGAGCGACCGAAACGAACAGAAAGTTGAATGGATAGACTGAACAATCAATGTATCTGGGTGGTAGTCGATTATATCGCAATTCTGTATATATAGTGATACTTACCAGGTGACGATACTTCCGTTACACATACTAGCGACTGAATCGAACAGAATGTTGAATGGTTAGACGAAACGATAATTGTAACTAAGTTGTATTCGATGATATCGTGATGATGTTTATATAGCAATACTCACCAGGTGACTGTTCTTTCGTTTTACATAAAAGCGACCGAATCGAGCAGGAGGTTGAATGGATAGATTGAAAATTCATCGTATCTGGGTTGTATTCGATTAAGTTTATATAGTAATACTCACCAAGTAACTGTTCTTCCGTTATACATAAGAACGACTGAATTGAACAGAAGGTTGAATGGATAGACTAAACAATAATCGTATCTGGGGTTGTATTCGAGTATATCGTGATGATTATCATATAGTATGTCTAACAAGGTAACAGTTCTTTCGTTAAACATACGAGCAACCAAATCGAACATAAGGTTGGATGGATAGATTGAAAAATCATTGTATCTGGGTTGTCTCCGATTATATCGTTATGCTGTATATTTAGTTACACCTACCATGTAACGGTCCTTTCGTTACACATACGAGCGTCTGAATCGAACATAAGGTTGGATGGTTAGACGGAACGATAATTTCAACTAAGTTGTATTCGATTATATCGTGGTGATGTTTATATAGTAATACTCACCAGGTGACTGTTCTTGCGTTATACATACGAGCGACCCAATCGAACAAAAGGTTGGATGGATAGACGGAAAGATCATTGTATCTGAGTTGTATTCGATTATATCGTGATGACGTTCATATAGAAATACTCACTAGGTTACTGTTCTTTCGTTATACATATGAGCAACCGAATCGAACAGAAGTTTGAATGGATAGTATCTGGGTTGTATTTGATTATATCGTGATTATTATCATGTAGTATGTCTAACCAGGTAACAGTTCTTCCGTTATACATACGAGCAACCGAATCGAACATAAGGTTGAATGGATAGATTGAACAATCATTGTATCTGGGTTGTCTCCGATTATATCGTTATGCGGTATATTTAGTTACACCTACCATGTAACGGTTCTTTCGTTACACATACGAGCGTCTGAATCGAACATAAGGTTGGATGGTTAGACGGAACGATAATTGTAACTGAGTTGTATTCGATTATATCGTGGTGATGTTTATATAGTAAAACTCACCAGGTGACTGTTCTTGCGTTATACATACGAGCGAACCAATCGAACATAAGGTTGGATGGATAGACGGAATGATCATTGTATCTGAGTTGTATTCGATTATATCGTGATGACGTTCATATAGAAATACTCACCAGGTTACTGATCTTTCGTTATACATACGAGCGACCGAAACGAACAAAAAGTTAGATGGATAGACTGAACAAACAATGTATCTGGGTGGTAGTCGATTATATCGCAATTCTGTATATATAGTGATACTTACCAGGTGACGATACTTCCGTTACACATACTAGCGACTGAATCGAACAGAATGTTGAATGGTTAGACGAAACGATAATTGTATCTGAGTTGAATTCGATGATATCGTGATGATGTTTATATAGCAATACTTACTAGGTTACTGTCCTTCCGTTTTACATACAAGCGACCGAATCGAGCAGAAGGTTAAATGGATAGATTGAACAATCATCGTATCTGAGTTGCATTCGATTATGTTTATATAGTTATACTCACCAGGTACCTGTTCTTTCGTTATACATAAGAGCAACCCAATCGAACATAAGGTTGAATGGATAGATTAAACAATCATCGTATCTGAGTTGTATTCGATTATGTTTATAAAGTTATACTCACCAGGTAACTGTTCTTCCGTTATACATACGAGCGACTGAATTGAACAGAAGGTTGAATGTATTGACTAAACAATGATCCTATCTGGGGTTGTATTCGATTATATCGTGATGATGTTTATATAGTTATACTCACCAGGTAACTGTTCTCCACTTATACATAAGAGCGGCTGAACTGAACAGAAGGTTGAATGGATAGACAAAACGATAATTGTAACTGAGTTGTATTCGATTATTACGTGGTAATGTTTATATAGTAATACTCACCTGGTGACTGTTCTTGCGTTATACGTACGAGCGACCAAATCGAACAGAAGGTGACGGAATGATCATTGTATCTGAGTTGTATTCGATTATATCGTAATGAAGTTCATATGGAAATACTCACCAGGTTACTGTTCTTTCGTTATACATACGAGCAACCGAATCGAACAGAAGGTTGAATGGATAGTATCTGGGTTGTATTCGATTATGATGTTATGCTGTGTATATAGTTATACACACTAGGTGACGGTATTCCCGTTTTACATACGAACGACCGAAACGAACAGAAAGTTGAATGGATAGACTGAACAATCAATGTATCTGGGTGGTATCCGATTATATCGCAATACTCTATATATAGTGATACTTACCAGGTGACGGTACTTCCGTTACACATACTAGCGACTGAATCGAACAGAAGGTTAAATGGTAAGACGAAACGATAATTGAATCTCTGAGTTGTATTCGATGATATCGTGATGACGTTTATATAGCAATACTCACCAGGTAACTGTTCTTCCGTTTTACATACAAGCGGCCGAATCGAGCAGAAGGTTGAATTCAGTATAGATTGAACAATCGTCGTATCTGGGTTGTATTCGATTATGTTTATATAGTTATACTCACCAGGTAACTGTTCTTCCGTTATACATACGAGCAACCGAATAGAACAGAAGGTTGAATGGATAGTATCTGGGTTGTATTCGATTATGATGTTATGCTGTGTATATAGTTATACACATTAGGTGACGGTATTCCCGTTTTACATACGAGCGACCGAAACAAACAGAAAGTTGAATGGATAGACTGAACAATCAATGTATCTGGGTGGTATCCGATTATATCGCAACACTGTATATATAGTGATACTTACCAGGTGACGGTACTTCCGTTACACATACTAGCGACTGAATCGAACAGAAGGTTAAATGGTTAGACGAAACGATAAATGTATCTCTGAGTTGTATTCGATGATATCGTGATGATGTTTATATAGCAATACTCACCAGGTAACTGTTCTTCCGTTTTACATACATGCGACCGAATCGAGCAGAAGCTTAAATTTAGTATATATTGAACAATCATCGTATCTGGGTTGTATTCGATTATGTTCATATAGTTATACTCACCAGGTAACTGTTCTTCTGTTATACATACGAGCGACTGAATTGAACAGAAGGTTGAATGGATAGACAAAACAATAATCGTATCTGGGGTTGTATTCGATTATATCTTGATAATGTTCATATAGTTATACTCACCAGGAAACTGTTCTCCAGTTATACATAAGAGCGACTGAACTGAACAGAAGGTTGAATCGATAGACTGCACAATCATCGTATCTGGGTTGTATTTGATTATATCGTGATTATTATCATATAGTATGTCTAACCAGGTAACAGTTCTTCCGTTATACATACGAGCAACCGAATCGAACGTAAGGTTGAATGGATAGATTGAACAATCATTGTATCTGGGTTGTCTCCGATTATATCGTTATGCTGTATATTTAGTTACACCTACCATGTAACGGTTCTTTCGTTACACATACGAGCGTCTGAATCGAACATAAGGTTGGATGGTTAGACGGAACGATAATTGTAACTGAGTTGTATTCGATTATATCGTGTTGATGTTTATAAAGTAAAACTCACCAGGTGACTGTTCTTGCGTTATACATACGAGCGACCCAATCGAACATAAGGTTGGATGGATAGACGGAATGATCATTGTATCTGAGTTGTATTAGATTATAACGTGATGACGTTCATATAGAAATACTCACCAGATTACTGGTCTTTCGTTATACATACGAGCGACCGAAACGAACAGAAAGTTGAATGGATAGACTGAACAATCAATGTATCTGGGTGGTAGTCGATCATATCGCAATTCTGTATATATAGTGATACTTACCAGATGACGATACTTCCGTTACACATACTAGCGACTGAATCGAACAGAATGTTGAATGGTTAGACGAAACGATAATTGTATCTGAGTTGAATTCGATGATATCGTGATGATGTTTATATAGCAATACTTACCAGGTAACTGTCCTTCCGTTTTACATACAAGCGACCGAATCGAGCAGAAGGTTAATTGGATAGATTGAACAATCATCGTATCTGAGTTGTATTCGATTATGTTTATATAGTTATACTCACCAGGTACCTGTTCTTTCGTTATACATACGAGCAACCCAATCGAACATAAGGTTGAATGAATAGATTAAACAATCATCGTATCTGAGTTGTATTCGATTATGTTTATATAGTTATACTCACCAGGTAACTGTTCTTCCGTTATACATACGAGCGACTGAATTGAACAGAAGGTTGAATGGATAGACTAAACAATAATCGTATCTGGGGTTGTATTCGAGTATATCGTGATGATTATCATATAGTATGTCTAACAAGGTAACAGTTCTTCCGTTGAACATACGAGCAACCGAATCGAACATAAGGTTAGATGGATAGATCGAAAAATCATTGTATCTGGGTTGTCTCCGATTATATCGTTATGCTGTATATTTAGTTACACCTACCATGTAACGGTTCTTTCGTTACACATACGAGCGTCTGAATCGAACATAAGGTTGAATGGTTAGACGGAACGATAATTTTAACTAAGTTGTATTCGATTATATCGTGGTGATGTTTATATAGTAATACTCACCAGGTGACTGTTCTTGCGTTATACATACGAGCGACCCAATCGAACAAAAGGTTGGATGGATAGACGGAAAGATCATTGTATCTGAGTTGTATTCGATTATATCGTGATGACGTTCATATAGGTTACTGTTCTTTCGTTATACATATGAGCAACCGAATCGAACAGAAGTTTGAATGGATAGTATCTGGGTTGTATTCGATTATATCGTGATTATTATCATATAGTATGTCTAACCAGGTAACAGTTCTTCCGTTATACATACGAGCAACCGAATCGAACATAAGGTTGAATGGATAGATTGAACAATCATTGTATCTGGGTTGTCTCCGATTATATCGTTATGCGGTATATTTAGTTACACCTACCATGTAACGTTTCTTTCGTTACACATACGAGCGTCTGAATCGAACATAAGGTTGGATGGTTAGACAGAACGATAATTGTAACTGAGTTGTATTCGATTATATCGTGGTGATGTTTATATAGTAAAACTCACCAGGTGACTGTTCTTGCGTTATACATACGAGCGACCCAATCGAACATAAGGTTGGATGGATAGACGGAATGATCATTGTATCTGAGTTGTATTCGATTATATCGTGATGACGTTCATATAGAAATACTCACCAGGTTACTGATCTTTCGTTATACATACGAGCGACCGAAACGAACAAAAAGTTGAATGGATAGACTGAATAATCAATGTATCTGGGTGTTAGTCGATTATATCGCAATTCTGTATATATAGTGATACTTACCAGGTGACGGTACTTCCGTTACACATACTAGCGACTGAATCGAACAGAAGGTTAAATGGTTAGACGAAACGATAATTGTATCTCTGAGTTGTATTCGATGATATCGTGACGATGTTTATATAGCAATACTTACCAGGTAACTGTCCTTCCGTTTTACATACAAGCGACCGAATCGAGCTGAAGTTTAAATAGATAGATTGAACAATCATCGTATCTGAGTTGTATTCGATTATGTTTATATAGTTATACTCACTAGGTACCTGTTCTTTCGTTATACATACGAGCAACCCAATCGAACATAAGGTTGAATGGATAGATTAAACAATCATCGTATCTGAGTTGTATTCGATTATGTTTATGTAGTTATACTCACCAGGTAACTGTTCTTCCGTTATACATACGAGCGACTGAATTGAACAGAAGGTTGAATGTATAGACCAAACAATGATCCTATCTGGGGTTGTATTCGATTATATCGTGATGATGTTTATATAGTTATACTCACCAGGTAACTGTTCTCCAGTTATACATAAGAGCGGCTGAACTGAACAGAAGGTTGAATGGATAGACAAAACGATAATTGTAACTGAGTTGTATTCGATTATTACGTGGTAATGTTTATATAGTAATACTTACCAGGTGACTGTTGTTGCGTTATACGTACGAGCGACCAAATCGAACAGAAGGTGTCGGAATGATCATTGTATCTGAGTTGTATTCGATTATATCGTGATGAAGTTCATATGGAAATACTCACCAGGTTACTGTTCTTTCGTTATACATACGAGCAACCGAATCGAACAGAAGGTTGAATGGATAGTATCTGGGTTGTATTCGATTATGATGTTATGCTGTGTATATGGTTATACACACTAGGTGACGGTATTCCCGTTTTACATACGAACGACCGAAACGAACAGAAAGTTGAATGGATAGACTGAACAATCAATGTATCTGGGTGGTATCCGATTATATCGCAATACTGTATATATAGTGATACTTACCAGGTGACGGTACTTCCGTTACACATACTAGCGACTGAATCGAACAGAAGGTTGAATGGTTAGACGAAACGATAATTGTATCTCTGAGTTGTATTCGATGATATCGTGATGATGTTTATATAGCAATACTCACCAGGTAACTGTTCTTCCGTTTTACATACAAGCGGCCGAATCGAGCAGAAGGTTGAATTCAGTATGGATTGAACAATCGTCGTATCTGGTTTGTATTCGATTATGTTTATATAGTTATACTCACCAGGTAACTGTTCTTTCGTTATACATACGAGCAACCGAATAGAACAGAAGGTTGAATGGATAGTATCTGGGTTGTATTCGATCATGATGTTATGCTGTGTATATAGTTATACACATTAGGTGACGGTATTCCCGTTTTACATACGAGCGACCGAAACGAACAGAAAGTTGAATGGATAGACTGAACAATCAATGTATCTGGGTGGTATCCGATTATATCGCAATACTGTATATATAGTGATACTTACCAGGTGCCGGTACTTCCGTTACACATACTAGCGACTGAATCGAACAGAAGGTTAAATGGTTAGACGAAACGATAATTGTATCTCTGAGTTGTATTCGATGATATCGTGATGATGTTTATATAGCAATACTCACCAGGTAACTGTTCTTCCGTTTTACATACAAGCGACCGAATCGAGCAGAAGCTTAAATTTAGTATAGATTGAACAATCATCGTATCTGGGTTGTATTCGATTATGTTCATATAGTAATACTCACCAGGTAACTGTTCTTCTGTTATACATACGAGCGACTGAATTGAACAGAAGGTTGAATGGATAGACAAAACATTAATCGTATCTGGGGTTGTATTCGATTATATCTTGATAATGTTCATATAGTACTCACCAGGAAACTGTTCTCCAGTTATACATAAGAGCGACTGAACTGAACAGAAGGTTGAATGGATAGACTGCACAATCATCGTATCTGGGTTGTATTCGATTATATCGTGATTATTATCATATAGTATGTCTAACCAGGTAACAGTTCTTCCGTTATACATACGAGCAACCGAATCGAACATAAGGTTGAATGGATAGATTGAACAATCATTGTATCTGGGTTGTCTCCGATTATATCGTTATGCTGTATATTTAGTTACACCTACCATGTAACGGTTCTTTCGTTACACATACGAGCGTCTGAATCGAACATGAGGTTGGATGGTTAGACGGAACGATAATTGTAACTGAGTTGTATTCGATTATATCGTGATGACGTTCATATAGAAATACTCACCAGATTACTGGTCTTTCGTTATACATACGAGCGACCGAAACGAACAGAAAGTTGAATGGATAGACTGAACAATCAATGGATCTGGGTGGTAGTCGATTATATCGCAATTCTGTATATATAGTGATACTTACCAGGTAACGATACTTCCGTTACACATACTAGCGACTGAATCGAACAGAATGTTGAATGGTTAGACGAAACGATAATTGTATCTGAGTTGTATTCGATTATATCGTGATGATGTTTATATAGTTATACTCACCAGGTAACTGTTCTCCAGTTATACATAAAAGCGGCTGAACTGAACAGAAGGTTGAATGAATAGACAAAACGATAATTGTAACTGAGTTGTATTCGATTATATCGTGGTAATGTTTATATAGTAATACTCACCAGGTGACTGTTCTTGCGTTATACGTACGAGCGACCAAATCGAACAGAAGGTTGGATGGATAGACGGAATGATCATTGTATCTGAGTTGTATTCGATTATATCGTGATGAAGTTTATATGGAAGTACTCACCAGGTTACTGTTCTTTCGTTATACATACGAGCAACCGAATCGAACAGAAGGTTGAATGGATAGTATCTGGGTTGTATTCGATTATGATGTTATGCTGTGTATATAGTTATACACACTAGGTGACGGTATTCCCGTTTTACATACGAACGACCAAAACGAACAGAAAGTTGAATGGATAGACTGAACAATCAATGTATCTGGGTGGTATCCGATTATATCGCAATACTGTATATATAGTGATACTTACCTGGTGACGGTACTTCCGTTACACATACTAGCGACTGAATCGAACAGAAGGTTGGATGGATAGACGGAATGATCATTGTATCTGAGTTGTATTCGATTATATCGTGATGAAGTTCATATGGAAATACTCACCAGGTTACTGTTCTTTCGTTATACATACGAGCAACCGAATCGAACAGAAGTTTGAATGGATAGTATCTGGGTTGTATTTGATTATATCGTGATTATTATCATATAGTATGTCTAACCAGGTAGCAGTTCTTCCGTTATACATACGAGCAACCGAATCGAACATAAGGTTGAATGGATATATTGAACAATCATTGTATCTGGGTTGTCTCCGATTATATCGTTATGCTGTATATTTAGTTACACCTACCATGTAACGGTTCTTTCGTTACACATTCGAGCGTCTGAATCGAACATAAGGTTGGATGGTAAGACGGAACGATAATTGTAACTGAGTTGTATTCGATTATATCGTGATGACGTTTATATAGAAATACTCACCAGGTTACTGGTCTTTCGTTATACATACGAGCGACCGAAACGAACAGAAAGTTGAATGGATAGACTGAACAATCAATGAATCTGGGTGGTAGTCGATTATATCGCAATTCTGTATATATAGTGATACTTACCAGGTGACGATACTTCTGTTACACATACTAGCGACTGAATCGAACAGAATGTTGAATGGTTAGACGAAACGATAATTGTATCTGAGTTGAATTCGATGATATCGTGATGATGTTTATATAGCAATACTTACCAGGTAACTGTTCTTCCGTTTTACATACAAGCGGCCGAATCGAGCAGAAGGTTAAATGGATAGATCGAACAATCATCGTATCTGAGTTGTATTCGATTATGTTCATATAGTTATACTCACCAGGTACCTGTTCTTTCGTTATACATACGAGCAACCCAATCGAACATAAGGTTGAATGGATAGATTAAACAATCATCGTATCTGAGTTGTATTTGATTATGTTTATATAGTTATACTCACCAGGTAACTGTTCTTCCGTTATATATACGAGCGACTGAATTGAACAGAAGGTTGAATGTATAGACCAAACAATGATCCTATCTGGGGTTGTATTCGATTATATCGTGATGATGTTTATATAGTTATACTCACCAGGTAACTGTACTACAGTTATACATAAGAGCGGCTGAACTGAACAGAAGGTTGAATGGATAGACGAAATGATAATTGTAACTGAGTTGTATCCGATTCTATCGTGGTAATGTTTATATAGTAATACTCACCAGGTGACTGTTCTTGCGTTATACGTACGAGCGACCAAATCGAACAGGAGGTTGGATGGATATACGAAATGATCATTGTATCTGAGTTGTATTCGATTATATCGTGATAAAGTTCATATGGAAATACTCACCAGGTTACTGTTCTTTCGTTATACATACGAGCAACCGAATCGAACAGAAGGTTGAATGGATAGTATCTGGGTTGTATTCGATTATGATGTTATGCTGTGTATTCAGTTATACACACTAGGTGACGGTATTCCCGTTTTACATACGAACGACCGAAACGAACAGAAAGTTGAATGGATAGACTGAACAATCAATGTATCTGGGTGGTATCCGATTATATCGCAATACTGTATATATAGTGATACTTACCAGGTGACGGTACTTCCGTTACACATACTAGCGACTGAATCGAACAGAAGGTTAAATGGTTAGACGAAACGATAATTGTATCTCTGAGTTGTATTCGATTATATCGTGATGAAGTTCATATGGAAATACTCACCAGGTTACTGTTCTTCCGTTATACATACGAGCAACCGAATCGAACAGAAGGTTGAATGGATAGTATCTGGGTTGTATTCGATTATGATGTTATGCTGTGTATATAGTTATACACACTAGGTGACGGTATTCCCGTTTTACATACGAACGACCGAAACGAACAGAAAGTTGAATGGATAGACTGAACAATCAATGTATCTGGGTGGTATCCGATTATATCGCAATACTGTATATATAGTGATACTAACCAGGTGACGGTTCTTCCGTTACACATACTAGCGACTTAATCGAACAGAGGGTTGAATGGTTAGACGAAACGATAATTGTATCTCTGAGTTGTATTCGATGATATCGTGATGATGTTTATATAGCAATACTCACCAGGTAACTGTTCTTTCGTTTTACATACAAGCGGCCGAATCGAGCAGAAGGTTGAATTCAGTATAGATTGAACAATCGTCGTATCTGGGTTGTATTCGATTATGTTTATATAGTTATACTCACCAGGTAACTGTTCTTCCGTTATACATACGAGCAACCGAATCGAACAGAAGGTTGAATGGATAGTATCTGGGTTGTATTCGATTATGATGTTATGCTGTGTATATAGTTATACACATTAGGTGACGGTATTCCCGTTTTACATACGAGCGACCGAAACGAACAGAAAGTTGAATGGATAGACTGAACAATCAATGTAGCTGGGTGGTATCCGATTATATCGCAATACTGTATATATAGTTATACTTACCAGGTGACGGTACTTCCGTTACACATACTAGCGACTGAATCGAACAGAAGATTAAATGGTTAGACGAAACGATAATTGTATCTCTGAGTTGTATTCGATGATATCGTGATGATGTTTATATAGCAATACTCACCAGGTAACTGTTCTTCCGTTTTACATACAAGCGACCGAATCGAGCAGAAGCTTAAATTTAGTATAGATTGAACAATCAATGTATCTAGGTGGTATTCGATTATATCGCAATTATGTATATATAGTGATACTTACCAGGTGACGATACTTCCGTTACACATACTAGCGACCGAATCGAGCAGAAGGTTGAATTCGGTATAGATTGAACAATCATCGTATCTGGGTTGTAATCGATTATGTTCATATATTTATACTCACCAGGTAACTGTTCTTCCGTTATACATACGAGCTACTGAATTGAACAGAAGGTTGAATGGATAGACTAAACAATAATCGTATCTGGGGTTGTATTCGATTATATCTTGATAATGTTCATATAGTTATACTCACCAGGAAACTGTTCTCCAGTTATACATAAGAGCGACTGAACTGAACAGAAGGTTGAATGGATAGACTGCACAATCATCGTATCTGGGTTGTATTTGATTATATCGTGATTATTATCATAAAGTATGTCTAACCAGGTAACATTTCTTCCGTTGTACATACGAGCAACCGAATCGAATATAAGGTTGAATGGATAAATTGAACAATCATTGTATCTGGGTTGTCTCCGATTATATCGTTATGCTGTATATTTAGTTACACCTACCATGTAACGGTTCTTTCGTTACACATACGAGCGTCTGAATCGAACATAAGGTTGGATGGTTAGACGGAACGATAATTGTAACTGAGTTGTATTCGATTATATCGTGGTAATGTTTATATAGTAAAACTCACCAGGTGACTGTTCTTGCGTTATACATACGAGCGACCCAATCGAACATAAGGTTGGATGGATAGACGGAATGATCATTGTATCTGAGTTGTATTCGATTATATCGTGATGACGTTCATATAGAAATACTCACCAGGTTACTGGTCTTTCGTTATACATACGAGCGACCGAAACGAACATAAAGATGAATGGATAGACTGAACAATCAATGTATCTGGGTGGTAGTCGATTATATCGCAATTCTGTATATATAGTGATACTTACCAGGTGACGATACTTCCGTTACACATACTAGCGACTGAATCGAACAGAATGTTGAATGGTTAGACGAAACGATAATTGTATCTGAGTTGAATTCGATGATATCGTGATGATGTTTATATAGAAATACTTACCAGGTAACTGTTCATTCGTTATACATACGAGCAACCGAATCGAACAGAAGGTTGAATGGATAGTATGTGGGTTTATTCGATTATGATGTTTTGCTGTGTATATAGTTATACACACTAGGTGACGGTATTCCCGTTTTACATACGAACGACCGAAACGAACAGAAATTTGAATGGATAGACTGAACAATCAATGTATCTGGGTGGTATCCGATTATATCGCAATACTGTATATATAGTGATACTTACCAGGTGACGGTACTTCCGTTACTCATACTAGCGACTGAATCGAACAGAAGGTTAAATGGTTAGACGAAACGATAATTGTATCTCTGAGTTGTATTCGATGATATCGTGATGATGTTTATGTAGCAATACTCACCAGGTAACTGTTCTTCCGTTTTACATACAAGCGGCCGAATCGAGCAGAAGGTGGAATTCAGTATAGATTGAACAATCGTCGTATCTGGGTTGTATTCGATTATGTTTATATAGTTATACTCACCAGGTACCTGTTCTTTCGTTATACATACGAGCAAACCAATCGAACATAAGGTTGAATGGATAGATTAAACAATCATCGTATCTGAGTTGTATTCGATTAGGTTTATATAGTTATACTCACCAGCTAACTGTTCTTCCGTTATACATGCGAGCGACTGAATTGAACAGAAGGTTGAATGTATAGACTAAACAATGATCCTATCTGGGGTTGTATTCGATTATATCGTGATGATGTTTATATAGTTATACTCACCAGGTAACTGTTCTCCAGTTATACATAAGAGCGGCTGAACTGAACAGAAGGTTGAATGGATAGACAAAACGATAATTGTAACTGAGTTGTATTCGATTATATCGTGGTAATGTTTATATAGTAATACTCACCAGGTGACTGTTCTTGCGTTATACGTACGAGCGATCAAATCGAACAGAAGGTTGGATGGATAGACGGAATGATCATTGTATCTGAGTTGTATTCGATTATATCGTGATGAAGTTCATATGGAAATACTCACCAGGTTACTGTTCTTTCGTTATACATACGAGCAACCGAATCGAACAGAAGTTTGAATGGATAGTATTTGGGTTGTATTTGATTATATCGTGATTATTATCATATAGTATGTCTAACCAGGAAACAGTTCTTCCGTTATACATACGAGCAACCGAATCGAACATAAAGTTGAATGGATAGATTGAACAATTATTGTATCTGGGTTGTCTCCGATTATATCGTTATGCTGTATATTTAGTTACACCTACCATGTAACGGTTCATTCGTTACACATACGAGCGTCTCAATCGAACATAAGGTTGGATGGTTAGACGGAACGATAATTGTAACTGAGTTGTATTCGATTATATCATGGTGATGTTTATATAGTAAAACTCACCAGGTGACTGTTCTTGCGTTATACATACGAGCGACCCAATCGAACATAAGGTTGGATGGATAGACGGAATGATCATTGTATCTGAGTTGTATTCGATTATATCGTGATGACGTTCATATAGAAATACTCACCAGGTTACTGGTCTTTCGTTATACATACGAGCGACTGAAACGAACAGAAAGTTGAATGGATAGACTGAACAATGAATGTATCTGGGTGGTAGTCGATTATATCGCAATTCTGTATATATAGTGATACTTACCAGGTGACGATACTTCCGTTACACATACTAGCGACTGAATCGAACAGAATGTTGAATAGTTAGACGAAACGATAATTGTATCTGAGTTGAATTCCATGATATCGTGATGATGTATATATAGCAATACTTACCAGGTAACTCTCCTTCCGTTTTACATACAAGCGACCGAATCGAGCAGAAGGTTAAATGGATAGATTGAACAATCATCGTATCTGAGTTGTCTTCGATTATGTTTATATAGTTATACTCACCAGGTACCTGTTCTTTCGTTATACATACGAGCAACCCAATCGAACATAAGGTTGAATGGATAGATTAAACAATCATCGTATCTGAGTTGTATTCGATTATGTTTATATAGTTATACTCACCAGGTAACTGTCATTCCGTTATACATACGAGCGACTAAATTGAACAGAAGGTTGAATGTATAGACTAAACAATGATCCTATATGGGGTTGTATTCGATTATATCGTGATAATGTTTATATAGTTATACTCACCAGGTAACTGTTCTACAGTTATACATAAGAGCGGCTGAACTGAACAGAAGGTTGAATGGATAGACGAAACGATAATTGTAACTGAGTTGTATTCGATTATATCGTGGTAATGTTTATATAGGAATACTCACCAGGTGACTGTTTTTGCGTTATACGTACGAGCGACCAAATCGAACAGAAGGTTGGATGGATAGACGGTATGATCATTGTATCTGAGTTGTATTCGATTATATCGTGATGAAGTTCATATGGAAATACTCACCAGGTTACTGTTCTTTCGTTATACATACGAGCAACCGAATCAAACAGAAGGTTGAATGGATAGTATCTGGGTTGTATTCGATTATGATGTTATGCTGTGTATATAGTTATACACACTATGTGACGGTATTCCCGTTTTACATACGAACGACCGAAACGAACAGAAAGTTGAATGGATACACTGAACAATCAATGTATCTGGGTGGTATCCGATTATATCGCAATACTGTATATATAGTGATACTTACCAGGTGACGATACTTTCGTTACACATACTAGCGACTGAATCGAACAGAAGGTTAAATGGTTAAACGAAACGATAATTCTATCTCTGAGTTGTATTCGATGATATCGTGATGATGTTTATATAGCAATACTCACCAGGTAACTGTTCTTCCGTTTTACATACAAGCGGCCGAATCGAGCAGAAGGTTGAATTCAGTATAGATTGAACAATCGTCGTATCTGGGTTGTATTCGATTATATTTATATAGTAATACTCACCAGGTACCTGTTCTTTCGTTATACATACGAGCAACCCAATCGAACATAAGGTTGAATGGATAGATTAAACAATCATCGTATCTGAGTTGTATTCGATTATGTTTATATAGTTATACTCACCAGGTAACTTTTCTTTCGTTATACATACGAGCGACTGAATTGAACGGAAGGTTGAATGTATAGACTAAACAATGATCCTATCTGGGGTTGTATTCGATTATATCGTGATGATGTTTATATAGTTATACTCACCATGTAACTGTTCTCCAGTTATACATAAGAGCGGCTGAACTGAACAGAAGGTTGAATGGATAGACAAAACGATAATTGTAACTGAGTTGTATTCGATTATATCGTGGTAATGTTTATATAGTAATACTCACCAGGTGACTGTTCTTGCGTTATACGTACGAGCGACCAAATCGAACAGAAGGTGACGGAATGATCATTGTATCTGAGTTGTATTCGATTATATCGTGATGAAGTTCATATGGAAATACTCACCAGGTTACTGTTCTTTCGTTATACATACGAGCAACCGAATCGAACAGAAGGTTGAATGGATAGTATCTGGGTTGTATTCGATTATGAAGTTATGCTGTGTATATAGTTATACACACTAGGTGACGGTATTCCCGTTTTACATACGAACGACCGAAACGAACAGAAAGTTGAATGGATAGACTGAACAATCAATGTATCTGGGTGGTATCCGATTATATCGCAATATATATAGTGATACTTACCAGGTGACGGTACTTCCGTTACACATACTAGCGACTGAATCGAACAGAGGGTTAAATGGTTAGACGAAACGATAATTGTATCTCTGAGTTGTATTCGATGATATCGTGGTGATGTTTATATAGCAATACTCACCAGGTAACTGTTCTTTCGTTTTACATACAAGCGGCCGAATCGAGCAGAAGGTTGAATTCAGTATAAATTGAACAATCGTCGTATCTGGGTTGTATTCGATTATGTTTATATAGTAATACTCACCAGGTAACTGTTCTTCCGTTATACATACGAGCAACCGAATCGAACAGAAGGTTGAATGGATAGTATCTGGGTTGTATTCGATTATGATGTTATGCTGTGTATATAGTTATACACATTAGGTGACGGTATTCCCGTTTTACATACGAGTGACTGAAACGAACAGAAAGTTGAATGGATAGACTGAACAATAAATGTATCTGGGTGGTAGTCGATTATATCGCAATTCTGTATATATAGTGATACTTACTAGGTGACGATACTTCCGTTACACATACTAGCGACTGAATCGAACAGAATGTTGAATAGTTAGACGAAACGATAATTGTATCTGAGTTGAATTCGATGATATCGTGATGATGTTTATATAGCAATACTTACCAGGTAACTGTCCTTCCGTTTTACATACAAGCGACCGAATCGAGCAGAAGGTTAAATGGATAGATTGAACAATCATCGTATCTGAGTTGTCTTCGATTATGTTTATATAGTTATACTCACCAGGTACCTGTTCTTTCGTTATACATACGAGCAACCCAATCGAACATAAGGTTGAATGGATAGATTAAACAATCATCGTATCTGAGTTGTATTCGATTATGTTTATATAGTTATACTCACCAGGTAACTGTTCTTCCGTTATACATACGAGCGACTGAATTGAACAGAAGGTTGAATGTATAGACTAAACAATGATCCTATATGGGGTTGTATTCGATTATATCGTGATAATGTTTATATAGTTATACTCACCAGGTAACTGTTCTACAGTTATACATAAGAGCGGCTGAACTGAACAGAAGGTTGAATGGATAGACAAAACGATAATTGTAACTGAGTTGTATTCGATTATATCGTGGTAATGTTTATATAGTAATACTCACCAGGTGACTGTTTTTGCGTTATACGTACGAGCGACCAAATCGAACAGAAGGTTGGATGGATAGACGGTATGATCATTGTATCTGAGTTGTATTCGATTATATCGTGATGAAGTTCATATGGAAATACTCACCAGGTTACTGTTCTTTCGTTATACATACGAGCAACCGAATCAAACAGAAGGTTGAATGGATAGTATCTGGGTTGTATTCGATTATGATGTTATGCTGTGTATATAGTTATACACACTATGTGACGGTATTCCCGTTTTACATACGAACGACCGAAACGAACAGAAAGTTGAATGGATACACTGAACAATCAATGTATCTGGGTGGTATCCGATTATATCGCAATACTGTATATATAGTGATACTTACCAGGTGACGGTACTTTCGTTACACATACTAGCGACTGAATCGAACAGAAGGTTAAATGGTTAAACGAAACGATAATTGTATCTCTGAGTTGTATTCGATGATATCGTGATGATGTTTATATAGCAATACTCACCAGGTAACTGTTCTTCCGTTTTACATACAAGCGGCCGAATCGAGCAGAAGGTTGAATTCAGTATAGATTGAACAATCGTCGTATCTGGGTTGTATTCGATTATGTTTATATAGTTATACTCACCAGGTACCTGTTCTTTCGTTATACATACGAGCAACCCAATCGAACATAAGGTTGAATGGATAGATTAAACAATCATCGTATCTGAGTTGTATTCGATTATGTTTATATAGTTATACTCACCAGGTAACTTTTCTTTCGTTATACATACGAGCGACTGAATTGAACGGAAGGTTGAAAGTATAGACTAAACAATGATCCTATCTGGGATTGTATTCGATTATATCGTGATGATGTTTATATAGTTATACTCACCATGTAACTATTCTCCAGTTATACATAAGAGCGGCTGAACTGAACAGAAGGTTGAATGGATAGACAAAACGATAATTGTAACTGAGTTGTATTCGATTATATCGTGGTAATGTTTATATAGTAATACTCACCAGGTGACTGTTCTTGCGTTATACGTACGAGCGACCAAATCGAACAGAAGGTTGGATGGATAGACGGAATGATCATTGTATCTGAGTTGTATTCGATTATATCGTGATGAAGTTCATATGGAAATACTCACCAGGTTACTGTTCTTTCGTTATACATACTAGCGACTGAATCGAACAGAAGGTTAAATGGTTAAACGAAACGATAATTGTATCTCTGAGTTGTAATCGATGATATCGTGATGATGTTTATATAGCAATACTCACCAGGTAACTGTTCTTCCGTTTTACATAGAGAATAGTGCCGACTTGAGTTTGATCAGCTTGTATCCGATCGAGAGATGGCTGCGAGTGAACAGTATGTGTCTAAGTGCTCATCAAAAAACAGCGAATTTGTGTTTCTATGTTGCAACAAAAAACCAAAAAATGGTTACTATATATGTGTCAAGTGTCATGGAGTGTTCCACACTAGTTGTTACGACCGAATTGCCCCAAAAGCATGCAAAAACAATAACAGACTTGTCTGTAGGGAATGTGAAAACTCTGATATGGACACTGATGATAGCAAAGATAAGTTATATTCTGAAATTATTGAAGAACTAAGAACTGAAGGTAAACATAAAGAAGAAACAATTGAAAAATTGAATAAAAAATACGAACTATTCTATGAGGAAGCTCTGACAATGGAAAAGAATTTCGAGAGTAAAATCCAACAGTATGAAGAAATTATACGTGAGTTGCAAGACAATCTGATGAATTTAAAAAGAGAATGTGCAAATAAAAAAAGGCAAGATTTTATCAGCATCGCAACCCAAACAGAAAAAAAATATACTGAACAAAAACAATTGATCACCCAAGTGATAAATGATTCCCATGTTTTTACTCAAACGGACCAATGCGAAAATACAGTGATGCCAAATGAAACAGACATTGACGATCAAACAAAAAAGGAAATCAAAACTGATAAACAAAAAAAGAAAGAAGTATCAACGAGACGGTTATCTAACAGAAGGAAAAAATACAAGGAAGAAATTCAGATGATTTTAAGGAACAACATAAAAAAACGAAAGAAACAAGAAAATGACACATCGGTGAAAATCGGTAATATCGATAATACTGACACGGAGGAACTTGAGACTACGATTACTGGAAACTTGGACAAAAATCTTGATGCAATTTCATCGAATATTTCAATTGACTCCAGCACTGTAATCCCATTATCTACAGAAAATGTAAATCAATTATCTCTCATGGAGGAACTAGAAAACGCAAGTATTTTCGAGGATGCTGCAAATCATGTGTTTAACAGCGCCCTGATTACTTCCAATATAAGGATAGATAATGAATCAGAGGTAAATAATCTGCTCCTACCACAGAGAAAAATCCACATATATGGAGACCAGTATGCTTTGGGTTTCTCTAAGACTCTTACCAAAATTGATACCAACCATAGATGATGTGTAAATGAAAAAATTGAAAATGATGTAGAGATTTCCGATTTCACAACAAATGTATTTTCTGAAACTATTGATTATGGGAGGGATGATTTAATTGTAAGAATGTTCAATACTAAAAATGTAAGCAACAGACACTCTCTATACCAACTTTTGAAAAATACTTTAGGCCTCAGCAACTTTACAAACCTGATAATAATAACAGAGTGTCACTCTCTGTCTGACAAAAATATCAATAGGATTATTTACAATCGAATTAAACTTTTCAAACGAAATGATAAGAATTGTTCCGTGACACTCTTAGCTGGCCAAGAAAGAATAGGTAGCAAATTCGAAGTGATTGAAAAGCTCAAGAAAACTCTTTTATATATATCAAATCGCACACATAACTTTGCTATGAAAACTGTGAACAGATTTGAATTTACCGGAAATGAATCATTGCAGTTTTTTCGAGGTGAATTCTCACTCAATGAATATCTCAACGGAAATTCAAGCCAAACAGACTTGTATACTACAAACTAGTCACCAAAAAAATACTTCATTAATCCTATTGAATATCCAATCAGTTCGTAATAAAATAGATGAACTTTCAATATTTTTGGAATCAGAAAATTATCCAACATTTTTACTTTTGACCGAACATTGGTTAATAGGTGATGAACCTTGTTATATTCCTGACTATATCGTTGTCTCTAAATTTTGTAGAAAACAAATGATACATGGAGGAACAATGATCCTCATTCACTAAAATATGTCGGATGCTTATCAAATAGTTGATGTACACAAGTATGATAATATGCTAGTTGAAGGTGAATTCGAGTTTTCAATAGCTCACAATAAAAAGAATAACTTGTATATACTTTGCATAATATATAGAGCACCTTCGAATGATACATGCACATTTCTTGAAAGGCTAGAAATACTTTTGTCTTGTCTACCCTGTAAATCAAAAATAATTCTTGCAGGAGATTTCAATATAGATTTCTCCCAAAACTGCGTATTCACCAATAGCCTGCAAAACTTATTCATCAGTTTCAATCTGGAAATGCATATTGATGAACCAACTCGAATTACATGCAAGTCTTCCACGATAATCGATTATGTTTGCTCAAATTTCATTGAAAATTCATTCACGAGAGTTATTCCTGCAGGTTTATCAGATCATGAAGCAGTCCATTTCTCTTTTTCAATCAATAAAGATAATAGAGGAGTTAAATTCAGAGAAGGTAGAATATTCAGCAAACAAAATTATGAGAAATTCAGAATATCATGTGAACAGACAAATTGGAATAGTATAGTTAATGCTTCGGACCCTGTAACTATCTTTCAACAGATTGTAATAAATAAATTTGATGAATGTTTTCCACTAAAAAAATTGAAAATAAGGAACAAAAAGCCTTGGATAACAACAGGTTTGAAAGTGTCTGCCAGAAATCTTAGGTCCCTTCGTACCATTTACAAATTCAAATCGAATATAACTTTTAGAAAATATTTCAGTAGGTATAGGAGTATCTATAGAGGTTTGATCAGACTGGCTAAGAGTAATTATTACTCGAACAGAATTGAACAGTCAAAAAATAAACCTAAAGAGAAATGGGCAATAATAAATGAATTAAGGGGAAAAAGAGGTATATCGACAGAAGCTGAAACTATCAATATGGACCCGAATACTTCAAATGACTTCTACTGCTCGATCGCCAAAAATATGACATCAAATCTAGTACCCCAAACTGACCCATTGAATTATCTTGATAATATTCACTGCCATAACAATTTTATAGATAGATAGATAGATATCCTTTATTAGTTCTTTCAAAAAATATACCTTTTCAGGTGTAGAACATGTCAATATATATATATACAGATCAATACAATCAAGCTTGTAAAAGCAATCTGGTACATTCATCAAAATAAAAATAAAAATAATGTGTATAGATTTAAAGATAAGAAACAAAATTAAATAACATGGTTATCACAGTCATTATTATCTATATACTATGCATACACAAAAGATGTGTACACAGACACTCATATACACCCTCACACTTCCACACATATTTAATATCAGCTGTCTAGATAAGGACAGGAGATAAAAAAGTGAGTCTTTAAAACCACAAAAATATAAGAAAACAAAATAAATAAAATAAATATTACGACTATAATGTATCAGTGAAATACTCGTCCAGTGAATAGTATGATTTTTCCAATAGTAAGTTTTTCAATTTGATTTTCAGTTTCTTAATGGGCTCAGTTCTCAATGATTCAGGTAATTCATTGTATATTTTAATTACTGAAAACGGAATATTTTTCTGTACATATGTAAAGTTGGGCCTAATATTCAGAAGTTTGTTTTTACTTCGAGTATTATGTCTATGATTTCTGTCATAACATGTGTATAGCTCCATATTTTCGGTTACAAATATAACTGCTTCATAGATCAATATACTAGTTAAAGTGAGAATCTTCTTATCTACAAATAAAGACCTACAACTGACTCTCCGTGAAACATTAAAAATGTTCCTCAAGCAACGCTTTTGCAATATGGATATCTTCCTAACATCTGTTGATGTCCCCCAGAAAATGATACCATATCTAATGTGACTTTGCACATAGGCATAATATGCTAGCAATGCTGCATCTGTGGATACATTTTGTGATATGACTTTCAAGGCACAGCAATATCTCGATAAATTTTTCGAAAGCTCACTTATATGACTCTTCCAATCTAGCTTAGAATCAAGCGTGATACCAAGAAAAGAAAGTTTAGATACAGGATTTAAGGAACTTGTGCAATTTTTGAAGCTATCCAAATTGATTTTTTGAGCAAAAGGAATTATTTGAGTCTTATTGGTATTCAACTTCAGATTATGCATTGTAAAATATTCTTCCAATGTATTCAAAGTTTTAGTGATATTGTATCGTATTGATTCCTGACCATCATCAGAACTGAATATAATCGAGCAGTCATCAGCATATTGTATCATATATTCACTAATAACTTCAGGAACATTATTGGTATAAAGTATATACAACAGGGGGCCCAGCACTGATCCTTGAGGAACACCTCGAGTAATCAGTAGTTTTTCAGATATGAAAAGGTCATCTGGATTCAATTCAATCACACATTGATACCTGTTATTGAGATAGGAAGTGAGTAGATTGAGTGCTAACCCTCTAATGCCATAACAGGACAACTTTTTGGCCAACAGGAGGTGGTCTACACTATCAAATGCCTTTGAAAGATCGAGATTGACAGCAGTGGTTACCTGTTTTTCATTGAGAGATTCGATTACCCTACATAATGCCTGATAAGTAGCTCGAATAGTTGATTTATTCTTCCTGAATCCATTTTGTCTGTCACATAAAAGATTGTTCGATTCCAAAAAGTTAGTCAATCTTGCACATATTATTTTTTCGAAAATCTTACTGATATTTGACAAAATTGCAATAGGCCTATAATTATTAATGAGACTTTTGTCACCTTTTTTAAAAACAGCTCTCACAAATGCCGTTTTTAGTTTATCCGGAAAAATTCCTGTTGAGAAAGTAATGTTAATTAGGTATGCCAAAGGATCGCATAACTCATAGGCTGCATATTTTAAAAGCTTTACTGGTATTTCATCCTCACCGACTGATCTAGTGTTTTTTAACATCATAATTGTATCATAAACCTCCTGTGGATTTGTTGGCAAAAAAAATATACTCTTTTCAAAAAGATTTGGCATAAAACGAGCATTTTCTATAAGATTACCACATCTCAGATCGGGACAACTGTTTATGAAAAAATTATTCACTTTATTTAGAACCGATGTTTTATTGTTTGCATTGGGGTCAATATTTTTTATTATGGAGTCCTTCAGACCATTTGAGTGGCCAGTATATGTCTTAACAAGATTCCATACTGCCTTGGATTTATTGTTTGATTCTCGAATATAATTAATATTAGATAGTTTTTTGGCCTGATCTACCACTGATTTTAAAATCCTACAGTAATTTTTATAAGTATCCTTTGATATAGTTCCATTTCTCTGTTGTTGATACAGTATTTTCTTTTGTCTACTTGATGTTCTGATGCCAATGGTTATCCAATCTCTCTTTTTTCCATTACTCATTACCTTCTTCAAGGGAACAACTAAATCCATCAATTGTTTCAATGGTCCAAGAAAGTAGTCATATGCTTCATTCGGATCATTGAAGGAATAGAGGTTTATCCATTTAAAGTTATGTAGTTCATCTCTCAACTGGGTTAGTTTTGAGTCTGAAAATATCCTCCTTTTAGTCCTTGATTCATTGGACACGGCTTCAGCCTGCTTAGGGTTGTTTATTCTCAGAATTTGGGCTTCATGATCCGATAGAGCAGATGTAACTACCTCACCAGGAGAGCCATTATCAAAGTTTATGAAAATATTATCCAGCAATGTAGAAGTTCGGCGTGTTATTCTAGTTGGTTCATGAATTTGTTTTTTTAGATTGTACATATATAACAGATTCAAAAAAGAATGGGTTTTTTCATTTTCTCTATGCAGTAGATTGATATTGAAGTCTCCACAGAGTACTATTCCATATTTTCTGTATTTATTTTGCACATAGTCGAGTATTTCACCAAGTATTTGTGAAAATGAATCAATATCTCCATTAGGAGGTCTATAAATACATATTACAACTAACACAAGAGACTTACATATTACAGCTGAACATTCAATTACACATTCCACACTTTTATGTTTAATTTCTGAGATGTCACTTATATCTAATGAATTTTTTACAAGAATACATGATCCACCGTGTATTTTATGAGTCCTTGAAAATGCCGAAACTAACTGGTAGCCTCTTAATGTAATAAGACATTGTTCTTGCTCCGTATACCAGTGTTCGGTTAAACAAATAAATAATGGTTGAGATTCAAAAGTTTCTAAAAATATTTCTAATTCTAAAGTTTTATTTTTTAAGCATTGCATATTCTGATGTAGTATGATATAGTAGTCATTCAGATATTTAGCTTGGCCAGTTAGTTCAATCTTTGTCAAATAATCATTTCCTTGGTGCATGTAGTCTGAAAATTTGAATCTTCAATTGTCTGTATTGTAGTGAGAACAACATTTTTATGCATTCGGTCAAACACATCATTCTCAAGTACAAAACAAATATCATATTTACTACCTTGTTCTTTTTTATCAACAAGAAATGTTATAGAACAATTTCTCACATGTCGAAGAGTAAAATTCACAGCATTACGTATTTTATGATTTATAATGCTATCAACTGGAGTGTCACATTCTGAAATTATTACCAAGTTCGTAGTTTTACTGATTAACAAAATATTTTTCAGTGCTTTATTCAAATTACTGTTACTGATATTTTTAGTAGTGAACATCACTATAACATAGTCATTCTGACCATAGCACAAACTATAATCAAAAATATTATTTGTCAACTCTGAAAGTTCAGTTTCTGGCTTGATGATTTCCATCACATTGCAGTGTGACTTCTTTTTTTTGACTACCTTTGAAAAGCCTATCGCATATTGATCACCTAATATAAGGATTTTTGATTTACCTTTTATCTGTTCATTTATTTTATCTGGACTATCATCAATATTTTCAGATTTTTTCATACAATCCTGCTGTTCCAATTCTTGAATTTCATCATGGAGGGTTGTATCTTGGTTGATTATCTCTTTCAAGAACTTACCACTGGATTTTCTTTTCGATTCATTTTTCTTGGAGATCTTATTATTTTTACACTGCTGGCATTTGGTGATTTTTGCTTTTATTTTAATATTTTTCTTCGACATCCTCACATATGTCCCGGCCAGTTGCACTTTTTTCTTCATTTTATTTTTACCACTGATCTTCTGAATATTTTTTGGCCCCTCAATGTCTGCGCCACTGTTGAAAGATGGATCGGTCATTGTAGACTTGTGATTCATGTCATGGGTGCATGTTTGTGTGTCCGTTGTTTTTACAGATACCACTTTTTCCGCGATATCTTTCTTCAATTCCTTAATTTTACTGTCCATTTCTTCAATGAGTTTTTTTTGTTTATCTAAAAGTGAATTCATTTCTTTCTCAGTGTCTAATGCCTGCTGTATTGCAATTCGGTTTTCATCTTTTAATTTCTGAATGAATTTGTCTTTCAAAAATCCATCTTCTTCAAGTTCGTTAATTGTTTTTTCTAATAATAAGCTGGTTTCTTTTTCTTTTTCACTCTCACTGTCATCTTGACAACAGATGATTTTATTATCTTTAACAAACTTAACTTTTTTCTTCAGATGTTGCTGCACACAACTTTTGTGAAACACAAATGTTCACGAGTTGAAAAAAATAATTATGGAAATAAAAAATGATAAATCTGCTGGATTAGATGGATTAACTAGAAGACTCCTACAAAACCTACCATTCGAAGCGCTATCAGTACTGGCAGTTGTGATAAATACATCTTTTGAGACAGGAGTATTTCCCTCAGGCTTGAAGACAGCACTTGTTTTGCCTCTTTATAAGGGAGGGGATACTTCCAGTCCTACAAACTTCAGACCAATCTCACTGTTGTCCACCATCTCGAAGATCATAGAAAAGTTAGTGAAGAAAAGGCTGTTACAATTCTTATCGGATGAAAATATACTTAATGAATGTCAGTTTGGATTTCAGGCTTCTAAAAATACTAATGACGCAATATTCTCATTCCTAGAAAAAGTTTACTTGAATTTAAATAAAGGGGAAGCTATTGCAGCAGTATTCTGTGATTTTTCAAAAGCGTTCGATTGCGTTAATCATGGAATACTGCTCCAAAAAATGCATCGCTATGGAATAAGAGGTACATGTCTAAAGTGGTTCAGGTCATACCTTGAGAATAGATCACAATTGGTTAAATTACAAGATGCATACTCCAATATCTCGGAAATAAATTGCGGAGTACCCCAGGGATCTGTTTTGGGTCCTATTTCATTTCTGCTTTACCTTAACGATCTCGCTACAATAGATATTGAAGGATCCTTTACAATTTTTGCAGACGATACCACATTATTGTGGCATGGAAAGAATTCTGAAATTTTGAAGCAAGTAGTATCCTCAGATCTATCAGACGTTGAAAATTGGTGTGATGCAAATTTACTTAAATTCAATGTGGATAAGACAAAAATTGTTAATTTCAAATTCAGCTATGACAACTTGCTACTTGATGGTATGAATATCGAAGAAACGCCTTGTACAAGGTTTCTTGGCTTACATATTGATAATAAGTTGAAATTCAATGAACATATCACATCACTATGTAAGAAGTTATCTTCCGGATCATTCGCTGTAAGAATTGTCGCTAATGAACTTGATATAACCACAGCCAGATCAACTTATTTCGCCCTAGTAGAGTCCCATATACGATACGGTATAGCTTTTTGGGGATTTTGCAGCCAAAAACTTCTGAATCAGGTTTTCGTACTTCAGAAGAGATCTCTCAGATATTTGTGCAGGACTCACTACCGAGATAGCTGTAGGCATCTCTTTGTACGACACCGAATTTTAACGGTAGTGTGTATTTTTATCCTTGAAGTGGTATGCCTGATCCACAAAAGATATGTTGCGGTCCCCCTGATGATAGAACTTACAGCACCAGACAGGACTCTAATATTCACCTGCCAATACCTAAACTGAATTTAACAAAACACTCCAATATGTATGAGGGAAAGAGAATATTCAATCACTTGCCACAGGCAACAAAAAATATATTTGATCAGAAGAAATTCAGAAGATCTGTCAAAAATCTGCTTATTGAGAAAGCATACTATAACCTGCAGGAATATCATGCTGACAATATACATATCCCGTAATTGTGATGTTTTAATTTTATTTTGAGCTTTTTTGTTATATGTATGATGACAGTGCATATTTTTATATATGTAGCTATATGTCTATTTTTCATGATGCAATTGCATTCACAGAATGCAAGGTTACCTTTTTATCTATATTTTATTTATTTTTTTTATCTATATATTTTATCTATATTTCTTATTATATTTAGTACTTTTTTATATATATTCAATCGTATTCTGTCAATATTTGTATTTTTGATACACTTTGTCAATAAGAATTCATTCTTGGACAATAAAGTATATATCTATCTATCATACAAGCGGCCGAATCGAGCAGAAGGTTGAATTCAGTATAGATTGAACAATCGTCGTATCTGGGTTGTATTCGATTATGTTTATATAGTTATACTCACCAGGTACCTGTTCTTTCGTTATACATACGAGCAACCCAATCGAACATAAGGTTGAATGGATAGATTAAACAATCATCGTATCTGAGTTGTATTCGATTATGTTTATATAGTTATACTCACCAGGTAACTGTTCTTTCGTTATACATACGAGCGACTGAATTGAACAGAAGGTTGAATGTATAGACTAAACAATGATCCTATCTGGGGTTGTATTCGATTATATCGAGATGATGTTTATATAGTTATACTCACCAGGTAACTGTTCTCCAGTTATACATAAGAGCGGCTGAACTGAACAGAAGGTTGAATGGATTGACAAAACGATAATTGTAACTGAGTTGTTTTCGATTATATCGTGGTAATGTTTATATAGTAATACTCACCAGGTGACTGTTCTTGCGTTATACGTACGAGCGACCAAATCGAACAGAAGGTTGGATGGATAGACGGAATGATCATTGTATCTGAGTTGTATTCGATTATATCGTGATGAAGTTCATATGGAAATACTCACCAGGTTACTGTTCTTTCGTTATACATACGAGCAACCGAATCGAACAGAAGGTTGAATGGATAGTATTTGGGTTGTATTCGATTATGATGTTATGCTGTGTATATAGTTATACACACTAGGTGACGGTATTCCCGTTTTACATACGAACGACCGAAACGAACAGAAAGTTGAATGGATAGACTGAACAATCAATGTATCTGGGTGGTATCCGATTATATCGCAATACTGTATATATAGTGATACTTACCAAATGACGGTACTTCCGTTACACATACTAGCGACTGAATCGAACAGAAGGTTAAATGGTTAGACGAAACGATAATTGTATCTCTGAGTTGTATTCGATGATATCGTGATGATGTTTATATAGCAATACTCACCAGGTAAATGTTCTTCCGTTTTACATACAAGCGGCCGAATCGAGCAGAAGGTTGAATTCAGTATAGATTGAACAATCGTCGTATCTGGGTTGTATTCGATTATGTTTATATAGTTATACTCACCAGGTACCTGTTCTTTCGTTATACATACGAGCAACCCAATCGAACATAAGGTTGAATGGATAGATTAAACAATCATCGTATCTGAGTTGTATTCGATTATGTTTATATAGTTTTAATCACCAGGTAACTGTTCTTCCGTTATACATAAGAGCGACTGAATTGAACAGAAGGTTGAATGTATAGACTAAACAATGATCCTATCTGGGGTTGTATTCGATTATATCGTGATGATGTTTATATAGTTATACTCACCAGGTAACTGTTCTCCAGTTATACATAAGAGCGGCTGAACTGAACAGAAGGTTGAATGGATAGAAAAAACGATAATTGTAACTGAGTTGTATTCGATTATATCGTGGTAATGTTTATATAGTAATACTCACCAGGAGACTGTTCTTGCGTTATACGTACGAGTGACCAAATCGAAAAGAAGGTGACGGAATGATCATTGTATCTGAAATGTATTCGATTATATCGTGATGAAGTTCATATGGAAATACTCACCAGGTTACTGTTCTTTCGTTATACATACGAGCAACCGAATCGAACAGAAGGTTGAATGGATAGTATCTGGGTTGTATTCGATTATGATGTTATGCTGTGTATATAGTTATACACACTAGGTGACGGTATTCCCGTTTTACATACGAACGACCGAAACGAACAGAAAGTTGAATGGATAGACTGAACAATCAATGTATCTGGGTGGTATCCGATTATATCGCAATACTGTATATATAGTGATACTTACCAGGTGACGGTACTTCCGTTACACATACTAGCGACTGAATCGAACAGATGGTTGAATAGTTAGACGAAACGATAATTGTATCTCTGAGTTGTATTCGATGATATCGTGATGATGTTTATATAGCAATACTCACCAGGTAACTGTTCTTTCGTTTTACATACAAGCGGCCGAATCGAGCAGAAGGTTGAATTCAGTATAGATTGAACAATCGTCGTATCTGGGTTGTATTCGATTATGTTTATATAGTTATACTCACCAGGTAACTGTTCTTCCGTTATACATACGAGCAACCGAATCGAACAGAAGGTTGAATGAATAGTATATGGGTTGTATTCGATTATGATGTAATGCTGTGTATATAGTTATACACATTAGGTGACGGTATTCCCGTTTTACATACGAGCGACCGAAACGAACAGAAAGTTGAATGGATAGACTGAACAATCAATGTAGCTGGGTGGTATCCGATTATATCGCAATACTGTATATATAGTGATACTTACCAGGTGACGGTACTTCCGTTACACATACTAGCGACTGAATCGAACAGAAGGTTAAATGGTTAGACGAAACGATAATTGTATCTCTGAGTTGTATTCGATGATATCGTGATGATGTTTATATAGCAATACTCACCAGGTAACTGTTCTTCCGTTTTACATACAAGCGACCGAATCGAGTAGAAGCTTAAATTTAGTATGGATTGAACAATCATCGTATCTGGGTTGTATTTGATTATGTTTATATAGTTATACTCACCAGGTACCTGTTCTTTCGTTATACATACGAGCGACTGAATTGAACAGAAGGTTGAATGTATAGACTAAACAATGATCCTATCTGGGGTTGTATTCGATTATATCGTGATGATGTTTATATAGTTATACTCACCAGGTAACTGTTCTTCCGATATACATACGAGCGACTGAATTGAACAGAAGGTTGAATGTATAGACTAAACAATGATCCTATCTGGGGTTGTATTCGATTATATCGTGATGATGTTTATATAGTTATACTCACCAGGTAACTGTTCTCCAGTTATACATAAGAGCGGCTGAACTGAACAGAAGGTTGAATGGATAGACAAAACGATAATTGTCACTGAGTTGTATTCGATTATATCGTGGTAATGTTTATATAGTAATACTCACCAGGTAACTGTTCTTCCGTTATACATACAAGCAACAGAATTGAACAGAAGGTTGAATGTATAGACTCAACAATGATCCTATCTGGGGTTGTATTCGATTATATCGTGATGATGTTTATATAGTTATACTCACCAGGTTACTGTTCTTTCGTTATACATACGAGCAACCAAATCGAACAGAAGGTTGAATGGATAGTATCTGGGTTGTATTCGATTATGATGTTATGCTGTGTATATAGTTATACACACTAGGTGACGGTATTCCCGTTTTACATACGAACGACCGAAACGAACAGAAAGTTGAATGGATAGACTGAACAATCAATGTATCTGGGTGGTATCCGATTATATCGCAATACTGTTTATATAGTGATACTTACCAGGTGACGGTACTTCCGTTACACATACTAGCGACTGAATCGAACAGAAGGTTAAATGGTTAGACGAAACGATAATTGTATTTCTGAGTTGTATTCGATGATATCGTGATGATGTTTATATAGCAATACTCACCAGGTAACTGTTCTTCCGTTTTACATACAAGCGGCCGAATCGAGTAGAAGGTTGAATTCAGTATAGATTGAACAATCGTCGTATCTGGGTTGTATTCGATTATGTTTATATAGTTATACTCACCAGGTACCTGTTCTTTCGTTATACATACGAGCAACCCAATCGAACATAAGGTTGAATGGATAGATTAAACAATCATCGTATCTGAGTTGTATTCGATTATGTTTATATAGTTATACTCACCAGGTAACTGTTCTTCCGTTATACATACGAGCGACTGAATTGAACAGAAGGTTGAATGTATAGACTAAACAATGATCCTATCTGGGGTTGTATTCGATTATATCGTGATGATGTTTATATAGTTATACTCACCAGGTAACTGTTCTCCAGTTATACATAAGAGCGGCTGAACTGAACAGATGGTTGAATGAATAGACAAAACGATAATTGTAACTGAGTTGTATTCGATTAAATCGTGGTAATGTTCATATAGTAATACTCACCAGGTGACTGTTCTTGCGTTATACGTACGAGCGACCAAATCGAACAGACGGTTGGATATATAGACGAAATGATCATTGTATCTGAGTTGTATTCGATTATATCGTGATGAAGTTCATATGGAAATACTCACCAGGTAACTGTTCTTTCGTTATACATACGAGCAACCGAATCGAACAGAAGTTTGAATGGATAGTATCTGGGTTGTATTTGATTATATCGTGATTATTATCATATAGTATGTCTAACCAGGTAACAGTTCTTCCGTTATACATACGAGCAACCGAATAGAACATAAGGTTGAATGGATAGATTGAACAATCATTGTATCTGGGTTGTCTCCGATTATATCGTTATGCTGTATATTTAGTTACACCTACCATGTAACGGTTCTTTCGTTACACATACGAGCGTCTGAATCGAACATAAGGTTGGATGGTTAGACGGAACGATAATTGTAACTGAGTTGTATTCGATTATATCGTGGTGATATTTATATAATAAAACTCACCAGGTGACTGTTCTTGCGTTATACATACGAGCGACCCAATCGAACATAAGGTTGGATGGATAGACGGAATGATCATTGTATCTGAGTTGTATTCGATTATATTGTGATGACGTTCATATAGAAATACTCACCAGGTTACTGGTCTTTCGTTATACATACAAGCGACCGAAACGAACAGAAAGTTGAATGGATAGACTGAACAATCAATGTATCTGGGTGGTAGTCGATTATATCGCAATTCTGTATATATAGTGATACCAGGTGACGATACTTCCGTTACACATACTAGCGACTGAATCGAACAGAATGTTGAATGGTTAGACGAAACGATAATTGTATCTGATTTGAATTCGATGATATCGTGATGATGTTTATATAGCAATACTTACCAGGTAACTGTCCTTCCGTTTTACATACAAGCAACCCAATCGAACATAAGGTTGAATGGATAGATTAAACAATCATCGTATCTGAGTTGTATTCGATTATGTTCATATAGTTATACTCACCAGGTAACTGTTCTTCCGTTATACATACGAGCGACTGAATTGAACAGAAGGTTGAATGTATAGACTAAACAATGATCCTATCTGGGGTTGTATTCGATTATATCGTGATGATGTTTATATAGTTATACTCACCTGGTAACTGTTCTCCAGTTATAAATAAGAGCGGCTGAACTGAACAGAAGGTTGAATGGATAGACAAAACGATAATTGCAACTGAGTTGTATTCGATTATATCGTGGTAATGTTTATATACTAATACTCACCAGGTGACTGTTCTTGCGTTATACGTACGAGCGACCAAATCGAACAGAAGGTTGGATGGATAGACGGATTGATCATTGTATCTGAGTTGTATTCGATTATATCGTGATGAAGTTCATATGGAAATACTCACCAGGTTACTGTTCTTTCGTTATACATACGAGCAACCGAATCGAACAGAAGGTGCAATGGATAGTATCTGGGTTGTATTCGATTATGATGTTATGCTGTGTATATAGTTATACACACTAGGTGACGGTATTCCCGTTTTACATACGAACGACCGAAACGAACAGAAAGTTGAATGGATAGACTGAACAATCAATGTATCTGGGTGGTATCCGATTATATCGCAATACTGTATATATAGTGATACTTACCAGGTGACGGTACTTCCGTTACACATACTAGCGACTGAATCGAACAAAAGGTTAAATGGTTAGACGAGACGAAAATTGTATCTCTGAGTTGTATTCGATGATATCGTGATGATGTTTATATAGCAATACTCACCAGGTAACTGTTCTTCCGTTTTACATACGAGCAACCCAATCGAACATAAGATTGAATGGATAGATTAAACAATCATCGTATCTGAGTTGTATTCGATTATGTTTATATAGTTATTCACCAGGTAACTGTTCTTGCGTTATACATACAAGCGACTGAATCGAACAGAAGGTTAAATAGTTAGACGAAACGATAATTGTATCTGAGTTGTATTCGATGATATCGTGATGATGTTTATATAGCAATACTCACCAGGTAACTGTTCTTCCGTTTTTCATAAGAACGACTGAATTGAACAGAAGGTTGGATGGATAGACTAAACAATAATCGTATCTGGGGTTGTATTAGAGTATATCGTGATGATTATCATATCGTATGTCTAACCAGGTAACAGTTCTTTCGTTAAACATACGAGCAACCGAATCGAACATAAGGTTGGATGGATAGATTGAACAATCATTGTATCTGGGTTGTCTCCGATTATATCGTTATGCTGTATATTTAGTTACACCTACCATGTAACGGTTCTTCCGTTTTACATACAAGCGACCGAATCGAGCAGAAGGTTGAATTCAGTATAGATTGAACAATCATCGTATCTGGGTTGTATTCGATTATGTTTATATAGTTATACTCACCAGGTAACTGTTCTTCCGTTATACATACGAGCAACCGAATCGAACAGAAGGTTGAATGGATAGTATCTGGGTTGTATTCGATTATGATGTTATGCTGTGTATATAGTTATATACACAAGGTGACGGTATTCCCGTTTTACATACGAGCGACCGAAACGAACAGAAAGTTGAATGGATAGATTGAACAATCATTGTATCTGGGTTGTCTCCGATTATATCGTTATGCTGTATATTCAGTTACACCTACCATGTAACGGTTCTTTCGTTACACATACGAGCGTCTGAATCGAACATAAGGTTGGATATTTAGACGGAACGATAATTTTAACTGAGTTGTATTCGATTATATCGTGGTGATGTTTATATGGTAAAACTCACCAGGTGACTGTTCTTGCGTTATACATACGAGCGACCCAATCGAACAGAAGGTTGGAAGGATAGACGGAATGATCATTGTATCTGAGTTGTATTCGATTATATCGTGATGACGTTCATATAGAAATACTCACCAGGTTACTGTTCTTTCGTTATACATACGAGCAACCGAATCGAACAGAAGGTTGAATGGATAGTATCTGGGTTGTATTCGATTATGATGTTATGCTGTTTATATAGTTATACACATTAGGTGACGGTATTCCCGTTTTACATACGAGCGACCGAAACGAACAGAAAATTGAATGGATAGACTGAACAATCAATGTATCTGGGTGGTATCCGATTATATCGCAAAACTGTATATATAGTGATACTTACCAGGTGACGGTACTTCCGTTACACATACTAGCGACTGAATCGAACAGAAGGTTAAATGGTTAGACGAAACGATAATTGTATCTGAGTTGTATTCGATGATATCGTGATGATGTTTATATAGCAATACTCACCAGGTAACTGTTCTTTCGTTTTACATAAAAGCGACCAAATCGAGCAGGAGGTTGAATGGATAGATTGAAAATTCATCCTATCTGGGTTGTATTCGATTATGTTCATATAGTTATACTCACCAGGTAACTGTTTTTCTGTTATACATAAGAACGACTGAATTGAACATAAGGTTGAATGGATAGATTGAACAATCATTGTATCTGGGTGTTCTCCGATTATATCGTTATGCTGTATATTTAGTTACACCTACCATGTAACGGTTCTTTCGTTACACATACGAGCGTCTGAATCGAACATAAGGTTGGATGGTTAGACGGAACGATAATTGTAACTGAGTTGTATTCGATTATATCGTGGTGATGTTTATATAGTAAAATTCACCAGGTGACTGTTCTTGCGTTATACATTCGAGCGACCCAATCGAACATAAGGTTGGATGGATAGACGGAATGATCATCGTATCTGAGTTGTATTCGATTATATCGTGATGACGTTCATATAGAAATACTCACCAGGTTACTGTTCTTTCTTTATACATACGAGCAACCGAATCGAACAGAAGGTTGAATGGATAGTATCTGGGTTGTATTCGATTATGATGTTATGCTGTGTATATATTTATACACACTAGGTGACGGTATTCCCGTTTCACATACGAGCGACCGAAACGAACAGAAAGTTGAATGGATAGACTGAACAATCAATGTATCTGGGTGGTAGTCGATTATATCGCAATTCTGTATATATAGTGATACTTACCAGGTGACGATACTTCCGTTACACATACTAGCGACTGAATCGAACAGAATGTTGAATGGTTAGACGAAACGATAATTGTATCTCTGAGTTGTATTTGATGATATCGTGATGATGTTTATATAGTTATACTCACCAGGTAACTGTTCTCCAGTTATAAATAAGAGCGGCTGAACTGAACAGAAGGTTGAATGGATAGACAAAACGATAATTGTAACTGAGTTGTATTCGATTATATCGTGGTAATGTTTATATACTAATACTCACCAGGTGACTGTTCTTGCGTTATACGTACGAGCGACCAAATCGAACAGAAGGTTGGATGGATAGACGGAATGATCATTGTATCTGAGTTGTATTCGATTATATCGTGATGAAGTTCATATGGAAATACTCACCAGGTTACTGTTCTTTCGTTATACATACGAGCAACCGAATCGAACAGAAGGTTGAATGGATAGTATCTGGGTTGTATTCGATTATGATGTTATGCTGTGTATATAGTTATACACACTAGGTGACGGTATTCCCGTTTTACATACGAACGACCGAAACGAACAGAAAGTTGAATGGATAGACTGAACAATCAATGTATCTGGGTGGTATCCGATTATATCGCAATACTGTATATATAGTGATACTTACCAGGTGACGGTACTTCCGTTACACATACTAGCGACTGAATCGAACAAAAGGTTAAATGGTTAGACGAGACGAAAATTGTATCTCTGAGTTGTATTCGATGATATCGTGATGATGTTTATATAGCAATACTCACCAGGTAACTGTTCTTCCGTTTTACATACGAGCAACCCAATCGAACATAAGATTGAATGGATAGATTAAACAATCATCGTATCTGAGTTGTATTCGATTATGTTTATATAGTTATTCACCAGGTAACTGTTCTTGCGTTATACATACAAGCGACTGAATCGAACAGAAGGTTAAATAGTTAGACGAAACGATAATTGTATCTGAGTTGTATTCGATGATATCGTGATGATGTTTATATAGCAATACTCACCAGGTAACTGTTCTTCCGTTTTTCATAAGAACGACTGAATTGAACAGAAGGTTGGATGGATAGACTAAACAATAATCGTATCTGGGGTTGTATTCGAGTATATCGTGATGATTATCATATCGTATGTCTAACCAGGTAACAGTTCTTTCGTTAAACATACGAGCAACCGAATCGAACATAAGGTTGGATGGATAGATTGAACAATCATTGTATCTGGGTTGTCTCCGATTATATCGTTATGCTGTATATTTAGTTACACCTACCATGTAACGGTTCTTCCGTTTTACATGCAAGCGACCGAATCGAGCAGAAGGTTGAATTCAGTATAGATTGAACAATCATCGTATCTGGGTTGTATTCGATTATGTTTATATAGTTATACTCACCAGGTAACTGTTCTTCCGTTATACATACGAGCAACCGAATCGAACAGAAGGTTGAATGGATAGTATCTGGGTTGTATTCGATTATGATGTTATGCTGTGTATATAGTTATATACACAAGGTGACGGTATTCCCGTTTTACATACGAGCGACCGAAACGAACAGAAAGTTGAATGGATAGACTGAACAATCAATGTATCTGGGTGGTATCCGATTATATCGCAATACTGTATATATAGTGATACTTACCAGGTGACGGTACTTCCGTTACACATACTAGCGACTGAATCGAACAGAAGGTTAAATGGTTAGACGAAACGATAATTGTATCTGAGTTGTATTCGATGATATCGTGATGATGTTTATATAGCAATACTCACCAGGTAACTGTTCTTTCGTTTTACATAAAAGCGACCGAATCGAGCAGGAGGTTGAATGGATAGATTGAAAATTCATCGTATCTGGGTTGTATTCGATTATGTTCATATAGTTATACTCACCAGGTAACTGTTCTTCCGTTATACATAAGAACGACTGAATTGAACATGAGGTTGAATGGATAGATTGAACAATCATTGTATCTGGGTTGTCTCCGATTATATCGTTATGCTGTATATTCAGTTACACCTACCATGTAACGGTTCTTTCGTTACACATACGAGCGTCTGAATCGAACATAAGGTTGGATATTTAGACGGAACGATAATTTTAACTGAGTTGTATTCGATTATATCGTGGTGATGTTTATATGGTAAAACTCACCAGGTGACTGTTCTTGCGTTATACATACGAGCGACCCAATCGAACAGAAGGTTGGAAGGATAGACGGAATGATCATTGTATCTGAGTTGTATTCGATTATATCGTGATGACGTTCATATAGAAATACTCACCAGGTTACTGTTCTTTCGTTATACATACGAGCAACCGAATCGAACAGAAGGTTGAATGGATAGTATCTGGGTTGTATTCGATTATGATGTTATGCTGTTTATATAGTTATACACATTAGGTGACGGTATTCCCGTTTTACATGCGAGCGACCGAAACGAACAGAAAGTTGAATGGATAGACTGAACAATCAATGTATCTGGGTGGTATCCGATTATATCGCAAACTGTATATATAGTGATACTTACCAGGTGACGGTACTTCCGTTACACATACTAGCGACTGAATCGAACAGAAGGTTAAAAGGTTAGACGAAACGATAATTGTATCTGAGTTGTATTCGATGATATCGTGATGATGTTTATATAGCAATACTCACCAGGTAACTGTTCTTTCGTTTTACATAAAAGCGACCAAATCGAGCAGGAGGTTGAATGGATAGATTGAAAATTCATCCTATCTGGGTTGTATTCGATTATGTTCATATAGTTATACTCACCAGGTTACTGTTCTTCTGTTATACATAAGAACGACTGAATTGAACATAAGGTTGAATGGATAGATTGAACAATCATTGTATCTGGGTGTTCTCCGATTATATCGTTATGCTGTATATTTAGTTACACCTACCATGTAACGGTTCTTTCGTTACACATTCGAGCGTCTGAATCGAACATAAGGTTGGATGGTTAGACGGAACGATAATTGTAACTGAGTTGTATTCGATTATATCGTGGTGATGTTTATATAGTAAAACTCACCAGGTGACTGTTCTTGCGTTATACATTCGAGCGACCCAATCGAACATAAGGTTGGATGGATAGACGGAATGATCATCGTATCTGAGTTGTATTCGATTATATCGTGATGACGTTCATATAGAAATACTCACCAGGTTACTGTTCTTTCGTTATACATACGAGCAACCGAATCGAACAGAAGGTTGAATGGATAGTATCTGGGTTGTATTCGATTATGATGTTATGCTATGTATATATTTATACACACTAGGTGACGGTATTCCCGTTTCACATACGAGCGACCGAAACGAACAGAAAGTTGAATGGATAGACTGAACAATCAATGTATCTGGGTGGTAGTCGATTATATCGCAATTCTGTATATATAGTGATACTTACCAGGTGACGATACTTCCGTTACACATACTAGCGACTGAATCGAACAGAATGTTGAATGGTTAGACGAAACGATAATTGTATCTCTGAGTTGTATTTGATGATATCGTGATGATGTTCATATAGCAATACTCACCAGGTAACTGTTCTTCCGTTTTACATACAAGCGACCGAATCGAGCAGAAGGTTGAATTCAGTATAGATTGAACAATCATCGTATCTGGGTTGTATTCGATTATGTTTATATAGTTATACTCACCAGGTAACTGTTCTTCCGTTATACATACGAGCAACCGAATCTAACAGAAGGTTGAATGGATAGTATCTGGGTTGTATTCGATTATGATGTTATGCTGTGTATATAGTTATACACATAAGGTAACGGTATTCCCGTTTTACATATGAGCGACCGAAACGAACAGAAAGTTGAATGGATAGACTGAACAATCAATGTATCTGGGTGGTATCCGATTATATCGCAATACTGTATATATAGTGATACTTACCAGGTGACGGTACTTCCGTTACACATACTAGCGACTGAATCGAACAGAAGGTTAAATGGTTAGACGAAACGATTATTGTATCTGAGTTGTATTCGATGATATCGTGATGATGTTTATATAGCAATACTCACCAGGTAACTGTTCTTTCGTTTTACATAAAAGCGACCAAATCTAGCAGGAGGTTGAATGGATAGATTGAAAATTCATCCTATCTGGGTTGTATTCGATTATGTTCATATAGTTATACTCACCAGGTAACTGTTCTTCCGTTATACATAAGAACGACTGAATTGAACATAAGGTTGAATGGATAGATTGAACAATCATTGTATCTGGGTTGTCTCCGATTATATCGTTATGCTGTATATTTAGTTACACCTACCATGTAACGGTTCTTTCGTTACACAAACGAGCGTCTGAATCGAACATAAGGTTGGATGGTTAGACGGAACGATAATTGTAACTGAGTTGTATTCGATTATATCGTGGTGATGTTTATATAGTAAAACTCACCAGGTGACTGTTCTTGCGTTATACATACAAGCGACCCAATCGAACATAAGGTTGGATGGATAGACGGAATGATCATTGTATCTGAGTTGTATTCGATTATATCGTGATGACGTTCATATAGAAATACTCACCAGGTTACTGTTCTTTCGTAATACATACGAGCAACCGAATCGAACAGAAGGTTGAATGGATAGTATCTGGGTTGTATTCGATTATGATGTTATGCTGTGTATATATTTATACACACTAGGTGACGGTATTCCCGTTCCACATACGAGCGACCGAAACGAACAGAAAGTTGAATGGATAGACTGAACAATCAATGTATCTGGGTGGTAGTCGATTATATCGCAATTCTGTATATATAGTGATACTTACCAGGTGACGATACTTCCGTTACACATACTAGCGACTGAATCGAACAGAATGTTGAATGGTTAGACGAAACGATAATTGTATCTGAGTTGAATTCGATGATATCGTGATGATGTTTATATAGCAATACTCACCAGGTAACTGTCCTTCCGTTTTTCATACAAGCGACCGAATCGAGCAGAAGGTTAAATGGATAGATTGAACAATCATCGTATCTGAGTTGTATTCGATTATGTTTATATAGTTATACTCACCAGGTACCTGTTCTTCCGTTATACATACGAGCAACCCAATCGAACATAAGGTTGAATGGATAGATTAAACAATCATCGTATCTGAGTTGTATTCGATTATGTTTATATAGTTATACTCACCAGGTAACTGTTCTTCCGTTATACATACGAGCGACTGAATTGAACAGAAGGTTGAATGGATAGACTAAACAATGATCCTATCTGGAGTTGTATTCGATTATATCGTGATGATGTTTATATAGTTATATACTTACGTTACACATACTAGCGACTGAATCGAACAGAATGTTGAATGGTTAGACGAAACGATAATTGTATCTGAGTTGAATTCGATGATATCGTGATGATGTTTATATAGCAATACTCACCAGGTAACTGTCCTTCCGTTTTACATACAAGCGACCGAATCGAGCAGAAGGTTAAATGGATAGATTGAACAATCATCGTATCTGAGTTGTATTCGATTATGTTTATATAGTTATACTCACCAGGTACCTGTTCTTCCGTTATACATACGAGCGACTGAATTGAACAGAAGGTTGAATGGATAGACTAAACAATGATCCTATCTGGAGTTGTATTCGATTATATCGTGATGATGTTTATATAGTTATATACTTACGTTACACATACTAGCGACTGAATCGAACAGAATGTTGAATGGTTAGACGAAACGATAATTGTATCTGAGTTGAATTCGATGATATCGTGATGATGTTTATATAGCAATACTCACCAGGTAACTGTCCTTCCGTTTTACATACAAGCGACCGAATCGAGCAGAAGGTTAAATGGATAGATTAAACAATCATCGTATCTGAGTTGTATTCGATTATGTTTATATAGTTATACTCACCAGGTAACTGTTCTTCCGTTATACATACGAGCGACTGAATTGAACAGAAGGTTGTATGGATAGACTAAACAATGATCCTATCTGGAGTTGTATTCGATTATATCGTGATGATGTTTATATAGTTATACTCACCAGGTAACTGTTCTCCAGTTATACATAACAGCGGCTGAACTGAACAGAAGGTTGAATGGATAGACGGAACGATAATTGTAACTGAGTTGTATTCGATTATATCGTGGTAATGTTTATATAGTAATACTCACCAGGTGACTGTTCTTGCGTTATACGTACGAGCGACCAAATCGAACAGAAGGTTGGATGGATAGACGGAATGATCATTGTATCTGAGTTGTATTAGATTATATCGTGATGAAGTTCATATGGAAATACTCACCAGGTAACTGTTCTTTCGTTATACATACGAGCAACCGAATCGAACGGAAGGTTTAATGGATAGTATCTGGGTTGTATTCGATTATGATGTTATGCTGTGTATATAGTTATACACACTTGGTGACGGTATTCCCGTTTTACATACGAGCGACCGACACGAACAGAAAGTTGAATGGATAGACTGAACAATCAATGTATCTGGTTTTCCGATTATATCGCAATACTGTATATATATTGATACTTACCAGGTGAAGGTACTTCCGTTACATATACTAGCGACTGAATCGAACAGAAGGTCAAATGGTTAGACGAAGCGACAATTGTATCTGAGTTGTATTCGATGATATCGTGATGATGTTTATATAGCAATACTCACCAGGTAACTGTTCTTTCGTTTTACATAAAAGCGACCGAATCGAGCAGGAGGTTGAATGGATAGATTGAAAATTCATCGTATCTGGGGTTGTATTCGAGTATATCGTGATGATTATCATATAGTATGTCTAACAAGGTAACAGTTCTTCCGTTTAACATACGAGCAATCGAATCGAACATGAGGTTGGATGGATAGATTGAACAATCATTGTATCTGGGTTGTCTCCGATTATATCGTTATGCTGTATATTAAGTTACACCTACCATGTAACGGGTTTTTCGTTACACATACGAGCGTCTGAATCGAACATAAGGTTGGATGGTTAGACGGAACGATAATTTCAACTAAGTTGTATTCGATTATATCGTGGTGATGTTTATATAGTAATACTCACCAGGTGACTGTTCTTGCGTTATACATACGAGCGACCCAATCGAACAAAAGGTTGGATGGATAGACGGAAAGATCATTGTATCTGAGTTGTATTCAATTATATCGTGATGAAGTTCATATAGAAATACTCACCAGGTTACTGTTCTTTCGTTATACATATGAGCAACCGAATCGAACAGAAGGTTGAATGGATAGTATCTGGGTTGTATTTGATTATATCGTGATTATTATCATATAGTATGTCTAACAAGGTAACAGTTCTTTCGTTATACATACGAGCAACCAAATCGAACATAAGGTTGAATGGATAGATTGAACAATCATTGTATCTGGGTTGTCTCCGATCATATCGTTATGCTGTATATTTAGTTACACCTACCATGTAACGGTTCTTTCGTTACACATACGAGCGTCTGAATCGAACATTAGGTTGGATGGTTAGACGGAACGATAATTGTAACTGAGTTGTATTCGATTATATCGTGGTGATGTTTATATAGTAAAACTCACCAGGTGACTGTTCTTGCGTTATACATACGAGCGACCCAATCGAACATAAGGTTGGATGGATAGACGGAATGATCATTGTATCTGAGTTGTATTCGATTATATCGTGATGACGTTCATATAGAAATACTCACCAGGTTACTGTTCTTTCGTTATACATACGAGCGACCGAAACGAACAGAAAGTTGAATGGATAGACTGAACAATCAATGTATCTGGGTGGTAGTCGATTATATCGCAATTCTGTATATACAGTGATACTCACCAGGTGACGATACTTCCGTTACACATACTAGCGACTGAATCGAACAGAATGTTGAATGGTTAGACGAGAAACGATAATTGTAACTAAGTTGTATTCGATGATATCGTGATGATGTTTATATAGCAATACTCACCAGGTAACTGTTCTTTCGTTTCACATAAAAGCGACCGAATCGATCAGGAGGTTGAATGGATAGATTGAAAATTCATCGTATCTGGGTTGTATTCGATTATGTTTATATAGTTATACTCACCAAGTAACTGTTCCTCCGTTATACATAAGACTAAACAATAATCGTATCTGGGGTTGTATTCGAGTATATCGTGATGATTATCATATAGTATGTCTAACAAGGTAACAGTTCTTCCGTTAAACATACGAGCGACCCAATCGAACAAAAGGTTGGATGGATAGACGAAAAGATCATTGTATCTGAGTTGTATTCGATTATATAGTGATGTCGTTCATATAGAAATACTCACTAGGTTACTGTTTTTTCGTTATACATATGAGCAACCGAATCGAACAGAAGTTTGAATGAATAGTATCTGGGTTGTATTTGATTATATCGTGATTATTATCATGTAGTATGTCTAACCAGGTAACAGTTCTTCCGTTATACATACGAGCAACCGAATCGAACATAAGGTTGAATGGATAGATTGAACAATCATTGTATCTGGGTTGTCTCCGATTATATCGTTATGCGGTATATTTAGTTACACCTACCATGTAACGGTTCTTTCGTTACACGTACGAGCGTCTGAATCGAACATAAGGTTGGATGGTTAGACGGAACGATAATTGTAACTGAGTTGTATTCGATTATATCGTGGTGATGTTTATATAGTAAAACTCACCAGGTGACTGTTCTTGCGTTATACATGAGCGTACCAATCGAACATAAGGTTGGATGGATAGACGGAATGATCATTGTATCTGAGTTGTATTCGATTATATCGTGATGACGTTCATATAGAAATACTCACCAGGTTACTGATCTTTCGTTATACATACGAGCGACCGAAACGAACAGAAAGTTGAATGGATAGACTGAACAAACAATGTATCTGGGTGGTAGTCGATTATATCGCAATTCTGTATATATAGTGATACTTACCAGGTGACGATACTTCCGTTACACATACTAGCGACTGAATCGAACAAAATGTTGAATGGTTAGACGAAACGATAATTGTATCTGAGTTGAATTCGATGATATCGTGATGATGTTTATATAGCAATACTTACTAGGTAACTGTCCTTCCGTTTTACATACAAGCGACCGAATCGAGCAGAAGGTTAAATGGATAGATTGAACAATCATCGTATCTGAGTTGTATTCGATTATGATTATATAGTTATACTCACCAGGTACCTGTTCTTTCGTTATACATACGAGCAACCGAATCGAACATAAGGTTGAATTGATAGATTGAACAATCATTGTATCTGGGTTGTCTCCGATCATATCGTTATGCTGTATATTTAGTTACACCTACCATGTAACGGTTCTTTCGTTACACATACGAGCGTCTGAATCGAACATTAGGTTGGATGGTTAGACGGAACGATAATTGTAACTGAGTTGTATTCGATTATATCGTGGTGATGTTTATATAGTAAAACTCACCAGGTGACTGTTCTTGCGTTATACATACGAGCGACCCAATCGAACATAAGGTTGGATGGATAGACGGAATGATCATTGTATCTGAGTTGTATTCGATTATATCGTGATGACGTTCATATAGAAATACTCACCAGGTTACTGTTCTTTCGTTATACATACGAGCGACCGAAACGAACAGAAAGTTGAATGGATAGACTGAACAATCAATGTATCTGGGTGGTAGTCGATTATATCGCAATTCTGTATATATAGTGATACTTACCAGGTGACGATACTTCCGTTACACATACTAGCGACTGAATCGAACAGAATGTTGAATGGTTAGACGAAACGATAATTGTATCTGAGTTGAATTCGATGATATCGTGATGATGTTTATATAGCAATACTCACCAGGTAACTGTCCTTCCGTTTTACATACAAGCGACCGAATCGAGCAGAAGGTTAAATGGATAGATTGAACAATCATCGTATCTGAGTTGTATTCGATTATGTTTATATAGTTATACTCACCAAGTACCTGTTCTTCCGTTATACATACGAGCAACCCAATCGAACATAAGGTTGAATGGATAGATTAAACAATCATCGTTTCTGAGTTGTATTCGATTATGTTTATATAGTTATACTCACCAGGTAACTGTTCTTCCGTTATACATACGAGCGACTGAATTGAACAGAAGGTTGAATGGATAGACTAAACAATGATCCTATCTGGGGTTGTATTCGATTATATCGTGATGATGTTTATATAGTTATACTCACCAGGTAACTGTTCTCCAGTTATACATAAGAGCGACTGAACTGAACAGAAGGTTGAATAGATAGACGGAATGATAATTGTAACCGAGTTGTATTCGATTATATCGTGGTAATGTTTATATAGTAATACTCACCAGGTGACTGTTCTTGCGTTATACGTACGAGCGACCAAATCGAACAGAAGGTTGGATGGATAGAAGGAATGATCATTGTATCTGAGTTGTATTCGATTATATCGTGATGAAGTTCATATGGAAATACTCACCAGGTTACTGTTCTTTCGTTATACATACGAGAAACCGAATCGAACAGAAGGTTGAATGGATAGTATCTGGGTTGTATTCGATTATGATGTTATGCTGTGTATATAGTTATACACACTAGGTGACGGTATTCCCGTTTTACATACAAGCGACCGAAACGAACAGAAAGTTGAATGGATAGACTGAACAATCAATGTATCTGGTTGGTATCCGATTATATCGCAATACTGTATATATAGTGATACTTACCAGGTGACGGTGCTTCCGTTACATATACTAGCGACTGAATCGAACAGATGGTTAAATAATTAGACGAAGCGACAATTGTATCTGAGTTGTATTCGATGATATCGTAATGATGTTTATATAGCAATACTCACCGGGTAACAGTTCTTTCGTTTTACATAAAAGCGACCGAATCGAGCAGGAGGTTGAATGGATAGATTGGAAATTCATCGTATCTGGGGTTGTATTCGAGTATATCGTGATGATTATCATATGGTATGTCTAACAAGGTAACAGTTCTTCCGTTTAACATACGAGCAACCGAATCGAACATAAGGTTGGATGGATAGATTGAACAATCATTGTATCTGGGTTGTCTCCGATTATATCGTTATGCTGTATATTCAGTTACACCTACCATGTAACGGTTCTTTCGTTACACATACGAGCGTCTGAATCGAACATAAGGTTGGATGGTTAGACGGAACGATAATTGTAACTAAGTTGTATTCGATTATATCGTGGTGATGTTTATATAGTAATACTCACCAGGTGACTGTTCTTGCGTTATACATACGAGCGACCCAATCGAACATGAGGTTGGATGGATAGACGGAATGATCATTGTATCTGAGTTGTATTCGATTATATCGTGATAACGTTCATATGGAAATACTCACCAGGTAACTGTTCTTCCGTTATACATACGAGCGACCGAAACGAACAGAAAGTTGAATGGATAGACTGAACAATCAATGTATCTGGGTGGTAGTCGATTATATCGCAATTCTGTATATATAGTGATACTTACCAGGTGACGATACTTCCGTTACACATACTAGCGACTGAATCGAACAGAATGTTGAATGGTTAGACGAAACGATAATTGTAACTAAGTTGTATTCGATGATATCGTGATGATGTTTATATAGCAATACTCACCAGGTGACTGTTCTTTCGTTTTACATAAAAGCGACCGAATCGAGCAGGAGGTTGAATGGATAGATTGAAAATTCATCGTATCTGGGTTGTATTCGATTAAGTTTATATAGTAATACTCACCAAGTAACTGTTCTTCCGTTATACATAAGAACGACTGAATTGAACAGAAGGTTGAATGGATAGACTAAACAATAATCGTATCTGGGGTTGTATTCGAGTATATCGTGATGATTATCATATAGTATGTCTAACAAGGTAACAGTTCTTTCGTTAAACATACGAGCAACCAAATCGAACATAAGATTGGATGGATAGATTGAAAAATCATTGTATCTGGGTTGTCTCCGATTATATCGTTATGCTGTATATTTAGTTACACCTACCATGTAACGGTTCTTTCGTTACACATACGAGCGTCTGAATCGAACATAAGGTTGGATGGTTAGACGGAACGATAATTTCAACTAAGTTGTATTCGATTATATCGTGGTGATGTTTATATAGTAATACTCACCAGGTGACTGTTCTTGCGTTATACATACGAGCGACCCAATCGAACAAAAGGTTGGATGGATAGACGGAAAGATCATTGTATCTGAGTTGTATTCGATTATATCGTGATGACGTTCATTAAGAAATACTCACTAGGTTACTGCACTTTCGTTATACATATGAGCAACCGAATCGAACAGAAGTTTGAATGGATAGTATCTGGGTTGTATTTGATTATATCGTGATTATTATCATGTAGTATGTCTAACCAGGTAACAGTTCTTCCGTTATACATACGAGCAACCGAATCGAACATAAGGTTGAATGGATAGATTGAACAATCATTGTATCTGGGTTGTCTCCGATTATATCGTTATGCGGTATATTTAGTTACACCTACCATGTAACGGTTCTTTCGTTACACATACGAGCGTCTGAATCGAACATAAGGTTGGATGGTTAGACGGAACGATAATTGTAACTGAGTTGTATTCGATTATATCGTGGTGATGTTTATATAGTAAAACTCAACAGGTGACTGTTCTTGCATTATAGATACGAGCGTACCAATCGAACATAAGGTTGGATGGATAGACGAAATGATCATTGTATCTGAGTTGTATTCGATTATATCGTGATGACGTTCATATAGAAATACTCACCAGGTTACTGATCTTTCGTTATACATACGAGCGACCGAAACGAACAAAAAGTTGAATGGATAGACTGAACAAACAATGTATCTGGGTGGTAGTCGATTATATCGCAATTCTGTATATATAGTGATACTTACCAGGTGACGATACTTCCGTTACACATACTAGCGACTGAATCGAACAGAATGTTGAATGGTTAGACGAAACGATAATTGTATCTGAGTTGAATTCGATGATATCGTGATGATGTTTATATAGCAATACTTACTAGGTTACTGTCCTTCCGTTTTACATACAAGCGACCGAATCGAGCAGAAGGTTAAATGGATAGATTGAACAATCATCGTATCTGAGTTGTATTCGATTATGTTTATAAAGTTATACTCACCAGGTACCTGTTCTTTCGTTATACATAAGAGCAACCCAATCGAACATAAGGTTGAATGGATAGATTAAACAATCATCGTATCTGAGTTGTATTCGATTATGTTTATAAAGTTATACTCACCAGGTAACTGTTCTTCCGTTATACATACGAGCGACTGAATTGAACAGAAGGTTGAATGTATAGACTAAACAATGATCCTATCTGGGGTTGTATTCGATTATATCGTGATGATGTTTATATAGTAATACTCACCAGGTGACTGTTCTTGCGTTATACATACGAGCGACCCAATCGAACAAAAGGTTGGATGGATAGACGGAAAGATCATTGTATCTGAGTTGTATTCAATTATATCGTGATGAAGTTTATATAGAAATACTCACCATGTTACTGTTCTTTCGTTATACATATGAGCAACCGAATCAAACAGAAGGTTGAATGGATAGTATCTGGGTTGTATTCGATTTTATCGTGATTATTATCATATAGTATGTCTAACCAGGTAACAGTTCTTTCGTTATACATACGAGCAACCGAATCGAACATAAGGTTGAATGGATAGATTGAACAATCATTGTATCTGGGTTGTCTCCGATCATATCGTTATGCTGTATATTTAGTTACACCTACCATGTAACGGTTCTTTCGTTACACATACGAGCGTCTGAATCGAACATTAGGTTGGATGGTTAAACGGAACGATAATTGTAACTGAGTTGTATTCGATTATATCGTGGTGATGTTTATATAGTAAAACTCACCAGGTGACTGTTCTTGCGTTATACATACGAGCGACCCAATCGAACATAAGGTTGGATGGATAGACGGAATGATCATTGTATCTGAGTTGTATTCGATCATATCGTGATGACGTTCATATAGAAATACTCACCAGGTTACTGTTCTTTCGTTATACATACGAGCGACCGAAACGAACAGAAAGTTGAATGGATAGACTGAACAATCAATGTATCTGGGTGGTAGTCGATTATATCGCAATTCTGTATATATAGTGATACTTACCAAGTGACGATACTTCCGTTACACATACTAGCGACTGAATCGAACAGAATGTTGAATGGTTAGACGAAACGATAATTGTAACTAAGTTGTATTCGATGATATCGTGATGATGTTTATATAGCAATACTCACCAGGTAACTGTTCTTTCGTTTTACATAAAAGCGACCGAATCGAGCAGAAGGTTAAATGGATAGATTGAACAATCATCGTATCTGAGTTGTATTCGATTATGTTTATATAGTTATACTCACCAGGTACCTGTTCTTCCGTTATACATACGAGCAACCCAATCGAACATAAGGTTGAATGGATAGATTAAACAATCATCGTATCTGAGTTGTTTTCGATTATGTTTATATAGTTATACTCACCAGGTAACTGTTCTTCTGTTATACATACGAGCGACTGAATTGAACAGAAGGTTGAATGGATAGACTAAACAATGATCCTATCTGGGGTTGTATTCGATTATATCGTGATGATGTTTATATAGTTATACTCACCAGGTAACTGTTCTCCAGTTATACATAAGAGCGGCTGAACTGAACAGAAGGTTGAATGGATAGATTGGAAATTCAACGTATCTGGGGTTGTATTCGAGTATATCGTGATGATTATCATATAGTATGTCTAACAAGGTAATAGTTCTTCCGTTTAACATACGAGCAACCGTATCGAACATAAGGTTGGATGGATAGATTGAACAATCATTGTATCTGGGTAGTCTCCGATTATATCGTTATGCTGTATATTTAGTTTCACCTACCATGTAACGGTTCTTTCGTTACACATACGAGCGTCTGAATCGAACATAAGGTTGGATGGTTAGACGGAACGATAATTGTAACTAAGTTGTATTCGATGATATCGTGATGATGTTTATATAGCAAAACTCACCAGGTAACTGTTCTTTCGTTTTACATAAAAGCGACCGAATCGAGCAGGAGGTTGAATGGATAGATTGATAATTCATCGTATCTGGGTTGTATTCGATTATGTTTATATAGTTATACTCACCAAGTAACTGTTCTTCCGTTATACATAAGAACGACCGAATTGAACAGAAGGTTGAATGGATAGACTGAACAATAATCGTATCTGGGGTTGTATTCGAGTATATCGTGATGATTATCATATAGTATGTCTAACAAGGTAACAGTTCTTCCGTTTAACATACGAGCAACCGTATCGAACATAAGGTTGGATGGATAGATTGAAAAATCATTGTATCTGGGTTGTCTCCGATTATATCTTTATGCTGTATATTTAGTTACTCCTACCATGTAACGGTTCCTTCGTTACACATACGAGCGTCTGAACTGAAGATAAGGTTGGATGGTTAGACGGAACGATAATTTTAACTAAGTTGTATTCGATTATATCGTGGTGATGTTTATATAGTAATACTCACCAGGTGACTGTTCTTGCGTTATACATACGAGCGACCCAATTGAACAAAAGGTTGGATGGATAGACGGAAAAATCATTGTATCTGAGTTGTATTCGATTATATCGTGATGACGTACATATAGAAATACTCACCAGGTTACTGTTCTTTCGTTATATATATGAGCAACCGAATCGAACAGAAGTTTGAATGGATAGTATCTGAGTTGTATTCGATTATATCGTGATGACGTTCATATAGAAATACTCACCAGGTTACTGTTCTTTCGTTATACATACGAGCGACCGAAACGAACAGAAAGTTGAATGGATAGACTGAACAATCAATGTATCTGGGTGGTAGTCGATTATATCGCAATTCTGTATTTATAGTGATACTTACCAAGTGACGATACTTCCGTTACACATACTAGCGACTGAATCGAACAGAATGTTGAATGGTTAGACGAAACGATAATTGTAACTAAGTTGTATTCGATGATATCGTGATGATGTTTATATAGCAATACTCACCAGGTAACTGTTCTTTCGTTTTACATAAAAGCGACCGAATCGAGCAGAAGGTTAAATGGATAGATTGAACAATCATCGTATCTGAGTTGTATTCGATTATGTTTATATAGTTATACTCACCAGGTACCTGTTCTTCCGTTATACATACGAGCAACCCAATCGAACATAAGGTTGAATGGATAGATTAAACAATCATCGTATCTGAGTTGTTTTCGATTATGTTTATATAGTTATACTCACCAGGTAACTGTTCTTCTGTTATACATACGAGCGACTGAATTGAACAGAAGGTTGAATGGATAGACTAAACAATGATCCTATCTGGGGTTGTATTCGATTATATCGTGGTAATGTTTATATAGTAATACTCACCAGGTGACTGTTCTTGCGTTATACGTACGAGCGACCAAATCGAACAGAAGGTTGGATGGATAGACGAAATGATCATTGTATCTGAGTTGTATTCGATTATATCGTGATAAAGTTAATATGGAAATACTTACCAGGTTACTGTTATTTCGTTATACATACGAGAAACCGAATCGAACAGAAGGTTGAATGGATAGTATCTGGGTTGTATTCGATTATGATGTTATGCTGTGTATATAGTTATACACACTAGGTGACGGTATTCCCGTTTTACATATAAGCGACCGAAACGAACAGAAAGTTGAATGGATAGACTGAACAATCAATGTATCTGGTTGGTATCCGATTATATCGCAATACTGTATATATAGTGATACTTACCAGGTGACGGTACTTCCGTTACATATACTAGCGACTGAATCGAACAGATGGTTAAATAATTAGACGAAGCGACAATTGTATCTGAGTTGTATTCGATGATATCGTAATGATGTTTATATAGCAATACTCACCAGGTAACTGTTCTTTCGTTTTACATAAAAGCGACCGAATCGAGCAGGAGGTTGAATGGATAGATTGGAAATTCAACGTATCTGGGGTTGTATTCGAGTATATCGTGATGATTATCATATAGTATGTCTAACAAGGTAACAGTTCTTCCGTTTAACATACGAGCAACCGTATCGAACATAAGGTTGGATGGATAGATTGAACAATCATTGTATCTGGGTAGTCTCCGATTATATCGTTATGCTGTATATTTAGTTACACCTACCATGTAACGGTTCTTTCGTTACACATACGAGCGTCTGAATCGAACATAAGGTTGGATGGTTAGACGGAACGATAATTGTAACTAAGTTGTATTCGATGATATCGTGATGATGTTTATATAGCAAAACTCACCAGGTAACTGTTCTTTCGTTTTACATAAAAGCGACCGAATCGAGCAGAAGGTTGAATGGATAGATTGATAATTCATCGTATCTGGGTTGTATTCGATTATGTTTATATAGTTATACTCACCAAGTAACTGTTCTTCCGTTATACATAAGAACGACCGAATTGAACAGAAGGTTGAATGGATAGACTGAACAATAATCGTATCTGGGGTTGTATTCGAGTATATCGTGATGATTATCATATAGTATGTCTAACAAGGTAACAGTTCTTCCGTTAAACATACGAGCAACCGAATCGAACATAAGGTTGGATGGATAGATTGAAAAATCATTGTATCTGGGTTGTCTCCGATTATATCTTTATGCTGTATATTTAGTTACTCCTACCATGTAACGGTTCCTTCGTTACACATACGAGCGTCTGAACTGAAGATAAGGTTGGATGGTTAGACGGAACGATAATTTTAACTAAGTTGTATTCGATTATATCGTGGTGATGTTTATATAGTAATACTCACCAGGTGACTGTTCTTGCGTTATACATACGAGCGACCCAATCGAACAAAAGGTTGGATGGATAGACGGAAAAATCATTGTATCTGAGTTGTATTCGATTATATCGTGATGACGTACATATAGAAATACTCACCAGGTTACTGTTCTTTCGTTATATATATGAGCAACCGAATCGAACAGAAGTTTGAATGGATAGTATCTGGGTTGTATTTGATTATATCGTGATTATTATCATATAGTATGTCTAACCAGGTAACAGTTCTTCCGTTATACATACGAGCAACCGAATCGAACATAAGGTTGAATGGATAGATTGAACAATCATTGTATCTGGGTTGTCTCCGATTATATCGTTATGCGGTATATTTAGTATTCAGACACTCGCTCGTATGTGTAACGAAAGAACCGTTACATGGTAGGTGTAACTAAATATACAGCATAACGATATAATCGGAGACAACCCAGATACAATGATTGTTCAATCTATCCATTCAACCTTATGTTCGATTCGGTTGCTCGTATGTATAACGGAAGAACTGTTACCTGGTTAGACATACTATATGATAATAATCACGATATAATCAAATACAACCCAGATACTATCCATTCAAACTTCTGTTCGATTCGGTTGCTCGTATGTATAACGAAAGAACAGTAACCTGGTGAGTATTTCCATATGAACTTCATCACGATATAATCGAATACAACTCAGATACAATGATCATTCCGTCTATCCATCCAACCTTCTGTTCGATTTGATCGCTCGTACGTATAACGCAAGAACAGTCACCTGGTGAGTATTACTATATAAACATTACCACGATATAATCGAATACAACTCAGTTACAATTATCGTTTTGTCTATCCATTTAACCTTCTGTTCAGTTCAGCCGCTCTTATGTATAACTGGAGAACAGTTACCTGGTGAGTATAACTATATAAACATCATCACGATATAATCGAATACAACCCCAGATAGGATTATTGTTTAGTCTATACATTCAACCTTCTGTCCAATTCAGTCGCTCGTATGTATAACGGAAGAACAGTTACCTGGTGAGTATAACTATATAAACATAATCGAATACAACTCAGATACGATGATTGTTTAATCTATCCATTCAACCTTATGTTCGATTGGGTTGCTCGTATGTATAACGAAAGAACAGGTACCTGGTGAGTATAACTATATAAACATAATCGAATATAACTCAGATACGATGATTGTTCAATCTATCCATTTAACCTTCTGCTCGATTCGGTCGCTTGTATGTAAAACGGAAAGACAGTTACCTGGTAAGTATTGCTATATAAACATCATCACGATATCATCGAATTCAACTCAGATACAATTATCGTTTCGTCTAACCATTCAACATTCTGATTGATTCAGTCGCTAGTATGTGTAACGGAAGTATCGTCACCTGGTAAGTATCACTATATATACAGTATTGCGATATAATCGACTACCAACCAGATACATTGATTGTTCAGTCTATCCATTCAACTTTCTGTTCGTTTCGGTCGCTCGTATGTTCGATTCGGCCGCTTGTATGTAAAACGGAAGAACAGTTACCTGGTGAGTATTGCTATATAAAAATCATCACGATATCATCGAATACAACTCAGAGATACAATTATCGTTTCGTCTAACCATTTAACCTTCTGTTCGATTCAGTCGCTAGTATGTGTAACTAAAGTACTGTCACCTGGTAAGTATCACTATATATACAGTATTGCGATATAATCGGATACCACCCAGATACATTGATTGTTCAGTCTATCCATTCAACTTTCTGTTCGTTTCGGTCGTTCGTATGTAAAACGGGAATACCGTCACCTAGTGTGTATAACTATATACACAGCATAACATCATAATCGAATACAACTCAGATACTATCCATTCAACCTTCTGTTCGATTCGGTTGCTCGTATGTATAACGAGAGAACAGTAACCTGGTGAGTATTTCCATATGAACTTCATCACGATATAATCGAATACAACTCAGATACAATGATCATTCCGTCTATCCATCCAACCGTCTGTTCGATTTGGTCGCTCGTACGTATAACGCAAGAACAGTCACCTGATGAGTATCACTATAATAACATTACCACGATATAATCGAATACAACTCAGTTACAATTATCGTTTTGTCTATCCATTCAACCTTCTGTTCAATTCAGTCGCTCGTATGTATAACGGAAGAACAGTTACCTGGTGAGTATAACTATATAAACATAATCGAATACAACCCAGATACGACGATTGTTCAATCTATACTGAATTCAACCTTCTGCTCGATTCGGCCGCTTGTATGTATAACGGAAGAACAGTTACCTGGTGAGAATTGCTATATAAACATCATCACGATATCATCGAATACAACTCAAAGATACAATTATCGTTTCGTCTAAACATTTAACCTTCTGTTCGATTCAGTCGCTAGTATGTGTAACGGAAGTACCTTCACCTGGTAAGTATCACTATATATACAGTATTGCGATATAATCGGATACCACCCAGATACATTGATTGTTCAGTCTATCCATTCAACTTTCTGTTCGTTTCGGTCGCTCGTATGTAAAACGGGAATACCGTCACCTAATGTGTATAACTATATACACAGCATAACATCATAATCGAATACAACCCAGATACTATCCATTCAACCTTCTGTTCGATTCGGTTGCTCGTATGTAAAACGAAAGAACAGTAACCTGGTGAGTATTTCCATATGAACTTCATCACGATATAATCGAATACAACTCAGATACAATGATCATTCCGTCACCTTCTGTTCGATTTGGTCGCTCGTACGTATAACGCAAGAACAGTCACCTGGTGAGTATTACTATATAAACATTACCACGATATAATCGAATACAACTCAGTTACAATTATCGTTTTGTCTATCCATTCAACCTTCTGTTCAGTTCAGCCGCTCTTATGTATAACTGGAGAACAGTTACCTGGTGAGTATAACTATATAAACATCATCACGATATAATCGAATACAACCCCAGATAGGATCATTGTTTAGTCTATACATTCAACCTTCTGTTCAATTCAGTCGCTCGTATGTATAACGGAAGAACAGTTACCTGGTGAGTATAACTATATAAACATAATCGAATACAACTCAGATACGATGATTGTTTAATCTATCCATTCAACCTTATGTTCGATTGGGTTGCTCGTATGTATAACGAAAGAACAGGTACCTGGTGAGTATAACTATATAAACATAATCGAATACAACCCAGATACGACGATTGTTCAATTCATACTGAATTCAACCTTCTGCTCGATTCGGCCGCTTGTATGTAAAACGGAAGAACAGTTACCTGGTGAGTATTGCTATATAAAAATCATCACGATATCATCGAATACAACTCAGAGATACAATTATCGTTTCGTCTAACCATTTAACCTTCTGTTCGATTCAGTCGCTAGTATGTGTAACTAAAGTACTGTCACCTGGTTAGTATCACTATATATACAGTATTGCGATATAATCGGATACCACCCAGATACATTGATTGTTCAGTCTATCCATTCAACTTTCTGTTCGTTTCGGTCGTTCGTATGTAAAACGGGAATACCGTCACCTAGTGTGTATAACTATATACACAGCATAACATCATAATCGAATACAACTCAGATACTATCCATTCAACCTTCTGTTCGATTCGGTTGCTCGTATGTATAACGAGAGAACAGTAACCTGGTGAGTATTTCCATATGAACTTCATCACGATATAATCGAATACAACTCAGATACAATGATCATTCCGTCTATCCATCCAACCGTCTGTTCGATTTGGTCGCTCGTACGTATAACGCAAGAACAGTCACCTGGTGAGTATCACTATATAAACATTACCACGATATAATCGAATACAACTCAGTTACAATTATAATTTTGTCTATCCATTCAACCTTCTGTTCAATTCAGTCGCTCGTATGTATAACGGAAGAACAGTTACCTGGTGAGTATAACTATATAAACATAATCGAATACAACCCAGATACGACGATTGTTCAATCTATACTGAATTCAACCTTCTGCTCGATTCGGCCGCTTGTATGTAAAACGGAAGAACAGTTACCTGGTGAGAATTGCTATATAAACATCATCACGATATCATCGAATACAACTCAAAGATACAATTATCGTTTCGTCTAAACATTTCACCTTCTGTTCGATTCAGTCGCTAGTATGTGTAACGGAAGTACCTTCACCTGGTAAGTATCACTATATATACAGTATTGCGATATAATCGGATACCACCCAGATACATTGATTGTTCAGTCTATCCATTCAACTTTCTGTTCGTTTCGGTCGCTCGTATGTAAAACGGGAATACCGTCACCTAATGTGTATAACTATATACACAGCATAACATCATAATCGAATACAACCCAGATACTATGCATTCAACCTTCTGTTCGATTCGGTTGCTCGTATGTATAACGGAAGAACAGTTACCTGGTGAGTATAACTATATAAACATAATCGAATACAACCCAGATACGACGATTGTTCAATCTATACTGAATTCAACCTTCTGCTCGATTCGGCCGCTTGTATGTAAAACGGAAGAACAGTTACCTGGTGAGAATTGCTATATAAACATCATCACGATATCATCGAATACAACTCAGAGATACAATTATCGTTTCGTCTAACCATTTAACCTTCTGTTCGATTCAGTCGCTAGTATGTGTAACGGAAGTACCGTCACCTGGTAAGTATCACTATATATACAGTATTGCGATATAATCGGATACCACCCAGATACATTGATTGTTCAGTCTATCCATTCAACTTTCTGTTCGTTTCGGTCGTTCGTATGTAAAACGGGAATACCGTCACCTAGTGTGTATAACTATATACACAGCATAACATCATAATCGAATACAACCCAGATACTATCCATTCAACCTTCTGTTCGATTCGGTTACTCGTATGTATAACGAAAGAACAGTAACCTGGTGAGTATTTCCATATGAACTTCATCACGATATAATCGAATACAACTCAGATACAATGATCATTCCGTCACCTTCTGTTCGATTTGGTCGCTCGTACGTATAACGCAAGAACAGTCACCTGGTGAGTATTACTATATAAACATTACCACGATATAATCGAATACAACTCAGTTACAATTATCGTTTTGTCTATCCATTCAACCTTCTGTTCAGTTCAGCCGCTCTTATGTATAACTGGAGAACAGTTACCTGGTGAGTATAACTATATAAACATCATCACGATATAATCGAATACAACCCCAGATAAGATCATTGTTTAGTCTATACATTCAACCTTCTGTTCAATTAAGTCGCTCGTATGTATAACGGAAGAACAGTTACCTGGTGAGTATAACTATATAAACATAATCGAATACAACTCAGATACGATGATTGTTTAATCTATCCATTCAACCTTATGTTCGATTGGGTTGCTCGTATGTATAACGAAAGAACAGGTACCTGGTGAGTATAACTATATAAACATAATCGAATACAACCCAGATACGACGATTGTTCAATCTATACTGAATTCAACCTTCTGCTCGATTCGGCCGCTTGTATGTAAAACGAAAGAACAGTTACCTAGTGAGTATTGCTATATAAAAATCATCACGATATCATCGAATACAACTCAGAGATACAATTATCGTTTCGTCTAACCATTTAACCTTCTGTTCGATTCAGTCGCTAGTATGTGTAACGGAAGTACCGTCACCTGGTAAGTATCACTATATATACAGTATTGCGATATAATCGGATACCATCCAGATACATTGATTGTTCAGTCTATCCATTCAACTTTCTGTTCGTTTCGGTCGTTCGTATGTAAAACGGGAATACCGTCACCTAGTGTGTATAACTATATACACAGCATAACATCATAATCGAATACAACCCAGATACTATCCATTCAACCTTCTGTTCGATTCGGTTGCTCGTATGTATAACGAGAGAACAGTAACCTGGTGAGTATTTCCATATGAACTTCATCACGATATGATCGAATACAACTCAGATACAATGATCATTCCGTCTATCCATCCAACCGTCTGTTCGATTTGGTCGCTCGTACGTATAACGCAAGAACAGTCACCTGGTGAGTATTACTATATAAACATTACCACGATATAATCGAATACAACTCAGTTACAATTATCGTTTTGTCTATCCATTCAACCTCCTGTTCAGTTTAGCCGCTTTTATGTATAACTGGAGAACAGTTACCTGGTGAGTATAACTATATAAACATCATCACGATATAATCGAATACAACCCCAGATAGGATCATTGTTTAGTCTATACATTCAACCTTCTGTTCAATTCAGTCGCTCGTATGTATAACGGAAGAACAGTTACCTGGTGAGTATAACTATATGAACATAATCGAATACAACTCAGATACGATGATTGTTTAATCTATCCATTCAACCTTATGTTCGATTGGGTTGCTCGTATGTATAACGAAAGAACAGGTACCTGGTGAGTATAACTATATAAACATAATCGAATACAACTCAGATACTATGATTGTTCAATCTATCCTTAACCTTCTGCTCGATTCGGTCGCTTGTATGTAAAACGGAAGGACAGTTACCTGGTGAGTATTGCTATATTAACATCATCACGATATCATCGAATTCAACTCAGATACAATTATCGTTTCGTCTAACCATTCAACATTCTGTTCGATTCAGTCGCTAGTATGTGTAACGGAAGTATCGTCACCTGGTAAGTATCACTATAAATACAGAATTGCGATATAATCGACTACCACCCAGATACATTGATTGTTCAGTCTATCCATTCAACTTTCTGTTCGTTTCGGTCGCTCGTATGTATAACGAAAGACCAGTAACCTGGTGAGTATTTCTATATGAACGTCATCACGATATAATCGAATACAACTCAGATACAATGATCATTCCGTCTATCCATCCAACCTTATGTTCGATTGGGTCGCTCGTATGTATAACGCAAGAACAGTCAGTAAATAGGCTGCACCGGTTCTGGCTCATTTTTCAATTTTCTAAGTCATTTTTCCCCAGATTCTACGGAAATTACAGTGTTGCCATTTGAAAGCCCCATAAGAGCCCATGTGTTGGAGAGAGATATAAGATATGATTTTTCCGTAGATCTACCTACTTTTTTTCACGAATTCTAAGGTCCGAAATAGCGAAAATTGACCAATTCAAGGTCAAAGCTGACGTCATCCAAGATGGCCGCCGCGACACGTGACATATAACAGCTGTTGACTGTCATATAATGTTCCATGTCGCTGCTGATTCATAGACACAACCAATCAGAATCCATAATAGCCACGCCCACTTTTGTTAGCGGGTAATTCAATTCATTATTGAGGTTATGCTTGCAGCATTGGATATTTCTCCCTCAACCCCCTCAGGTTTCCGCTGTACCCCTTAGGCCTTCGCTGTACCCCCTTGGCCCCCTCATGCCTCTGCTGTACCCCCTTGGTCCCCTCAGTTCTCCGCTGTACCCCCTTGACCCCCACCCAGGTCTTCGCATATACCTCGACCCCCCTTTTCCCCCTTTGGCCCCCTTTATGTCTCCGATATGTCCGCTATATTATTACGTCAGAAACGCGTCATAGACTACTGACAATAAGAATTAATGAAAAAAGTCCTTCTATCGGCGGGACTTGAACCCCAGACCACCGGATTACGAGTCCGATGCGTTCCCACAGAGCTACGACCACTATATAATTAATTGCAGTCAATGTCGATGCAACGTTATCGCGCAGCGTGACGTAGTCGAGCAAATTTGTCCCAAAGATAAGAGAACGTAGCAACCTCGGCAAGCGGGAAGCATGGAAACGAACAATGGCTTATTCATTCATTAAACATCAGTGTATTGATAGTCATAATCGCATTCAAGGCCAGGTTAGCTGCATTCCATTGATGATTCAACATGATACAATATTTCGCGTGGCGTAACAAAGATGAGAGACGACAAAGCGACTGACACTGTTGCCAGACGTTTGAAAAAATAAGGCATTGTTGCCAGACCTTTGAAAATATCTGGAAATATCCCATAATGCACCTACAGCTCACACAAGTGGAATCTGAACCACCACGTGTGAATACCACAAATTGATGAATACCGTTCGATATATGACCGGGACGTACTAGTGTGTAGCTGCAGAAGTTAGGTATCTGCCGTCTGACATCAGGCGTCTGACATCTGGCGTCCTACATCTGACGTCTAACATCTGGCGTTGGATATTTGACAGTCAACGTATGACCGGTATCGTCTCGAGGCTGTAATGTGTTTAATAATTTCTCTGATTTCTGTGGTTCAGTGACATGCACCTACAGCTTGCACAAGTAGAATTCAAACTACCGTGTTGATGTCCATGTGAAAATCTATAAACTTGATGATGGGTTAATTGCGATGACGAGAAGACTATTCAATGGAGGACCATTTTATTTTCTTCATGAATCATTGAACTTTCTTCCGGTTGACTTTGTGAATACTTCGCGTATGCGTCATACATACGTCGCGCAAACGTAGCACTTTCGTCAAAAATTTATTAAAAATATATAAAACTTTTGAAAATGATGGAAAGTATTGAAAAGCGACATGCATTTACTAAAACACATTAAAAACGAAGATAGAACGTCACACATGCGTCTTACGTACATCGTGCAAGCGTCACACCTTTGTTGAAAAAATCTAAAAAACATGTAAATTAATGCTAGCCGACGTCGATAAAATATATTGATTTTCAATTATACAGAATGTTTCGAGGTCATTCGTTGTACAACCAAAAGGGTATCAACGTTTTACTCTGTTATTATTTGGTTTTCCATACATAAAATTGGTTATATTTAGATTTATCAAAGATCAGATGATTAATATTGACAATTCAACAGGTAGTGGAGAAAAAATACAGCCAGAAGGGCATTAACTTCTAACTATGCTATTATTGGTTGTTTAGTTTTAAGAAAATTTAGAATTTATTTTATCTATTTTTTTCATTCGTATAGTATATTAGGTATTATTTAAAATACTGAGAATAATTCATATTGTTTTTCTTATATATTCAATTTTTACGGGCCTCTAACTTATTGCAACCAGTTTATTCCTATTTTGCTCAGTCAAAGATTATGTCTTTTTTGTGGCATCTATCGCGATCGAAGACTGAAAGCTTCGAATTTTGGACTCACGCGATCGGTCGTCGCACGCTGAATGACACTGAAAGTATGTTCACCGGCAATTACGCGATTCCAAAAAACCTATTTTTGATCCCTAATGAACCAACACCTATCACCCACAACGAAAGTGGTGGCCACCCCAAGAAGCGAGGAGAAAAAAGCCAGGTAGGCCCAAAATTGACATTTGTTTGACCGAGCCATTTTCGTAATTTTCTTCGATGTGCAAACATTGGTTATATGAGGTTGTAGCGAAAAGAACATATAAATCTCCCAGATTAATATATTCTGCGTGGAGAAGTTGATTTTCTCCCTCGCCCGTGTCTATGTAGTAAGGGGTCTATACTGTGGAATGTATGAATTATTGAATCTCATTTTATTAGTTTTCTTCCTTAACGGTAGGCAACCCTTCTAGCAATACCTACTCTGTCCTTTATACTTCTAGAGATTTTTGGTTTTGTCACTAGGTCATGCGTCTTATTCGATGTGAAGTGTCCTCCAGAACTTTGAAATGGAAGGAAAGGAAAACATAATCTGTTTCTGGTAGCTTTTCCATAAGTAAACTTCTTTGGTTTTAATATTGACAATTCAACAGGTAATGGAGAAAAAATACAGCCAGAAAAGCATTTACTTCTAACTATGCTATCATTGGTTATATGAGGTTGTAGCGAAACGAACATATAAATCTCCCAGATTAATATATATTGTGCGTGGAGAAGTTGATTTTCTCCCTCGCCCGTGTGTATGATTGAATTATTGAATCTCATTTTATTAGTTTTCTTACTAAACGGTAGGCAACCCTTCTAGCACTACCTACTCTGTCCTTTATACTTCTAGAGATTTCAGGTTTTATCACTAGGTTATACGTCTTATTCAAGTAACCTGGTGAAGTTTGAAACTGAGGGAAAGGAAAAACTAACCTGTTTCTGATAGCTTTTTTAACATTTTTTTGTTTTTTCATCACGTTTGAAATAGCATATTGTTTTTTTTTTCCCAGATGTCCCAAAGAGTCTAGAGAGTCTCCTGTTCCAATACAAAATCTCACCGTTTGCGAGATATCGATGAGAAAATAGTGGAAAAATCATCACTCTGGTACAAAACTTAGGGGGTTGAAGTCAAGGTGTCACAAAACGGGTTATCAAGTCTATTTGAGCATTGCAATTCACCCCGATTCACATAAACGAGAATGATCATCGATTACTATTTGAATGTTACAGAGGGCACTACCGATCATGAATCATCCAGTATAAGTTTTGTTACATAAGTGAATGATTGAATGATAAACAATACGGTAGAGACAGTTTAGTTTATCAAATATTTGTTTACAAACAGAAACTATACCATTGAATCAGGGGAGAGGTGTTTTATAATAAAACAACTTCTTGATATGAATGTTTGAATCAAGGAACAAGATATATATTTCTTCAAATTTGAATCGATCCGACATTTCATGAAGTTAACTTGCAAAGAAAATGATTCTTCATTCAGAGCTTCTTGGATTGAGTCACTGTTTTTTTCGGATAAAAATTTAAGACGTATTGATGCAAATGCACCTACACGAAAAAAATTCTGACGGCGCTCATGTGCTCATCTGAACATTATGATCAATGCATTGATGAACAGAATGGTCTTTCATTTCACGTGGATGATGACAACTATGAAATATTCACAGGATTGATTAACAGAATGGTCTTTCATTGCACGTGGCTGATGACTGCTATAAATTATTGACAGATAGAGATGATTATATGTTTCCGAATCAGCATTTTCATCACAGATATGCAACTATGAATTTATTGGTGCAAAATATATACATAAATGACTATTGTTCTTGTCAGCTATAAAACCAATCTCACATCAGGTAGTGCTTCAGTTTGTCATCGATCATCATCAAACGAACAATTAGTGACGGTGAATCATTGTGAGTGTATACTTCTACAATTTGAGGTGAGTCATTTATTTCTCCTAATTATCACCATGCAACTTGAGTTTTGAAATAGCGTATCCAATTAGAAGTTCAAAAAATCTTATCAGGGTATATCCAGAGTACTTTTCTTCATCATTTTTTCTAGCAACACCTCTCAACCTCTGGTGAAAACATTTTCAAAGGATCAGTAGGATTGAAATCTGACTTTGAGATAGTCAAACATTAATTTGTTTTGGTTTAATAATTTTTTCAATAATTAGACTTTTCCAGAAATCAAAGTGCCTCTTCACAGCTCTCCAGTCAATAAGTTATAGAATGTGGCGGGTTTGAAGGGAATTAGTGAAGCTGCAAATCCTCTATAAAATTACTTGCTTGGTAAGTGAGACTATCTGTATAGTTGAATTGCATACATCGTTATGAATAATGTGACAGATCGAAAAATATTCACTTCCGGTTTATTAAAAAGCGGCATAGAGAAAAACTAATGTTTTATTAGTGATCCCTATAACGTGTAGATTCCAAAAACATCAACTTCCGGTTTCACTTCCGGTTTACATTTTTCCCCTAACATAGTCATGTGGGTACTCTGAGAGAAGGATTTTTCACGGACATTCTAAATATATCATTTTACCTATGTACAAAGTCTCAAGGTTAGAGAGATATCAATCAAAATTAATCGAAATAATGAAAAAATCTATGTAAACAATTCACAATCACTTCGTGTAATTATTTTCTGGACGATCCAGCTTCTCGACGAATTATCACGATATATTCACTTCCGGTTTATCAAAAATCGATATAGACAAACACTAATGATATATTCGTGACCCCCATGACGTGCAGACTCCAAAAACAACAACTTCCAGTTTCACTTCCGGTTTTCATTTTTTCAGGAAACAGGGTAATGTGGGTACTCTGAGAGAAGGATATTTCACGATCATTCTGAAAATGTTAATTTACCTATATTAAAAATCTCAAGGCTCACAAGTTATCAATCAAAATTCATCGAAAGAATCAAAAAATCAATGAAAATAGTTAACATTCCATTCATGTATCGATTTTCTGACGGACTCATTTTCTTGATAAATTATCGGAAAATATCCACTTCCGGTTTGAGTAAAATCGACATAGAGAAAAACGAATATTATATTCGTGATCTCCTTGATGTTTGGACTTCAAAAATATCAAATTCCGGTTTCACTTCCGGTTTTAATTTTTTTTAGTAAACAGGATCATGTGGATACTCATTGAAAAGGATATTTCACGTACATTCTGAAAATGCAAACTCACCTATTTAAAGAGTATCAAGCTTTGTGAAATATCAATCAAAATTTATCGAAATATTAAAAAAACAATAAAAACTGTTCACCATCTCTTTGAGTATTGATTTCCTGACAGACTGATTCACTTGATGAATTATTAAAAAAAAAAACACTTCCATTTTGTGAAAAGCGACATAGAGGCAAACGAATGTTATATTCGTGATTTCACCTCCTTCACGGTTATCGAAATATCGACCAAGGAGAAGAAATTGAAATTTAGTTTCCGAAGTGTATCATTCCAAGTGAATGCTGTTTCTGGTATCATAAGTAAAATTATTTAGAGTATGTTTGAAATATGTTTATTTATTTTATGAAAATATCGTTTGAAATCTGAAGTGGGTTTTTTTCTGGTATTTCTGAATTGTGTTGCGTTCATAATCTTAAGTATTTCTTCTTTATTTATCCCATACAGACCCATCGACGGCAACATCGACCTTCAGTGCCGACGCTTGCTCACCAGTGCTAACGCCCTGAACAGTGCCATCACATTTTTCAAATAGAAGTAAGTTCATTGAATTTCTGATTTTTGATCAAGAGATCTGCTTCATGTTCCAATTTGAAGTGAATTTGAATATTTCTGATTGTCATTCCACACGAAAATGAATTATATTGTGTATTTTTCAGTCGTTCACAAAATCAAAAGCGATTTCCGTTCTATTCAATTCAAAGTGGATCCCTTCATGTTTTGAATCTGAGATAAATTCTAATATTTTTGAAAACTGTATCAGAATTTAACAATCTATGAAATTTTTTCTAATGCTGCTCAAAACCTGAAGTATATTTCTGATTTCTGCTTCTATCTATAATTACCTTTGAAACAATGACCAATTACAAATCTCACAGTTTTCATTCATCTGATAATAAGTTTGGGGTGATTTATTCAATGAACATTCTCACATGATCCAACCCTTCGAAGTAATCATAGATTTGTTGAAGTTTCTTGAAAACAGTAATTCCAGAAGACTTCAAAGTACTTTCAAAATCAATATTATCTACGACTATATGTTTATTAACAAAGCGTTTATTCTCATTTTATAGTTTTGAAGATTTCTGAAAACCCTCTAAAACCCCTGTAGCCGTGATCTGAAGACTTATGAAGTCCCTTATCACACATTCTCCCACGTGGCTGATCACTCTCTTTGCCTTAAACAAGTTTAGGATTTTTGCCGGAGACAATAAATTTATTCGGTGAGCCCCCTTTGACGTTAGGAGAAGTGGAGGATGAAAAGAGTTGAATTCATATGATAAATCATTTATTAATAACATACTGAATATATCTATAGAACTATATAATACATCGATAATCTTATCATCATAGCATCATCATTGAATATACGTCTCCAACACCGGATGCATACCTGATACAACTGATTTTTCATTGCATATTATCTTCTTATGAAAGCATCCCAAACATCCAGGCCAATCTATTCCTGGAGGTGGATTTGAAATCTGTGCAAACTGAACAGAAAAGTCTTTGGCTTTATGAATATTTTTCATGTGTCGGTATATATCTGTTCTATTCATAAATTTCCCACATATCTCACACAATAGTTTACGTCGATCATACGCAAATTGCCACTTTTTGAAACATTCGTAGCAGTCCCAGGAGCTGTTGTTAAAAGGAATCCACTCTCCACTATTAAGGCCTCCTTTTATGAAACATTTATCGCAAAGTTCTCGTGCAGTATCAGGGTACTCCTGATGACAGCTCGCGCAAATATTCATCATAACTGCTTCGTATGACAGTTGGACGTGAAATGATCCATACAGATTTTGTCTATGTATTAATCTCATTTCACACATTTAGGTCAACTTCTCGGCTAACATTTTTTGCTACTTTGTTTCTAACGATTTCTTTGTATGATGGCGACGAGATGCCTGCGCATGCGCACCAACTTCTGGAGACTACTGCGCATGCGCGAATAGTTTAGGATATATCCCCCGCATCATCATCAGACATTACCCTCATTCTATCGCTGACTACGGTCGAGTGCAGACGTATTCTCATATTTCGCGTTGGCAATAAAAGTTTGTGATAATATAAATCTTCCAGATAGCTCACGAGGATGTCTCTATTTTCCGACTTGGTGCGTCATGTTGCGGCCATATTGGGGGTTCTGACCCCTCATTATGATGAGAAAATTGCTCGGGAAGGACTGCGAGAATGTATGAAAGGAATAAAGCGCCTGAATTATGCTTTGGGATCTGCAAAATCTTTGGGGGAAAAACAGCATCTAGAGGCTTGCCTACGGAATATTAGAAGTATGAGGAACCAGTTCAGAGCTGCGCAGAAGAAGGGGGCTGGACTTGAATCTAGGAAGGAAACTGCGCGTGATAGAGTTCACTGGGACAACTCTACATCTGCGTTTCAATCTCGCATTAGAACTGGTGTCATTTCCAATCTAAAACATAAGGATCCTGAGTCTTTTTTGATGGATTGCAAAGCATTATTCAACCGACGTATTCAGAACGCTTTGAAAAAAGATGAGGCCGTGAAAGTGAATACCGTTTTCTGTGGAGAGTTTGAGATGGTAAAGGGAGATAGTGTGCTTAAAGAGTACAAGTACTTCACCACATCAAACTCACCCGTCTACAGAGATACGGACATTCATGAATGGTTCGATAGAAAGGTCATTGACCCAATGTTGAGGGAGCTGGAGGAATTCCAAGAGCGGGATAGTGGTTGGGCATTGAAAGCTATCATTAACTTGGGGGTCAATATCAACAAGTTCACTTCCCAACTTGGATCCTCGTATATCGAGCTGCCTCCACAAATTCATCGAAAAAAGGCATGCATCAACGTCAAGAATGATGATAATTCATGTTTTTGCTGGGCAGTAACTTCAGCTCTATATCCAGTTGATTCAAATAGCGATCGAACTTCATCATACCCCCACCCGACTTCCGTTCTGAAATTGAAGGGCATTCAGTTTCCGATGACCCTCAAACAAATCCCCAACTTTGAGCGGCAGAATGGTATCTCGATCAATGTTTACATCCTTCAGAAGGAAAAGAAAACGTTCACCACATTGCCTACCTACCTAACCAAGAACAAGAGGGATAAGCATGTCAATTTGCTGATAGTGCAAGATAGCTATTCTGGAGGTAATTCTCCAGTTAGCTATCACTACGTGTGGATTAAGAACCTGTCTCGACTTTTATCGAAGCAGCTGAGCAAAGAGGATCATAAAAAGTATTTCTGCGATCGCTGCCTCCACTACTTTAGATCAGCAGACAAGCTTGATAAACATATGGAAGATTGTATCAGAATAAATGAAACTGCCATCAAGATGCCTGAGGAAGGACAAAATATTTTGAAATTTAAAAATCATAAAAACAAGGAGAAGGCCCCATTTATCGTATACGCTGACCTGGAGTCTGTTTTGAAGCCCACAGATGACCCGAAGAAACCGCAACACCACGTTCCAGCTGCCGTTGGATATTACCTCAAATGTTCATATGATAATTCTCTCTCCTTTTATCGTGCGTATCGAGGTGTGGATTGCATGCAATGGTTCGCAGATCAGATGAGTCAACTAGCTGAAGATATGGCCACGGTCTTCGGGTGTCCTTATGATATCCATATGACTGCTAAACAAGAAGCAGAATTTCGAATGGCTACACATTGCCACATTTGTGAGCAGCCATTCAGTGCCGAGGATAAGAAAGTTAGAGATCATAATCACTTGATTCCTGAGAATAACTATCGTGGAGCTGCACATGAATCCTGCAACATCAACTACCAGGATAGTCATGTGGTACCTGTTGTGTTTCACAATTTGAGTGGGTATGACGCTAATTTTATCATCGAGGATATAGCTTCTAGAATGAAGGGTTCGATTGATATATTGCTCATAACTAAGGAAAAGTACATCTCCTTTACTAAGCACGTTGATGGAGCACCCATACAGTTCAGATTTATAGACAGCTTCCGATTCATGAGTTCTTCCCTTGATAAATTGGCATCGTATCTGACTGAATTTCCGATTTTGCGGTCACAATATGATGGAATATCTGAAGATCGCCAGAACCTATTGACCAAAAAGGATGTAATGCCTTATGATTACGTTGACTCATTTCAACGTTTCGCTGAAACCTGTCTTCCACCAATCGATGCTTTCTATAATAAACTAGAAGATAAGTCCTGCCCCCGCCGGCTCTATCAACGTGCACAGCTGGTGTGGAACACATTTAACTGTCAGTCCTTGGGAGAATATGTGGATCTTTATATGAAAACCGATATACTCCTGCTGGCAGATGTTTTTGAACAGTTTAGAACCAGCTGCCACAAAACATATGGTCTTGATCCAGCTCATTACTTCACGTTACCTGGATTCACGTGGGATGCCATGCTGAAGTATACTGGACAAGAGCTGGAGCTCCTTACTGATCCTGACATATTTTTGTTTGTTGAAAGAGGAATTAGAGGAGGTCTCAGTCAAATTTGTTCTAAAAGAAGAGCTCAGGCTAACAACAAGTATATGCCTCAATATGATTCTTCAAAGCCTGACTCATACTTGATGTACTATGATGTGAATAATCAATATGGATGGGCTATGAGTCAATATCTTCCATATGGAGGATTTGAATGGGTTGATACCAACATGGACATCACAGCGATTCCGGATGATGCCGATGATGGATATATCCTGGAAGTGGATTTGGAATATCCATTGAACTTACATGATGTACATAAGGATCTTCCATTTTGTTCAGAACATATTGTCCCAAAAACACGGAAACCTCCAACCAGATCCTCTCAACTCACTAAGCTGATGGCCACCTTAAGTTCTAAAGATAAATACGTTATCCATTACCGAACACTGAAACAAGCGTTAGCACATGGACTGGTACTGAAAAAAATTCATCGAGTTCTCAAATTCAAACAGTCGCCTTGGTTGAAGGGGTATATTGATCTCAACACAGGATTGCGGAAAGCTGCCAAGAATGAATTCGAAAAGAATCTTTTTAAACTGATGAACAATGCAGTGTTTGAGAAAACGATGGAAAACATACGGAAGAGGGTTGATGTCCGCCTTCTAACGAAGTGGTCTGGACGATATGGTGCTGAGACATATATTTCGAAGCCGGAGTTCAAGAATTGTACAGTTTTTAATGAGAATTTGGTTGCTGTTGAGCTAAGGAAACTACAGATATATCTCAACAAACCTATTTATGTTGGTCAAGCTATTTTAGATCTAGCTAAGATGACCATCTACGGCTTCCACTATGAGTATATGCGTAATGAGTTTGGAGATAATTGTTCCATTTGCTATACCGATACCGATTCTCTTATCTATGAGATTAATGATCGAGATCCTTATGAAGTGATGAAGCGAGACTGTCACTCTCACTTTGACACTTCTGACTATCCTGAAGATAATTCATATGGAATTCCTCGAGTTAACAAAAAGGTGTTGGGTATGATGAAGGATGAGAACAATGGAGTAATTTTGACGGACTACGTAGGCTTGCGATCAAAACTATATGCCACGAAGGTGCTGATAACTGACAATGAAATTGAAAATATAAGGAAGAGGCTGATTGATGAAGATTATGATGATGATGAAATCGTCGAGATCATAAAGAATTTGGGTATTACGAAAAAAGCAAAGGGAGTGAAATCGTCTGTAGTAAAAACTGTGATTACTTTTAATGATTATGTTGAATGTTTGGAAACATATCGGCAAAAAACAGTTTCCCAAAATTCAATAAGAGCTCACAAACATCAGGTATTTTCAACTTTACATCGAAAAATTGCATTAAGCCCCAATGATGATAAAAGGTATATCATCCCAGGGACCAGTGAAACCTTACCTTGGGGCCACTATTCTATACCCCAAACATCAGATGCTGAAGTTATGGAGACCGATGGTTGACGGGAAGAGTGATAATTTTCATACTTTCCCTTTTTCAATCTAATATTTTATACTATACTTTATATTTCTATCAACTTTCATGAAGAGTATGACGTGATGAATGATCAGGAGAACAATCATGAAAAGAGATAACCAATCAACCACCGATTGAAGTATTTTGAAAAAAAGAGTCATTAAAAGATGCCACCATCAAGAGATAGCTGATCAATTACGGATTAGAGTCTTTTGATAAGAAAGAGCCATTAAAAGATGCCACCATCAAGAGATAGCTGATCAATTACGGATTTGAGTCTTTTGATAAGAAAGAGCCATTGAAAGATGCCACCATCAGAAGATAGCTAATCAATTACGGATTAGAGTCTTTTGATAAGAAAGAGCCATTAAAAGATGCCACCATCAAGAGATAGCTAATCAATTACGGATTAGAGTCTTTTGATAAGAAAGAGCCATTAAAAGATGCCACCATCAAGAGATAGCTGATCAATTACGGATTAGAGTCTTTTGACAAGAAAGATCCATTGAAAGATGCCACCATCAAGAGATAGCTAATCAACCACGAATTGGAGTCTTTGGACTAAAGAGCTATTGAAAGATGTCACGAAAATATTCGATTGTTGACCTAATTATTTATCGCTGGAAGTGGCTAAAGTAGGCCTCTAGGGGAAGCTTCCCACTATAAAAAGAAGCAACGCACCAAAGCTCTACCTCCTGGTGGTGTGGAAATGAGCTGCTATTCATACCTGTATTTCATTAATCTGATATCTGTTATCCATCTTCTGAATAGAAATGTTTCAATACTGATATCCATCATTCTGAGTAAAATTCTCCAGACAACCCAATTTTCATATTTGTTTTCATTAACATGCACTCGCATATAATTTTATCAATTATTTTCAATCATAGCAAGAAACGTCGGAACAATCTGATCAGTTATTTAGGATAATATCTCCAGTTTTCTCATCTCCCTATGTTTTGATTTAATCACTTTTTTTATAAAATCAGCATTGCTATTACTGACAGCTCCTTTCAACCCCAATTTTTCCTTGTAGATTTCTGATTTACTTCAAACCGCATCTTCATTGGAAGGATTGGTTTTTCTTTCATTGTGATTGTTTTTAATTGATCGATTTGTGGCTTCATTATTCTTTCATTCCTCATAAGTAATGTCTGTATCATCAGGATATTACACTGATGGTGAGGCAGATGTGGAGGATCTCTTCGCACAAGTGAATGCGCTCTTCCCGGCGAATAGAGGGAATCCGCGGGTAATGGAAGTCCCAGCCAACATCATGTGAGTTTGTTATAATTTGCACCACTTCTATTCCTTATGTTATCATTACAGAAGTGAGGATGAGAATGACGACGCCGAGGATGGGGTCGAGGAGGAGGATGATGAGGATGAAATGGATTATAATTATGAATACATAGGATATGAGGACATCATGGCTATGTACAATCGGCCTCCTGGTGAAATAATGTATGTAGAAATGTATATTTGGTAATCGATATCAATTTTGTTTTTTTTTTCTAGAGATGAGCATATGAATGGTGTTATAATCATGTGAGTTCCGAATGATATCTTTATACATCAAGATATTATTCTTATAATTTTTTTACAGAAGTGACGATGAGAGTGAAACAGAGGAGGAGGTTGAGGAGGAGGAGAAGGATGATGATGATAATGTTATGGATGGTATTATAATTATGTGAGTTCCAAATAATATTTTCATATATTAAGATATTATTCATAACATTATTTTTATAGAAGTGACGATGAGAGTGAAACAGAGGAAGGGGTTGAGGAGGAGGAGAAGGATGATGATGATAATGTTATGGATGGTATTATAATCATGTGAGTTCCAAATAATATTTTCATATATTAAGATATTATTCATAACATTATTTTTATAGAAGTGACGATGAGAGTGAAACAGATGAGAAGGATGATGATGATAATGTTATGGATGGTATTTTAATCATGTGAGTTCCAAATAATATTTTCATATATTAAGATATTATTCATAACATTATTTTTATAGAAGTGACGATGAGAGTGAAACAGAGGAGGGGGTTGAGGAGGAGGAGAAGGATGATGATGATTATGTTATGGATGGTATTATAATCATGTGAGTTTCAAATAATATTTTCATATATGAAGATATTATTCATAACATTATTTTTATAGAAGTGACGATGAGAGTTAAACAGATGAGGGGGTTGAGGAGGAGGAGAAGGATGATGATGATTATGTTATGGATCCAGGAGCTGATGCTAGCGATTGATGATCATATTGTGAGTATGATAAGAGTTAAATTTCTGTATGGATTTGTGCTTAGCATAAATAAGTATTCAGGCAACCTCCAAACAGTCAAGCGACCGCCAGGAAACAGCCCTGAAATCTCCAGGAAACCATCGTGAAATCACCAGGAAACAATCAAGAAACCACCAAGAAATCGCCTGGAAATGCCCGGAAACCACTTAGAAATCACCAAACTTGCTAAGAAATCGCTTTTCCTTGAATCACATGTGAAATAAATTATTGTTTCTGTTAATAATATGATATGACTCCTGCATGTTGCCGAACCTCACAATGAATTACGTTGGATTAATAATAAGAAGTTTGCTTTATTTATTTTTTTTAGCTTTTTTTTCCTTTCTTGGTGTTGATAGCCCAAATACATTAACCAACCTTCAATATAACAGAGTTTGCCGTTAATGAACCAATGTGTATGATTTTTAACTCGTTAATTTCAGTACTGAATCGTTGAATTCCTACCAATATATATTATTTTATGATAGTTGACGATTCTGACTATCAATCTGGACTATTTTTTTTTTTTCATTTTCCAATGCCTATGCACCTAATTTCATTGTTTCACTGTCCGTTTTGATCAATTTTATAATGAGTGTCTCAAAAAGACGCAATAGTGGTGAATGTCACCTGATGGTATATGTGGAGTAAAATATTGCCTTGTTTTTTTGTGATTATATGCAAATTCATGGGTTTCTATTCGCTTCATATACCTACTTGACGTGTACTGTACTCATTGTGACAGCATTGTGAGGTATTCCCGCGCAGCCTTGAACAAGCTGGTTCGGATTCCGCTTGTGTAAGCTGTAGATTCTTCGCTGAGCACATATATCACCTCTCAGATGTCATCTACCAATTAAAAGATGTTGTATATCAATTCGAGGTATCTCTACTGACCATGAATGTAGGGAAGTGATGTGTACCAAATCTTGTCTGCTTGTAGTTGAACTAATATTGTATCCTTATATGTTATCATTTCTGAAATATCAATAAAAAACGTGTGTACAACATATGTACAACGCATACGCGAAGTATTCACAAAGTCAACCGGAAGAAAGTTCAATGATTCATGAAGAAAATAAAATGGTCCTCCATTGAATAGTCTTCTCGTCATCGCAATTAACCCATCATCAAGTTTATAGATTTTCACATGGACATCAACACGGTAGTTTACTTTGACTGTCAAATATCCAACGCCAGATGTTAGACGTCAGATGTAGGACGCCAGATGTCAGACGCCTGATGTCAGACGGCAGATACCTAACTTCTGCAGCTACACACTAGTACGTCCCGGTCATATATCGAACGGTATTCATCAATTTGTGGTATTCACACGTGGTGGTTCAGATTCCACTTGTGTGAGCTGTAGGTGCATTATGGGATATTTCCAGATATTTTCAAAGGTCTGGCAACAATGCCTTATTTTTTCAAACGTCTGGCAACAGTGTCAGTCGCTTTGTCGTCTCTCATCTTTGTTACGTCACGCGAAATATTGTATCATGTTGAATCATCAATGGAATGCAGCTAACCTGGCCTTGAATGCGATTATGACTATCAATACACTGATGTTTAATGAATGAATAAGCCATTGTTCGTTTCCATGCTTCCCGCTTGCCGAGGTTGCTACGTTCTCTTATCTTTGGGACAAATTTGCTCGACTACGTCACGCTGCGCGATAACGTTGCATCGACATTGACTGCAATTAATTATATAGTGGTCGTAGCTCTGTGGGAACGCATCGGACTCGTAATCCGGTGGTCTGGGGTTCAAATCCCGCCGATAGAAGGACTTTTTTCATTAATTCTTATTGTCAGTAGTCTATGACGCGTTTCTGACGTAATAATATAGCGGACATATCGGAGACATAAAGGGGGCCAAAGGGGGAAAAGGGGGGTCGAGGTATATGCGAAGACCTGGGTGGGGGTCAAGGGGGTACAGCGGAGAACTGAGGGGACCAAGGGGGTACAGCAGAGGCATGAGGGGGCCAAGGGGGTACAGCGAAGGCCTAAGGGGTACAGCGGAAACCTGAGGGGGTTGAGGGAGAAATATCCAATGCTGCAAGCATAACCTCAATAATGAATTGAATTACCCGCTAACAAAAGTGGGCGTGGCTATTATGGATTCTGATTGGTTGTGTCTATGAATCAGCAGCGACATGGAACATTATATGACAGTCAACAGCTGTTATATGTCACGTGTCGCGGCGGCCATCTTGGATGACGTCAGCTTTGACCTTGAATTGGTCAATTTTCGCTATTTCGGACCTTAGAATTCGTGAAAAAAGTAGGTAGATCTACGGAAAAATCATATCTTCTATCTCTCTCCAACACATGGGCTCTTATGGGGCTTTCAAATGGCAACACTGTAATTTCCGTAGAATCTGGGGAAAAATGACTTAGAAAATTGAAAAATGAGCCAGAACCGGTGCAGCCTATTTACTACAGTCACCTGGTGAGTTTTACTATATAAACATCACCACGATATAATCGAATACAACTCAGTTACAATTATCGTTCCGTCTAACCATCCAACCTTATGTTCGATTCAGACGCTCGTATGTGTAACGAAAGAACCGTTACATGGTAGGTGTAACTAAATATACAGCATAACGATATAATCGGAGACAACCCAGATACAATGATTGTTCAATCTATCCATTCAACCTTATGTTCGATTCGGTTGCTCGTATGTATAACGGAAGAACTGTTACCTGGTTAGACATAATATATGATAATAATCACGATATAATCAAATACAACCCAGATACTATCCATTCATACTTCTGTTCGATTCGGTTGCTCGTATGTATAACGAAAGAACAGTAACCTGGTGAGTATTTCCATATGAACTTCATCACGATATAATCCAATACAACTCAGATACAATGATCATTCCGTCTATCAATCCAACCTTCTGTTCGATTTGGTTGCTCGTTCGTATAACGCAAGAACAGTCACCTGGTGAGTATTACTATATAAACATTACCACGATATAATCGAATACAACTCAGTTACAATTATCGTTTTGTCTATCCATTCAACCTTCTGTTCAGTTCAGCCGCTCTTATGTATAACTGGAGAACAGTTACCTGGTGAGTATAACTATATAAACATCATCACGATATAATCGAATACAACCCCAGATAGGATCATTGTTTAGTCTATACATTCAACCTTCTGTTCAATTCAGTCGCTCGTATGTATAACGGAAGAACAGTTACCTGGTGAGTATAACTATATAAACATAATCGAATACAACTCAGATACGATGATTGTTTAATCTATCCATTCAACCTTATGTTCGATTGGGTTGCTCGTATGTATAACGAAAGAACAGGTACCTGGTGAGTATAACTATATAAACATAATCGAATACAACCCAGATACGACGATTGTTCAATCTATACTGAATTCAACCTTCTGCTCGATTCGGCCGCTTGTATGTAAAACGGAAGAACAGTTACCTAGTGAGTATTGCTATATAAAAATCATCACGATATCATCGAATACAACTCAGAGATACAATTATCGTTTCGTCTAACCATTTAACCTTCTGTTCGATTCAGTCGCTAGTATGTGTAACGGAAGTACCGTCACCTGGTAAGTATCACTATATATACAGTATTGCGATATAATCGGATACCATTCAGATACATTGATTGTTCAGTCTATCCATTCAACTTTCTGTTCGTTTCGGTCGTTCGTATGTAAAACGGGAATACCGTCACCTAGTGTGTATAACTATATACACAGCATAACATCATAATCGAATACAAACCAGATACTATCCATTCAACCTTCTGTTCGATTCGGTTGCTCGTATGTATAACGAGAGAACAGTAACCTGGTGAGTATTTCCATATGAACTTCATCACGATATGATCGAATACAACTCAGATACAATGATCATTCCGTCTATCCATCCAACCGTCTGTTCGATTTGGTCGCTCGTACGTATAACGCAAGAACAGTCACCTGGTGAGTATTACTATATAAACATTACCACGATATAATCGAATACAACTCAGTTACAATTATCGTTTTGTCTATCCATTCAACCTCCTGTTCAGTTTAGCCGCTTTTATGTATAACTGGAGAACAGTTACCTGGTGAGTATAACTATATAAACATCATCACGATATAATCGAATACAACCCCAGATAGGATCATTGTTTAGTCTATACATTCAACCTTCTGTTCAATTCAGTCGCTCGTATGTATAACGGAAGAACAGTTACCTGGTGAGTATAACTATATGAACATAATCGAATACAACTCAGATACGATGATTGTTTAATCTATCCATTCAACCTTATGTTCGATTGGGTTGCTCGTATGTATAACGAAAGAACAGGTACCTGGTGAGTATAACTATATAAACATAATCGAATACAACTCAGATACTATGATTGTTCAATCTATCCTTAACCTTCTGCTCGATTCGGTCGCTTGTATGTAAAACGGAAGGACAGTTACCTGGTGAGTATTGCTATATTAACATCATTACGATATCATCGAATTCAACTCAGATACAATTATCTTTTCGTCTAACCATTCAACATTCTGTTCGATTCAGTCGCTAGTATGTGTAACGGAAGTATCGTCACCTGGTAAGTATCACTATAAATACAGAATTGCGATATAATCGACTACCACCCAGATACATTGATTGTTCAGTCTATCCATTCAACTTTCTGTTCGTTTCGGTCGCTCGTATGTATAACGAAAGACCAGTTACCTGGTGAGTATTTCTATATGAACGTCATCACGATATAATCGAATACAACTCAGATACAATGATCATTCCGTCTATCCATCCAACCTTATGTTCGATTGGGTCGCTCGTATGTATAACGCAAGAACAGTCACCTGGTGAGTTTTACTATATAAACATCACCACGATATAATCGAATACAACTCAGTTACAATTATCGTTCCGTCTAACCATCCAACCTTATGTTCGATTCAGACGCTCGTATGTGTAACGAAAGAACCGTTACATGGTAGGTGTAACTAAATATACAGCATAACGATATAATCGGAGACAACCCAGATACAATGATTGTTCAATCTATCCATTCAACCTTATGTTCGATTCGGTTGCTCGTATGTATAACGGAAGAACTGTTACCTGGTTAGACATACTATATGATAATAATCACGATATAATCAAATACAACCCAGATACTATCCATTCATACTTCTGTTCGATTCGGTTGCTCGTATGTATAACGAAAGAACAGTAACCTGGTGAGTATTTCCATATGAACTTCATCACGATATAATCCAATACAACTCAGATACAATGATCATTCCGTCTATCCATCCAACCTTCTGTTCGATTTGGTTGCTCGTTCGTATAACGCAAGAACAGTCACCTGGTGAGTATTACTATATAAACATTACCACGATATAATCGAATACAACTCAGTTACAATTATCGTTTTGTCTATCCATTCAACCTTCTGTTCAGTTCAGCCGCTCTTATGTATAACTGGAGAACAGTTACCTGGTGAGTATAACTATATAAACATCATCACGATATAATCGAATACAACCCCAGATAGGATCATTGTTTAGTCTATACATTCAACCTTCTGTTCAATTCAGTCGCTTGTATGTATAACGGAAGAACAGTTACCTGGTGAGTATAACTATATAAACATAATCGAATACAACTCAGATACGATGATTGTTTAATCTATCCATTCAACCTTATGTTCGATTGGGTTGCTCGTATGTATAACGAAAGAACAGGAACCTGGTGAGTATAACTATATGAACATAATCGAATACAACCCAGATACGACGATTGTTCAATCTATACTGAATTCAACCTTCTGCTCGATTCGGCCGCTTGTATGTTAAACGGAAGAACAGTTACCTGGTGAGTATTGCTATATGAACATCATCACGATATCATCGAATACAACTCAGAGATACAATTTTCGTTTCGTCTAACCATTTAACCTTCTGTTCGATTCAGTCGCTAGTATGTGTAACGGAAGTACCGTCACCTGGTAAGTATCACTATATATACAGTATTGCGATATAATCGGATACCACCCAGATACATTGATTGTTCAGTCTATCCATTCAACTTTCTGTTCGTTTCGGTCGTTCGTATGTAAAACGGGAATACCGTCACCTAGTGTGTATAACTATATACACAGCATAACATCATAATCGAATACAACCCAGATACTATCCATTCAACCTTCTGTTCGATTCGGTTGCTCGTATGTATAACGAAAGAACAGTAACCTGGTGAGTATTTCCATATGAACTTCATCACGATATAATCGAATACAACTCAGATACAATGATCATTCCGTCTATCTATCCAACCTTCTGTTCGATTTGGTCGCTCGTACGTATAACGCAAGAACAGTCACCTGGTGAGTATTACTATATAAACATTACCACGATATAATCGAATACAACTCAGTTACAATTATCGTTTTGCCTATCCATTCAACCTTCTGTTCAGTTCAGCCGCTCTTATGTATAACTGGAGAACAGTTACCTGGTGAGTATAACTATATAAACATCATCACGATATAATCGAATACAACCCCAGATAGGATCATTGTTTGGTCTATACATTCAACCTTCTGTTCAATTCAGTCGCTCGTATGTATAACGGAGGAACAGTTACCTGGTGAGTATAACTATATAAACATAATCGAATACAACTCAGATACGATGATTGTTTAATCTATCCATTCAACCTTATGTTCGATTGGGTTGCTCGTATGTATAACGAAAGAACAGGTACCTGGTGAGTATAACTATATAAACATAATCGAATACAACTCAGATACGATGATTGTTCAATCTATCCATTCAACCTTATGTTCGATTGGGTTGCTCGTATGTATAACGAAAGAACAGGTACCTGGTGAGTATAACTATATAAACATAATCGAATACAACTCAGATACGATGATTGTTCAATCTATCCATTCAACCTTCTGCTCGATTCGGTCGCTTGTATGTAAAACGGAAGGACAGTTACCTGGTTAGTATTGCTATATAAACATCATCACGATATCATCGAATTCAACTCAGATACAATTATCGTTTCGTCTAACCATTCAACCTTCTGTTCGATTTGGTCGCTCGTACGTATAACGCAAGAACAGTCACCTGGTGAGTATTACTATATAAACATTACCACGATATAATCGAATACAACTCAGTTACAATTATCGTTTTGCCTATCCATCCAACCTTCTGTTCAGTTCAGCCGCTCTTATGTATAACTGGAGAACAGTTACCTGGTGAGTATAACTATATAAACATCATCACGATATAATCGAATACAACCCCAGATAGGATCATTGTTTGGTCTATACATTCAACCTTCTGTTCAATTCAGTCGCTCGTATGTATAACGGAGGAACAGTTACCTGGTGAGTATAACTATATAAACATAATCGAATACAACTCAGATACGATTATTGTTTAGTCTATCCATTCAACCTTCTGTTCAATTCAGTCGCTTGTATGTATAACAGAAGAACAGTTACCTGGTGAGTATAACTATATGAACATAATCGAATACAACCCAGATACGATGATTGTTCAATCTATACTAAATTCAAGTTTCTGCTCGATTCGGTCGCTTGTATGTAAAACGGAAGAACAGTTACCTGGTGAGTATTGCCATATAAACATCATCACGATATCATCGAATACAACTCAGAGATACAATTATCGTTTCGTCTAACCATTTAACCTTCTGTTCGATTCAGTCGCTAGTATGTGTAACGGAAGTACCGTCACCTGGTAAGTATCACTATATATACAGTATCGCGATATAATCGGATACCACCCAGCTACATTGATTGTTCAGTCTATCCATTCAACTTTCTGTTCGTTTCGGTCGCTCGTATGTAAAACGAGAATACCGTCACCTAATGTGTATAACTATATACACAGCATAACATCATAATCGAATACAACCCAGATACTATCCATTCAACCTTCTGTTCGATTCGGTTGCTCGTATGTATAACGAAAGAACAGTAACCTGGTGAGTATTTCCATATGAATTTCATCACGATATAATCGAATACAACTCAGATACAATGATCATTCCGTCACCTTCTGTTCGATTTGGTCGCTCGTACGTATAACGCAAGAACAGTCACCTGGTGAGTATTACTATATAAACATTACCACGATATAATCGAATACAACTCAGTTACAATTATCGTTTTGTCTATCCATTCAACCTTCTGTTCAGTTCAGCCGCTCTTATGTATTACTGGAGAACAGTTACCTGGTGAGTATAATTATATGAACATCATCACGATATAATCGAATACAACCCCAGATAGGATCATTGTTTAGTCTATACATCCAACCTTCTGTTCAATTCAGTCGCTCGTATGTATAACGGAAGAACAGTTACCTGGTGAGTATAACTATATAAACATAATCGAATACAACTCAGATACGATGATTGTTTAATCTATCCATTCAACCTTATGTTCGATTGGGTTGCTCGTATGTATAACGAAAGAACAGGTACCTGGTGAGTATAACTATATAAACATAATCGAATACAACCCAGATACGACGATTGTTCAATCTATACTGAATTCAACCTTCTGCTCGATTCGGCCGCTTGTATGTAAAACGGAAGAACGGTTACCTGGTGAGTATTGCTATATAAACATCATCACGATATCATCGAATACAATTCAGAGATACAATTATCGTTTCGTCCAACCATTTAACTTCCTGTTCGATTCAGTCGCTAGTATTTGTAACGGAAGTACCGTCACCTGGTAAGTATCACTATATATACAGTATTGCGATATAATCGGATACCACCCAGATACATTGATTGTTCAGTCTATCCATTCAACTTTCTAATCGTTTCGGTCGTTCGTATGTAAAACGGGAATACCGTCACCTAGTGTGTATAACTATATACACAGCATAACATCATAATCGAATACAACCCAGATACTATCCATTCAACCTTCTGTTCGATTCGGTTGCTCGTATGTATAACGAAAGAACAGTAACCTGGTGAGTATTTCCATATGAACTTCATCACGATATAATCGAATACAACTCAGATACAATGATCATTCCGTCCATCCATCCAACCTTCTGTTCGATTTGGTCGCTCGTACGTATAACGCAAGAACAGTCACCTGGTGAGTATTACTATATAAACATTACCACGATATAATCGAATACAACTCAGTTACAATTATCGTTTTGTCTATCCATTCAACCTTCTGTTCAGTTCAGCTGCTCTTATGTATAACTGGAGAACAGTTACCTGGTGAGTATAACTATTAAACATCATCACGATATAATCGAATACAACCCCAGATAGGATCATTGTTTAGTCTATACATTCAACCTTCTGTTCAATTAAGTCGCTCGTATGTATAACGGAAGAACAGTTACCTGGTGAGTATAACTATATAAACATAATCGAATACAACTCAGATACGATGATTGTTTAATCTATCCATTCAACCTTATGTTCGATTGGGTTGCTCGTATGTATAACGAAAGAACAGGTACCTGGTGAGTATAACTATATAAACATAATCGAATACAACCCAGATACTACGATTGTTCAATCTATACTGAATTCAACCTTCTGCTCGATTCGGCCGCTTGTATGTAAAACGGAAGAACAGTTACCTAGTGAGTATTGCTATATAAAAATCATCACGATATCATCGAATACAACTCAGAGATACAATTATCGTTTCGTCTAACCATTTAACCTTCTGTTCGATTCAGTCGCTAGTATGTGTAACGGAAGTACCGTCACCTGGTAAGTATCACTATATATACAGTATTGCGATATAATCGGATACCACCCAGATACATTGATTGTTCAGTCTATCCATTCAACTTTCTGTTCGTTTCGGTCGTTCGTATGTAAAACGGGAATACCGTCACCTAGTGTGTATAACTATATACACAGCATAACATCATAATCGAATATAATCGAATACAACCCCAGATAGGATCATTGTTTAGTCTATACATTCAACCTTCTGTTCAATTCAGTCGCTCGTATGTATAACGGAAGAACAGTAACCTGGTGAGTATTACTATATAAACATTACCACGATATAATCGAATACAACTCAGTTACAATTATCGTTTTGTCTATCCATTCAACCTCCTGTTCAGTTTAGCCGCTTTTATGTATAACTGGAGAACAGTTACCTGGTGAGTATAACTATATAAACATCACCACGATATAATCGAATACAACTCAGTTACAATTATCGTTCCGTCTAACCATCCAACCTTATGTTCGATTCAGACGCTCGAATCGTCGTATCTGGGTTGTATTCGATTATGTTTATATAGTTATACTCACCAGGTACCTGTTCTTTCGTTATACATACGAGCAACCCAATCGAACATAAGGTTGAATGGATAGATTAAACAATCATCGTATCTGAGTTGTATTCGATTATTTTTATATAGTTATACTCACCAGGTAACTGTTCTTCCGTTATACATACGAGCGACTGAATTGAACAGAAGGTTGAATGTATAGACTAAACAATGATCCTATCTGGGGTTGTATTCGATTATATCGTGATGATGTTTATATAGTTATACTCACCAGGTAACTGTTCTCCAGTTATACATAAGAGCGGCTGAACTGAACAGAAGGTTGAATGGATAGACAAAACGATAATTGTAACTGAGTTGTATTCGATTATATCGTGGTAATGTTTATATAGTAATACTCACCAGGTAACTGTTCTCCAGTTATACATAAGAGCGGCTGAACTGAACAGAAGGTTGAATGGATAGACAAAACGATAATTGTAACTGAGTTGTATTCGATTATATCGTGGTAATGTTTATATAGTAATACTCACCAGGTGACTGTTCTTGCGTTATACGTACGAGCGACCAAATCGAACAGAAGGTGACGGAATGATCATTGTATCTGAGTTGTATTCGATTATATCGTGATGAAGTTCATATGGAAATACTCACCAGGTTACTGTTCTTTCGTTATACATACGAGCAACCGAATCGAACAGAAGGTTGAATGGATAGTATCTGGGTTGTATCCGATTATGATGTTATGCTGTGTATATAGTTATACACACTAGGTGACGGTATTCCCGTTTTACATACGAACGACCGAAACGAACAGAAAGTTGAATGGATAGACTGAACAATCAATGTATCTGGGTGGTATCCGATTATATCGCAATACTGTATATATAGTGATACTTTCCAGGTGACGGTACTTCCGTTACACATACTAGCGACTGAATCGAACAGAAGGTTGAATGGTTAAACGAAACGATAATTGTATCTCAGAGTTGTATTCGATGAAATCGTGATGATGTTTATATAGCAATTCTCACCAGGTAACTGTTCTTCCGTTTTACATACAAGCGGCCGAATCGAGCAGAAGGTTGAATTCAGTATGGATTGAACAATCGTCGTATCTGGGTTGTATTCGATTATGTTTATATAGTTATACTCACCAGGTAACTGTTTTTCCGTTATACATACGAGCAACCGAATCGAACAGAAGGTTGAATGGATAGTATCTGGGTTGTATTCGATTATGATGTTATGCTGTGTATATAGTTATACACATTAGGTGACGGTATTTTCGTTTTACATACGAGCGACCAAAACGAACAGAAAGTTGAATGGATAGACTGAACAATCAATGTATCTGGGTGGTATCCGATTATATCGCAATACTGTATATATAGTGATACTTACCAGGTGACGGTACTTCCGTTACACATACTAGCGACTGAATCGAACAGAAGGTTAAATGTTTAGACGAAACGATAATTGTATCTCTGAGTTGTATTCGATGATGATGATATCGTGATGATGATTATATAGCAATTAATACTCACCAGGTAACTGTTCTTCCGTTTTACATACAAGCGATCGAATCGAGCAGAAGCTTAAATTTAGTATAGATTGAACAGTCATCGTATCTGGGTTGTATTCGATTATGTTTATATAGTTATACTCACCAGGTTACTGTTCTTCCGTTATACATAAGAGCGACTGAACTGAACAGGAGGTTGAATGGATAGATTGAACAATAATTGTATCTGGGTTGTCTCCGATTATATCGTTATGCTGTATATTTAGTTACACCTACCATGTAACGGTTCTTTCGTTACACATACGAGCGTCTGAATCGAACATAAGGTTGGATGGTTAGACGGAACGATAATTGTAACTGAGTTGTATTCGATTATATCGTGGTGATGTTTATATAGTTATACTCACCAGGTACCTGTTCTTTCGTTATACATACGAGCAACCCAATCGAACATAAGGTTGAATGGATAGATCATGTAACGGTTCTTTCGTTACACATACGAGCGTCTGAATCGAACATAAGGTTGGATGGTTAGACGGAACGATAATTGTAACTGAGTTGTATTCGATTATATCGTGGTAATGTTTATATAGTAAAACTCACCAGGTGACTGTTCTTGCGTTATACATACGAGCGACCCAATCGAACATAAGGTTGGATGGATAGACGGAATGATCATTGTATCTGAGTTGTATTCGATTATATCGTGATGACGTTCATATAGAAATACTCACCAGGTTACTGGTCTTTCGTTATACATACGAGCGACCGAAACGAACATAAAGATGAATGGATAGACTGAACAATCAATGTATCTGGGTGGTAGTCGATTATATCGCAATTCTGTATATATAGTGATACTTACCAGGTGACGATACTTCCGTTACACATACTAGCGACTGAATCGAACAGAATGTTGAATGGTTAGACGAAACGATAATTGTATCTGAGTTGAATTCGATGATATCGTGATGATGTTTATATAGAAATACTTACCAGGTAACTGTTCTTTCGTTATACATACGAGCAACCGAATCGAACAGAAGGTTGAATGGATAGTATGTGGGTTTATTCGATTATGATGTTTTGCTGTGTATATAGTTATACACACTAGGTGACGGTATTCCCGTTTTACATACGAACGACCGAAACGAACAGAAATTTGAATGGATAGACTGAACAATCAATGTATCTGGGTGGTATCCGATTATATCGCAATACTGTATATATAGTGATACTTACCAGGTGACGGTACTTCCGTTACTCATACTAGCGACTGAATCGAACAGAAGGTTAAATGGTTAGACGAAACGATAATTGTATCTCTGAGTTGTATTCGATGATATCGTGATGATGTTTATATAGCAATACTCACCAGGTAACTGTTCTTCCGTTTTACATACAAGCGGCCGAATCGAGCAGAAGGTGGAATTCAGTATAGATTGAACAATCGTCGTATCTGGGTTGTATTCGATTATGTTTATATAGTTATACTCACCAGGTACCTGTTCTTTCGTTATACATACGAGCAACCCAATCGAACATAAGGTTGAATGGATAGATTAAACAATCATCGTATCTGAGTTGTATTCGATTAGGTTTATATAGTTATACTCACCAGCTAACTGTTCTTCCGTTATACATGCGAGCGACTGAATTGAACAGAAGGTTGAATGTATAGACTAAACAATGATCCTATCTGGGGTTGTATTCGATTATATCGTGATGATGTTTATATAGTTATACTCACCAGGTAACTGTTCTCCAGTTATACATAAGAGCGGCTGAACTGAACAGAAGGTTGAATGGATAGACAAAACGATAATTGTAACTGAGTTGTATTCGATTATATCGTGGTAATGTTTATATAGTAATACTCACCAGGTGACTGTTCTTGCGTTATACGTACGAGCGATCAAATCGAACAGAAGGTTGGATGGATAGACGGAATGATCATTGTATCTGAGTTGTATTCGATTATATCGTGATGAAGTTCATATGGAAATACTCACCAGGTTACTGTTCTTTCGTTATACATACGAGCAACCGAATCTAACAGAAGTTTGAATGGATAGTATCTGGGTTGTATTTGATTATATCGTGATTATTATCATATAGTATGTCTAACCAGGAAACAGTTCTTCCGTTATACATACGAGCAACCGAATCGAACATAAAGTTGAATGGATAGATTGAACAATTATTGTATCTGGGTTGTCTCCGATTATATCGTTATGCTGTATATTTAGTTACACCTACCATGTAACGGTTCATTCGTTACACATACGAGCGTCTCAATCGAACATAAGGTTGGATGGTTAGACGGAACGATAATTGTAACTGAGTTGTATTCGATTATATCATGGTGATGTTTATATAGTAAAACTCACCAGGTGACTGTTCTTGCGTTATACATACGAGCGACCCAATCGAACATAAGGTTGGATGGATAGACGGAATGATCATTGTATCTGAGTTGTATTCGATTATATCGTGATGACGTTCATATAGAAATACTCACCAGGTTACTGGTCTTTCGTTATACATACGAGCGACTGAAACGAACAGAAAGTTGAATGGATAGACTGAACAATAAATGTATCTGGGTGGTAGTCGATTATATCGCAATTCTGTATATATAGTGATACTTACCAGGTGACGATACTTCCGTTACACATACTAGCGACTGAATCGAACAGAATGTTGAATAGTTAGACGAAACGATAATTGTATCTGAGTTGAATTCCATGATATCGTGATGAGGTATATATAGCAATACTTACCAGGTAACTCTCCTTCCGTTTTACATACAAGCGACCGAATCGAGCAGAAGGTTAAATGGATAGATTGAACAATCATCGTATCTGAGTTGTCTTCGATTATGTTTATATAGTTATACTCACCAGGTACCTGTTCTTTCGTTATACATACGAGCAACCCAATCGAACATAAGGTTGAATGGATAGATTAAACAATCATCGTATCTGAGTTGTATTCGATTATGTTTATATAGTTATACTCACCAGGTAACTGTTCTTCCGTTATACATACGAGCGACTGAATTGAACAGAAGGTTGAATGTATAGACTAAACAATGATCCTATATGGGGTTGTATTCGATTATATCGTGATAATGTTTATATAGTTATACTCACCAGGTAACTGTTCTACAGTTATACATAAGAGCGGCTGAACTGAACAGAAGGTTGAATGGATAGACAAAACGATAATTGTAACTGAGTTGTATTCGATTATATCGTGGTAATGTTTATATAGGAATACTCACCAGGTGACTGTTTTTGCGTTATACGTACGAGCGACCAAATCGAACAGAAGGTTGGATGGATAGACGGTATGATCATTGTATCTGAGTTGTATTCGATTATAACGTGATGAAGTTCATATGGAAATACTCACCAGGTTACTGTTCTCTCGTTATACATACGAGCAACCGAATCAAACAGAAGGTTGAATGGATAGTATCTGGGTTGTATTCGATTATGATGTTATGCTGTGTATATAGTTATACACACTATGTGACGGTATTCCCGTTTTACATACGAACGACCGAAACGAACAGAAAGTTGAATGGATACACTGAACAATCAATGTATCTGGGTGGTATCCGATTATATCGCAATACTGTATATATAGTGATACTTACCAGGTGACGGTACTTTCGTTACACATACTAGCGACTGAATCGAACAGAAGGTTAAATGGTTAAACGAAACGATAATTCTATCTCTGAGTTGTATTCGATGATATCGTGATGATGTTTATATAGCAATACTCACCAGGTAACTGTTCTTCCGTTTTACATACAAGCGGCCGAATCGAGCAGAAGGTTGAATTCAGTATAGATTGAACAATCGTCGTATCTGGGTTGTATTCGATTATATTTATATAGTAATACTCACCAGGTACCTGTTCTTTCGTTATACATACGAGCAACCCAATCGAACATAAGGTTGAATGGATAGATTAAACAATCATCGTATCTGAGTTGTATTCGATTATGTTTATATAGTTATACTCACCAGGTAACTTTTCTTTCGTTATACATACGAGCGACTGAATTGAACGGAAGGTTGAATGTATAGACTAAACAATGATCCTATCTGGGGTTGTATTCGATTATATCGTGATGATGTTTATATAGTTATACTCACCATGTAACTGTTCTCCAGTTATACATAAGAGCGGCTGAACTGAACAGAAGGTTGAATGGATAGACAAAACGATAATTGTAACTGAGTTGTATTCGATTATATCGTGGTAATGTTTATATAGTAATACTCACCAGGTGACTGTTCTTGCGTTATACGTACGAGCGACCAAATCGAACAGAAGGTTGGATGGATAGACGGAATGATCATTGTATCTGAGTTGTATTCGATTATATCGTGATGAAGTTCATATGGAAATACTCACCAGGTTACTGTTCTTTCGTTATACATACGAGCAACCGAATCGAACAGAAGGTTGAATGGATAGTATCTGGGTTGTATTCGATTATGATGTTATGCTGTGTATATAGTTATACACACTAGGTGACGGTATTCCCGTTTTACATACGAACGACCGAAACGAACAGAAAGTTGAATGGATAGACTGAACAATCAATGTATCTGGGTGGTATCCGATTATATCGCAATACTGTATATATAGTGATACTTACCAGGTGACGGTACTTCCGTTACACATACTAGCGACTGAATCGAACAGAAGGGTAAATGGTTAGACGAAACGATAATTGTATCTCTGAGTTGTATTCGATGATATCGTGATGATGTTTATATAGCAATACTCACCAGGTAACTGTTCTTCCGTTTTACATACAAGCGGCCGAATCGAGCAGAAGGTTGAATTCAGTATAGATTGAACTATCGTCGTATCTGGGTTGTATTCGATTATGTTTATATAGTTATACTCACCAGGTACCTGTTCTTTCGTTATACATACGAGCAACCCAATCGAACATAAGGTTGAATGGATAGATTAAACAATCATCGTATCTGAGTTGTATTCGATTATGTTTATATAGTTATACTCACCAGGTAACTGTCCTTCCGTTTTACATACGAGCGACTGAATTGAACAGAAGGTTGAATGTATAGACTAAACAATGATCCTATCTGGGGTTGTATTCGATTATATCGTGATGATGTTTATATAGTTATACTCACCAGGTAACTGTTCTTCAGTTGTACATAAGAGCGGCTGAACTGAACAGGAGGTTGAATGGATAGACAAAACGATAATTGTAACTGAGTTGTATTCGATTATATCGTGGTAATGTTTATATAGTAATACTCACCAGGTGACTGTTCTTGCGTTATACGTACGAGCGACCAAATCGAACAGAAGGTGACGGAATGATCATTGTATCTGAGTTGTATTCGATTATATCGTGATGAAGTTCATATGGAAATACTCACCAGGTTACTGTTCTTTCGTTATACATACGAGCAACCGAATCGAACAGAAGGTTGAATGGATAGTATCTGGGTTGTATTCGATTATGAAGTTATGCTGTGTATATAGTTATACACACTAGGTGACGGTATTTCCGTTTTACATACGAACGACCGAAACGAACAGAAAGTTGAATGGATAGACTGAACAATCAATGTATCTGGGTGGTATCCGATTATATCGCAATATATATAGTGATATTTACCAGGTGACGGTACTTCCGTTACACATACTAGCGACTGAATCGAACAGAGGGTTAAATGGTTAGACGAAACGATAATTGTATCTCTGAGTTGTATTCGATGATATCGTGGTGATGTTTATATAGCAATACTCACCAGGTAACTGTTCTTTCGTTTTACATACAAGCGGCCGAATCGAGCAGAAGGTTGAATTCAGTATAAATTGAACAATCGTCGTATCTGGGTTGTATTCGATTATGTTTATATAGTAATACTCACCAGGTAACTGTTCTTCCGTTATACATACGAGCAACCGAATCGAACAGAAGGTTGAATGGATAGTATCTGGGTTGTATTCGATTATGATGTTATGCTGTGTATATAGTTATACACATTAGGTGACGGTATTCCCGTTTTACATACGAGCGACTGAAACGAACAGAAAGTTGAATGGATAGACTGAACAATAAATGTATCTGGGTGGTAGTCGATTATATCGCAATTCTGTATATATAGTGATACTTACCAGGTGACGATACTTCCGTTACACATACTAGCGACTGAATCGAACAGAATGTTGAATGGTTAGACGAAACGATAATTGTATCTGAGTTGAATTCGATGATATCGTGATGATGTTTATATAGAAATACTTACCAGGTAACTGTTCTTTCGTTATACATACGAGCAACCGAATCGAACAGAAGGTTGAATGGATAGTATGTGGGTTTATTCGATTATGATGTTTTGCTGTGTATATAGTTATACACACTAGGTGACGGTATTCCCGTTTTACATACGAACGACCGAAACGAACAGAAATTTGAATGGATAGACTGAACAATCAATGTATCTGGGTGGTATCCGATTATATCGCAATACTGTATATATAGTGATACTTACCAGGTGACGGTACTTCCGTTACTCATACTAGCGACTGAATCGAACAGAAGGTTAAATGGTTAGACGAAACGATAATTGTATCTCTGAGTTGTATTCGATGATATCGTGATGATGTTTATATAGCAATACTCACCAGGTAACTGTTCTTCCGTTTTACATACAAGCGGCCGAATCGAGCAGAAGGTGGAATTCAGTATAGATTGAACAATCGTCGTATCTGGGTTGTATTCGATTATGTTTATATAGTTATACTCACCAGGTACCTGTTCTTTCGTTATACATACGAGCAACCCAATCGAACATAAGGTTGAATGGATAGATTAAACAATCATCGTATCTGAGTTGTATTCGATTAGGTTTATATAGTTATACTCACCAGCTAACTGTTCTTCCGTTATACATGCGAGCGACTGAATTGAACAGAAGGTTGAATGTATAGACTAAACAATGATCCTATCTGGGGTTGTATTCGATTATATCGTGATGATGTTTATATAGTTATACTCACCAGGTAACTGTTCTCCAGTTATACATAAGAGCGGCTGAACTGAACAGAAGGTTGAATGGATAGACAAAACGATAATTGTAACTGAGTTGTATTCGATTATATCGTGGTAATGTTTATATAGTAATACTCACCAGGTGACTGTTCTTGCGTTATACGTACGAGCGATCAAATCGAACAGAAGGTTGGATGGATAGACGGAATGATCATTGTATCTGAGTTGTATTCGATTATATCGTGATGAAGTTCATATGGAAATACTCACCAGGTTACTGTTCTTTCGTTATACATACGAGCAACCGAATCTAACAGAAGTTTGAATGGATAGTATCTGGGTTGTATTTGATTATATCGTGATTATTATCATATAGTATGTCTAACCAGGAAACAGTTCTTCCGTTATACATACGAGCAACCGAATCGAACATAAAGTTGAATGGATAGATTGAACAATTATTGTATCTGGGTTGTCTCCGATTATATCGTTATGCTGTATATTTAGTTACACCTACCATGTAACGGTTCATTCGTTACACATACGAGCGTCTCAATCGAACATAAGGTTGGATGGTTAGACGGAACGATAATTGTAACTGAGTTGTATTCGATTATATCATGGTGATGTTTATATAGTAAAACTCACCAGGTGACTGTTCTTGCGTTATACATACGAGCGACCCAATCGAACATAAGGTTGGATGGATAGACGGAATGATCATTGTATCTGAGTTGTATTCGATTATATCGTGATGACGTTCATATAGAAATACTCACCAGGTTACTGGTCTTTCGTTATACATACGAGCGACTGAAACGAACAGAAAGTTGAATGGATAGACTGAACAATAAATGTATCTGGGTGGTAGTCGATTATATCGCAATTCTGTATATATAGTGATACTTACCAGGTGACGATACTTCCGTTACACATACTAGCGACTGAATCGAACAGAATGTTGAATAGTTAGACGAAACGATAATTGTATCTGAGTTGAATTCCATGATATCGTGATGAGGTATATATAGCAATACTTACCAGGTAACTCTCCTTCCGTTTTACATACAAGCGACCGAATCGAGCAGAAGGTTAAATGGATAGATTGAACAATCATCGTATCTGAGTTGTCTTCGATTATGTTTATATAGTTATACTCACCAGGTACCTGTTCTTTCGTTATACATACGAGCAACCCAATCGAACATAAGGTTGAATGGATAGATTAAACAATCATCGTATCTGAGTTGTATTCGATTATGTTTATATAGTTATACTCACCAGGTAACTGTTCTTCCGTTATACATACGAGCGACTGAATTGAACAGAAGGTTGAATGTATAGACTAAACAATGATCCTATATGGGGTTGTATTCGATTATATCGTGATAATGTTTATATAGTTATACTCACCAGGTAACTGTTCTACAGTTATACATAAGAGCGGCTGAACTGAACAGAAGGTTGAATGGATAGACAAAACGATAATTGTAACTGAGTTGTATTCGATTATATCGTGGTAATGTTTATATAGGAATACTCACCAGGTGACTGTTTTTGCGTTATACGTACGAGCGACCAAATCGAACAGAAGGTTGGATGGATAGACGGTATGATCATTGTATCTGAGTTGTATTCGATTATAACGTGATGAAGTTCATATGGAAATACTCACCAGGTTACTGTTCTCTCGTTATACATACGAGCAACCGAATCAAACAGAAGGTTGAATGGATAGTATCTGGGTTGTATTCGATTATGATGTTATGCTGTGTATATAGTTATACACACTATGTGACGGTATTCCCGTTTTACATACGAACGACCGAAACGAACAGAAAGTTGAATGGATACACTGAACAATCAATGTATCTGGGTGGTATCCGATTATATCGCAATACTGTATATATAGTGATACTTACCAGGTGACGGTACTTTCGTTACACATACTAGCGACTGAATCGAACAGAAGGTTAAATGGTTAAACGAAACGATAATTGTATCTCTGAGTTGTATTCGATGATATCGTGATGATGTTTATATAGCAATACTCACCAGGTAACTGTTCTTCCGTTTTACATACAAGCGGCCGAATCGAGCAGAAGGTTGAATTCAGTATAGATTGAACTATCGTCGTATCTGGGTTGTATTCGATTATGTTTATATAGTTATACTCACCAGGTACCTGTTCTTTCGTTATACATACGAGCAACCCAATCGAACATAAGGTTGAATGGATAGATTAAACAATCATCGTATCTGAGTTGTATTCGATTATGTTTATATAGTTATACTCACCAGGTAACTGTCCTTCCGTTTTACATACGAGCGACTGAATTGAACAGAAGGTTGAATGTATAGACTAAACAATGATCCTATCTGGGGTTGTATTCGATTATATCGTGATGATGTTTATATAGTTATACTCACCAGGTAACTGTTCTTCAGTTGTACATAAGAGCGGCTGAACTGAACAGGAGGTTGAATGGATAGACAAAACGATAATTGTAACTGAGTTGTATTCGATTATATCGTGGTAATGTTTATATAGTAATACTCACCAGGTGACTGTTCTTGCGTTATACGTACGAGCGACCAAATCGAACAGAAGGTGACGGAATGATCATTGTATCTGAGTTGTATTCGATTATATCGTGATGAAGTTCATATGGAAATACTCACCAGGTTACTGTTCTTTCGTTATACATACGAGCAACCGAATCGAACAGAAGGTTGAATGGATAGTATCTGGGTTGTATTCGATTATGAAGTTATGCTGTGTATATAGTTATACACACTAGGTGACGGTATTTCCGTTTTACATACGAACGACCGAAACGAACAGAAAGTTGAATGGATAGACTGAACAATCAATGTATCTGGGTGGTATCCGATTATATCGCAATATATATAGTGATATTTACCAGGTGACGGTACTTCCGTTACACATACTAGCGACTGAATCGAACAGAGGGTTAAATGGTTAGACGAAACGATAATTGTATCTCTGAGTTGTATTCGATGATATCGTGGTGATGTTTATATAGCAATACTCACCAGGTAACTGTTCTTTCGTTTTACATACAAGCGGCCGAATCGAGCAGAAGGTTGAATTCAGTATAAATTGAACAATCGTCGTATCTGGGTTGTATTCGATTATGTTTATATAGTAATACTCACCAGGTAACTGTTCTTCCGTTATACATACGAGCAACCGAATCGAACAGAAGGTTGAATGGATAGTATCTGGGTTGTATTCGATTATGATGTTATGCTGTGTATATAGTTATACACATTAGGTGACGGTATTCCCGTTTTACATACGAGCGACTGAAACGAACAGAAAGTTGAATGGATAGACTGAACAATAAATGTATCTGGGTGGTAGTCGATTATATCGCAATTCTGTATATATAGTGATACTTACCAGGTGACGATACTTCCGTTACACATACTAGCGACTGAATCGAACAGAATGTTGAATAGTTAGACGAAACGATAATTGTATCTGAGTTGAATTCGATGATATCGTGATGATGTTTATATAGCAATACTTACCAGGTAACTGTCCTTCCGTTTTACATACAAGCGACCGAATCGAGCAGAAGGTTAAATGGATAGATTGAACAATCATCGTATCTGAGTTGTCTTCGATTATGTTTATATAGTTATACTCACCAGGTACCTGTTCTTTCGTTATACATACGAGCAACCCAATCGAACATAAGGTTGAATGGATAGATTAAACAATCATCGTATCTGAGTTGTATTCGATTATGTTTATATAGTTATACTCACCAGGTAACTGTTCTTCCGTTATACATACGAGCGACTGAATTGAACAGAAGGTTGAATGTATAGACTAAACAATGATCCTATATGGGGTTGTATTCGATTATATCGTGATAATGTTTATATAGTTATACTCACCAGGTAACTGTTCTACAGTTATACATAAGAGCGGCTGAACTGAACAGAAGGTTGAATGGATAGACAAAACGATAATTGTAACTGAGTTGTATTCGATTATATCGTGGTAATGTTTATATAGTAATACTCACCAGGTGACTGTTTTTGCGTTATACGTACGAGCGACCAAATCGAACAGAAGGTTGGATGGATAGACGGTATGATCATTGTATCTGAGTTGTATTCGATTATATCGTGATGAAGTTCATATGGAAATACTCACCAGGTTACTGTTCTTTCGTTATACATACGAGCAACCGAATCAAACAGAAGGTTGAATGGATAGTATCTGGGTTGTATTCGATTATGATGTTATGCTGTGTATATAGTTATACACACTATGTGACGGTATTCCCGTTTTACATACGAACGACCGAAACGAACAGAAAGTTGAATGGATACACTGAACAATCAATGTATCTGGGTGGTATCCGATTATATCGCAATACTGTATATATAGTGATACTTACCAGGTGACGGTACTTTCGTTACACATACTAGCGACTGAATCGAACAGAAGGTTAAATGGTTAAACGAAACGATAATTGTATCTCTGAGTTGTATTCGATGATATCGTGATGATGTTTATATAGCAATACTCACCAGGTAACTGTTCTTCCGTTTTACATACAAGCGGCCGAATCGAGCAGAAGGTTGAATTCAGTATAGATTGAACAATCGTCGTATCTGGGTTGTATTCGATTATGTTTATATAGTTATACTCACCAGGTACCTGTTCTTTCGTTATACATACGAGCAACCCAATCGAACATAAGGTTGAATGGATAGATTAAACAATCATCGTATCTGAGTTGTATTCGATTATGTTTATATAGTTATACTCACCAGGTAACTTTTCTTTCGTTATACATACGAGCGACTGAATTGAACGGAAGGTTGAATGATTAGACTAAACAATGATCCTATCTGGGATTGTATTCGATTATATCGTGATGATGTTTATATAGTTATACTCACCATGTAACTATTCTCCAGTTATACATAAGAGCGGCTGAACTGAACAGAAGGTTGAATGGATAGACAAAACGATAATTGTAACTGAGTTGTATTCGATTATATCGTGGTAATGTTTATATAGTAATACTCACCAGGTGACTGTTCTTGCGTTATACGTACGAGCGACCAAATCGAACAGAAGGTTGGATGGATAGACGAAATGATCATTGTATCTGAGTTGTATTCGATTATATCGTGATGAAGTTCATATGGAAATACTCACCAGGTTACTGTTCTTTCGTTATACGTACGAGCAACCGAATCGAACAGAAGGTTGAATGGATAGTATCTGGGTTGTATTCGATTATGATGTTATGCTGTGTATATAGTTATACACACTAGGTGACGGTATTCCCGTTTTACATACGAACGACCGAAACGAACAGAAAGTTGAATGGATAGACTGAACAATCAATGTATCTGGGTGGTATCCGATTATATCGCAATACTGTATATATAGTGATACTTACCAGGTGACGGTACTTCCGTTACACATACTAGCGACTGAATCGAACAGAAGGATAAATGGTTAGACGAAACGATAATTGTATCTCTGAGTTGTATTCGATGATATCGTGATGATGTTTATATAGCAATACTCACCAGGTAACTGTTCTTCCGTTTTACATACAAGCGGCCGAATCGAGCAGAAGGTTGAATTCAGTATAGATTGAACTATCGTCGTATCTGGGTTGTATTCGATTATGTTTATATAGTTATACTCACCAGGTACCTGTTCTTTCGTTATACATACGAGCAACCCAATCGAACATAAGGTTGAATGGATAGATTAAACAATCATCGTATCTGAGTTGTATTCGATTATGTTTATATAGTTATACTCACCAGGTAACTGTCCTTCCGTTTTACATACGAGCGACTGAATTGAACAGAAGGTTGAATGTGTAGACTAAACAATGATCCTATCTGGGGTTGTATTCGATTATATCGTGATGATGTTTATATAGTTATACTCACCAGGTAACTGTTCTCCAGTTGTACATAAGAGCGGCTGAACTGAACAGGAGGTTGAATGGATAGACAAAACGATAATTGTAACTGAGTTGTATTCGATTATATCGTGGTAATGTTTATATAGTAATACTCACCAGGTGACTGTTCTTGCGTTATACGTACGAGCGACCAAATCGAACAGAAGGTGACGGAATGATCATTGTATCTGAGTTGTATTCGATTATATCGTGATGAAGTTCATATGGAAATACTCACCAGGTTACTGTTCTTTCGTTATACATACGAGCAACCGAATCGAACAGAAGGTTGAATGGATAGTATCTGGGTTGTATTCGATTATGAAGTTATGCTGTGTATATAGTTATACACACTAGGTGACGGTATTCCCGTTTTACATACGAACGACCGAAACGAACAGAAAGTTGAATGGATAGACTGAACAATCAATGTATCTGGGTGGTATCCGATTATATCGCAATATATATAGTGATACTCACCAGGTGACGGTACTTCCGTTACACATACTAGCGACTGAATCGAACAGAGGGTTAAATGGTTAGACGAAACGATAATTGTATCTCTGAGTTGTATTCGATGATATCGTGATGATGTTTATATAGCAATACTCACCAGGTAACTGTTCTTTCGTTTTACATACAAGCGGCCGAATCGAGCAGAAGGTTGAATTCAGTATAAATTGAACAATCGTCGTATCTGGGTTGTATTCGATTATGTTTATATAGTAATACTCACCAGGTAACTGTTCTTCCGTTATACATACGAGCAACCGAATCGAACAGAAGGTTGAATGGATAGTATCTGGGTTGTATTCGATTATGATGTTATGCTGTGTATATAGTTATACACATTAGGTGACGGTATTCCCGTTTTACATACGAGCGACCGAAACGAACAGAAAGTTGAATGGATAGACTGAACAATCAATGTATCTGGGTGGTATCCGATTATATCGCAATATACAGTATTGTATATAGTGATACTTACCAGGTGACGGTACTTTCGTTACACATACTAGCGACTGAATCGAACAGAAGGTTAAATGGTTAAACGAAACGATAATTGTATCTCTGAGTTGTAATCGATGATATCGTGATGATGTTTATATAGCAATACTCACCAGGTAACTGTTCTTCCGTTTTACATAGAGAATAGTGCCGACTTGAGTTTAATCAGCTTGTATCCGATCGAGAGATGGCTGCGAGTGAACAGTATGTGTCTAAGTGCTCATCAAAAAACAGCGAATTTGTGTTTCTATGTTGCAACAAAAAACCAAAAAATGGTTACTATATATGTGTCAAGTGTCATGGAGTGTTCCACACTAGTTGTTACGACCGAATTGCCCCAAAAGCATGCAAAAACAATAACAGACTTGTCTGTAGGGAATGTGAAAACTCTGATATGGACACTGATGATAGCAAAGATAAGTTATATTCTGAAATTATTGAAGAACTAAGAACTGAAGGTAAACATAAAGAAGAAACAATTGAAAAATTGAATAAAAAATACGAACTATTCTATGAGGAAGCTCTGACAATGGAAAAGAATTTCGAGAGTAAAATCCAACAGTATGAAGAAATTATACGTGAGTTGCAAGACAATCTGATGAATTTAAAAAGAGAATGTGCAAATAAAAAAAGGCAAGATTTTATCAGCATCGCAACCCAAACAGAAAAAAAATATACTGAACAAAAACAATTGATCACCCAAGTGATAAATGATTCCCATGTTTTTACTCAAACGGACCAATGCGAAAATACAGTGATGCCAAATGAAACAGACATTGACGATCAAACAAAAAAGGGAAATCAAAACTGATAAACAAAAAAAGAAAGAAGTATCAACGAGACGGTTATCTAACAGAAGGAAAAAATACAAGGAAGAAATTCAGATGATTTTAAGGAACAACATAAAAAAACGAAAGAAACAAGAAAATGACACATCGGTGAAAATCGGTAATATCGATAATACTGACACGGAGGAACTTGAGACTACGATTACTGGAAACTTGGACAAAAATCTTGATGCAATTTCATCGAATATTTCAATTGACTCCAGCACTGTAATCCCATTATCTACAGAAAATGTAAATCAATTATCTCTCATGGAGGAACTAGAGAACGCAAGTATTTTCGAGGATGCTGCAAATCATGTGTTTAACAGCGCCCTGATTACTTCCAATATAAGGATAGATAATGAATCAGAGGTAAATAATCTGCTCCTACCACAGAGAAAAATCCACATATATGGAGACCAGTATGCTTTGGGTTTCTCTAAGACTCTTACCAAAATTGATACCAACCATAGATGATGTGTAAATGAAAAAATTGAAAATGATGTAGAGATTTCCGATTTCACAACAAATGTATTTTCTGAAACTATTGATTATGGGAGGGATGATTTAATTGTAATAATGTTCAATACTAAAAATGTAAGCAACAGACACTCTCTATACCAACTTTTGAAAAATACTTTAGGCCTCAGCAACTTTACAAACCTGATGATAATAACAGAGTGTCACTCTCTGTCTGACAAAAATATCAATAGGATTATTTACAATCGAATTAAACTTTTCAAACGAAATGATAAGAATTGTTCCGTGACACTCTTAGCTGGCCAAGAAAGAATAGGTAGCAAATTCGAAGTGATTGAAAAGCTCAAGAAAACTCTTTTATATATATCAAATCGCACACATAACTTTGCTATGGAAACTGTGAACAGATTTGAATTTACCGGAAATGAATCATTGCAGTTTTTTCGAGGTGAATTCTCACTCAATGAATATCTCAACGGAAATTCAAGCCAAACAGACTTGTATACTACAAACTAGTCACCAAAAAAATACTTCATTAATCCTATTGAATATCCAATCAGTTCGTAATAAAATAGATGAACTTTCAATATTTTTGGAATCAGAAAATTATCCAACATTTTTACTTTTGACCGAACATTGGTTAATAGGTGATGAACCTTGTTATATTCCTGACTATATCGTTGTCTCTAAATTTTGTAGAAAACAAATGATACATGGAGGAACAATGATCCTCATTCACTAAAATATGTCGGATGCTTATCAAATAGTTGATGTACACAAGTATGATAATATGCTAGTTGAAGGTGAATTCGAGTTTTCAATAGCTCACAATAAAAAGAATAACTTGTATATACTTTGCATATATAGAGCACCTTCAAATGATACATGCACATTTCTTGAAAGGCTAGAAATACTTTTGTCTTGTCTACCCTGTAAATCAAAAATAATTCTTGCAGGAGATTTCAATATAGATTTCTCCCAAAACTGCGTATTCACCAATAGCCTGCAAAACTTATTCATCAGTTTCAATCTGGAAATGCATATTGATGAACCAACTCGAATTACATGCAAGTCTTCCACGATAATCGATTATGTTTGCTCAAATTTCATTGAAAATTCATTCACGAGAGTTATTCCTGCAGGTTTATCAGATCATGAAGCAGTCCATTTCTCTTTTTCAATCAATAAAGATAATAGAGGAGTTAAATTCAGAGAAGGTAGAATATTCAGCAAACAAAATTATGAGAAATTCAGAATATCATGTGAACAGACAAATTGGAATAGTATAGTTAATGCTTCGGACCCTGTAACTATCTTTCAACAGATTGTAATAAATAAATTTGATGAATGTTTTCCACTAAAAAAATTGAAAATAAGGAACAAAAAGCCTTGGATAACAACAGGTTTGAAAGTGTCTGCCAGAAATCTTAGGTCCCTTCGTACCATTTACAAATTCAAATCGAATATAACTTTTAGAAAATATTTCAGTAGGTATAGGAGTATCTATAGAGGTTTGATCAGACTGGCTAAGAGTAATTATTACTCGAACAGAATTGAACAGTCAAAAAATAAACCTAAAGAGAAATGGGCAATAATAAATGAATTAAGGGGAAAAAGAGGTATATCGACAGAAGCTGAAATTATCAATATGGACCCGAATACTTCAAATGACTTCTACTGCTCGATCGCCAAAAATATGACATCAAATCTAGTACCCCAAACTGACCCATTGAATTATCTTGATAATATTCACTGCCATAACAATTTTATAGATAGATAGATATCCTTTATTAGTTCTTTCAAAAAATATACCTTTTCAGGTGTAGAACATGTCAATATATATATATACAGATCAATACAATCAAGCTTGTAAAAGCAATCAGGTACATTCATCAAAATAAAAATAAAAATAATGTGTATAGATTTAAAGATAAGAAACAAAATTAAATAACATGGTTATCACAGTCATTATTATCTATATACTATGCATACACAAAAGATGTGTACACAGACACTCATATACACCCTCACACTTCCACACATATTTAATATCAGCTGTCTAGATAAGGACAGGAGATAAAAAAGTGAGTCTTTAAAACCACAAAAATATAAGAAAACAAAATAAATAAAATAAATATTACGACTATAATGTATCAGTGAAATACTCGTCCAGTGAATAGTATGATTTTTCCAATAGTAAGTTTTTCAATTTGATTTTCAGTTTCTTAATGGGCTCAGTTCTCAATGATTCAGGTAATTCATTGTATATTTTAATTACTGAAAACGGAATATTTTTCTGTACATATGTAAAGTTGGGCCTAATATTCAGAAGTTTGTTTTTACTTCGAGTATTATGTCTATGATTTCTGTCATAACATGTGTATAGCTCCATATTTTCGGTTACAAATATAACTGCTTCATAGATCAATATACTAGTTAAAGTGAGAATCTTCTTATCTACAAATAAAGACCTACAACTGACTCTCCGTGAAACATTAAAAATGTTCCTCAAGCAACGCTTTTGCAATATGGATATCTTCCTAACATCTGTTGATGTCCCCCAGAAAATGATACCATATCTAATGTGACTTTGCACATAGGCATAATATGCTAACAATGCTGCATCTGTGGATACATTTTGTGATATGACTTTCAAGGCATAGCAATATCTCGATAAATTTTTCGAAAGCTCACTTATATGACTCTTCCAATCTAGCTTAGAATCAAGCGTGATACCAAGAAAAGAAAGTTTAGATACAGGATTTAAGGAACTTGTGCCATTTTTGAAGCTATCCAAATTGATTTTTTGAGCAAAAGGAATTATTTGAGTCTTATTGGTATTCAACTTCAGATTATGCATTGTAAAATATTCTTCCAATGTATTCAAAGTTTTAGTGATATTGTATCGTATTGATTCCTGACCATCATCAGAACTGAATATAATCGAGCAGTCATCAGCATATTGTATCATATATTCACTAATAACTTCAGGAACATTATTGGTATAAAGTATATACAACAGGGGGCCCAGCACTGATCCTTGAGGAACACCTCGAGTAATCAGTAGTTTTTCAGATATGAAAAGGTCATCTGGATTCAATTCAATCACACATTGATACCTGTTATTGAGATAGGAAGTGAGTAGATTGAGTGCTAACCCTCTAATGCCATAACAGGACAACTTTTTGGCCAACAGGAGGTGGTCTACACTATCAAATGCCTTTGAAAGATCGAGATTGACAGCAGTGGTTACCTGTTTTTCATTGAGAGATTCGATTACCCTACATAATGCCTGATAAGTAGCTCGAATAGTTGATTTATTCTTCCTGAATCCATTTTGTCTGTCACATAAAAGATTGTTCGATTCCAAAAAGTTAGTCAATCTTGCACATATTATTTTTTCGAAAATCTTACTGATATTTGACAAAATTGCAATAGGCCTATAATTATTAATGAGACTTTTGTCACCTTTTTTAAAAACAGCTCTCACAAATGCCGTTTTTAGTTTATCCGGAAAAATTCCTGTTGAGAAAGTAATGTTAATTAGGTATGCCAAAGGATCGCATAACTCATAGGCTGCATATTTTAAAAGCTTTACTGGTATTTCATCCTCACCGACTGATCTAGTGTTTTTTAACATCATAATTGTATCATAAACCTCCTGTGGATTTGTTGGCAAAAAAAATATACTCTTTTCAAAAAGATTTGGCATAAAACGAGCATTTTCTATAAGATTACCACATCTCAGATCGGGACAACTGTTTATGAAAAAATTATTCACTTTATTTAGAACCGATGTTTTATTGTTTGCATTGGGGTCAATATTTTTTATTATGGAGTCCTTCAGACCATTTGAGTGGCCAGTATATGTCTTAACAAGATTCCATACTGCCTTGGATTTATTGTTTGATTCTCGAATATAATTAATATTAGATAGTTTTTTGGCCTGATCTACCACTGATTTTAAAATCCTACAGTAATTTTTATAAGTATCCTTTGATATAGTTCCATTTCTCTGTTGTTGATACAGTATTTTCTTTTGTCTACTTGATGTTCTGATGCCAATGGTTATCCAATCTCTCTTTTTTCCATTACTCATTACCTTCTTCAAGGGAACAACTAAATCCATCAATTGTTTCAATGTTCCAAGAAAGTAGTCATATGCTTCATTCGGATCATTGAAGGAATAGAGGTTTATCCATTTAAAGTTATGTAGTTCATCTCTCAACTGGGTTAGTTTTGAGTCTGAAAATATCCTCCTTTTAGTCCTTGATTCATTGGACACGGCTTCAGCCTGCTTAGGGTTGTTTATTCTCAGAATTTGGGCTTCATGATCCGATAGAGCAGATGTAACTACCTCACCAGGAGAGCCATTATCAAAGTTTATGAAAATATTATCCAGCAATGTAGAAGTTCGGCGTGTTATTCTAGTTGGTTCATGAATTTGTTTTTTTAGATTGTACATATATAACAGATTCAAAAAAGAATGGGTTTTTTCATTTTCTCTATGCAGTAGATTGATATTGAAGTCTCCACAGAGTACTATTCTATATTTTCTGTATTTATTTTGCACATAGTCGAGTATTTCACCAAGTATTTGTGAAAATGAATCAATATCTCCATTAGGAGGTCTATAAATACATATTACAACTAACACAAGAGACTTACATATTACAGCTGAACATTCAATTACACATTCCACACTTTTATGTTTAATTTCTGAGATGTCACTTATATCTAATGAATTTTTTACAAGAATACATGATCCACCGTGTATTTTATGAGTCCTTGAAAAAGCCGAAACTAACTGGTAGCCTCTTAATGTAATAAGACATTGTTCTTGCTCCGTATACCAGTGTTCGGTTAAACAAATAAATAATGGTTGAGATTCAAAAGTTTCTAAAAATATTTCTAATTCTTAAGTTTTATTTTTTAAGCATTGCATATTCTGATGTAGTATGATATAGTAGTCATTCAGATATTTAGCTTGGCCAGTTAGTTCAATCTTTGTCAAATAATCATTTCCTTGGTGCATGTAGTCTGAAAATTTGAATCTTCAATTGTCTGTATTGTAGTGAGAACAACATTTTTATGCATTCGGTCAAACACATCATTCTCAAGTACAAAACAAATATCAAATTTACTACCTTGTTCTTTTTTATCAACAAGAAATGTTATAGAACAATTTCTCACATGTCGAAGAGTAAAATTCACAGCATTACGTATTTTATGATTTATAATGCTATCAACTGGAGTGTCACATTCTGAAATTATTACCAAGTTCGTAGTTTTACTGATTAACAAAATATTTTTCAGTGCTTTATTCAAATTACTGTTACTGATATTTTTAGTAGTGAACATCACTATAACATAGTTATTCTGACCATAGCACAAACTATAATCAAAAATATTATTTGTCAACTCTGAAAGTTCAGTTTCTGGCTTGATGATTTCCATCACATTGCAGTGTGACTTCTTTTTTTTGACTACCTTTGAAAAGCCTATCGCATATTGATCACCTAATATAAGGATTTTTGATTTACCTTTTATCTGTTCATTTATTTTATCTGGACTATCATCAATATTTTCAGATTTTTTCATACAATCCTGCTGTTCCAATTCTTGAATTTCATCATGGAGGGTTGTATCTTGGTTGATTATCTCTTTCAAGAACTTACCACTGGATTTTCTTTTCGATTCATTTTTCTTGGAGATCTTATTATTTTTACACTGCTGGCATTTGGTGATTTTTGCTTTTATTTTAATATTTTTCTTCGACATCCTCACATATGTCCCGGCCAGTTGCACTTTTTTCTTCATTTTATTTTTACCACTGATCTTCTGAATATTTTTTGGCCCCTCAATGTCTGCGCCACTGTTGAAAGATGGATCGGTCATTGTAGACTTGTGATTCATGTCATGGGTGCATGTTTGTGTGTCCGTTGTTTTTACAGATACCACTTTTTCCGCGATATCTTTCTTCAATTCCTTAATTTTACTGTCCATTTCTTCAATGAGTTTTTTTTGTTTATCTAAAAGTGAATTCATTTCTTTCTCAGTGTCTAATGCCTGCTGTATTGCAATTCGGTTTTCATCTTTTAATTTCTGAATGAATTTGTCTTTCAAAAATCCATCTTCTTCAAGTTCGTTAATTGTTTTTTCTAATAATAAGCTGGTTTCTTTTTCTTTTTCACTCTCACTGTCATCTTGACAACAGATGATTTTATCATCTTTAACAAACTTAACTTTTTTCTTCAGATGTTGCTGCACACAACTTTTGTGAAACACAAATGTTCACGAGTTGAAAAAAATAATTATGGAAATAAAAAATGATAAATCTGCTGGATTAGATGGATTAACTAGAAGACTCCTACAAAACCTACCATTCGAAGCGCTATCAGTACTGGCAGTTGTGATAAATACATCTTTTGAGACAGGAGTATTTCCCTCAGGCTTGAAGACAGCACTTGTTTTGCCTCTTTATAAGGGAGGGGATACTTCCAGTCCTACAAACTTCAGACCAATCTCACTGTTGTCCACCATCTCGAAGATCATAGAAAAGTTAGTGAAGAAAAGGCTGTTACAATTCTTATCGGATGAAAATATACTTAATGAATGTCAGTTTGGATTTCAGGCTTCTAAAAATACTAATGACGCAATATTCTCATTCCTAGAAAAAGTTTACTTGAATTTAAATAAAGGGGAAGCTATTGCAGCAGTATTCTGTGATTTTTCAAAAGCGTTCGATTGCGTTAATCATGGAATACTGCTCCAAAAAATGCATCGCTATGGAATAAGAGGTACATGTCTAAAGTGGTTCAGGTCATACCTTATATGTATATCTCGGAAATAAATTGCGGAGTACCCCAGGGATCTGTTTTGGGTCCTATTTTATTTCTGCTTTACCTTAACGATCTCGCTACAATAGATATTGAAGGATCCTTTACAATTTTTGCAGACGATACCACATTATTGTGGCATGGAAAGAATTCTGAAATTTTGAAGCAAGTAGTATCCTCAGATCTATCAGACGTTAAAAATTGGTGTGATGCAAATTTACTTAAATTCAATGTGGATAAGACAAAAATTGTTAATTTCAAATTCAGCTATGACAACTTGCTACTTGATGGTATGAATATCGAAGAAACGCCTTGTACAAGGTTTCTTGGCTTACATATTGATAATAAGTTGAAATTCAATGAACATATCACATCACTATGTAAGAAGTTATCTTCCGGATCATTCGCTGTAAGAATTGTCGCTAATGAACTTGATATAACCACAGCCAGATCAACTTATTTCGCCCTAGTAGAGTCCCATATACGATACGGTATAGCTTTTTGGGGATTTTGCAGCCAAAAACTTCTGAATCAGGTTTTCGTACTTCAGAAGAGATCTCTCAGATATTTGTGCAGGACTCACTACCGAGATAGCTGTAGGCATCTCTTTGTACGACACCGAATTTTAACGGTAGTGTGTATTTTTATCCTTGAAGTGGTATGCCTGATCCACAAAAGATATGTTGCGGTCCCCCTGATGATAGAACTTACAGCACCAGACAGGACTCTAATATTCACCTGCCAATACCTAAACTGAATTTAACAAAACACTCCAATATGTATGAGGGAAAGAGAATATTCAATCACTTGCCACAGGCAACAAAAAATATATTTGATCAGAAGAAATTCAGAAGATCTGTCAAAAATCTGCTTATTGAGAAAGCATACTATAACCTGCAGGAATATCATGCTGACAATATACATATCCCGTAATTGTGATGTTTTAATTTTATTTTGAGCTTTTTTGTTATATGTATGATGACAGTGCATATTTTTATATATGTAGCTATATGTCTATTTTTCATGATGCAATTGCATTCACAGAATGCAAGGTTACCTTTTTATCTATATTTTATTTATTTTTTTTATCTATATATTTTATCTATATTTCTTATTATATTTAGTACTTTTTTATATATATTCAATCGTATTCTGTCAATATTTGTATTTTTGATACACTTTGTCAATAAGAATTCATTCTTGGACAATAAAGTATATATCTATCTATCATACAAGCGGCCGAATCGAGCAGAAGGTTGAATTCAGTATAGATTGAACAATCGTCGTATCTGGGTTGTATTCGATTATGTTTATATAGTTATACTCACCAGGTACCTGTTCTTTCGTTATACATACGAGCAACCCAATCGAACATAAGGTTGAATGGATAGATTAAACAATCATCGTATCTGAGTTGTATTCGATTATGTTTATATAGTTATACTCACCAGGTAACTGTTCTTTCGTTATACATACGAGCGACTGAATTGAACAGAAGGTTGAATGTATAGACTAAACAATGATCCTATCTGGGGTTGTATTCGATTATATCGAGATGATGTTTATATAGTTATACTCACCAGGTAACTGTTCTCCAGTTATACATAAGAGCGGCTGAACTGAACAGAAGGTTGAATGGATTGACAAAACGATAATTGTGACTGAGTTGTTTTCGATTATATCGTGGTAATGTTTATATAGTAATACTCACCAGGTGACTGTTCTTGCGTTATACGTACGAGCGACCAAATCGAACAGAAGGTTGGATGGATAGACGGAATGATCATTGTATCTGAGTTGTATTCGATTATATCGTGATGAAGTTCATATGGAAATACTCACCAGGTTACTGTTCTTTCGTTATACATACGAGCAACCGAATCGAACAGAAGGTTGAATGGATAGTATTTGGGTTGTATTCGATTATGATGTTATGCTGTGTATATAGTTATACACACTAGGTGACGGTATTCCCGTTTTACATACGAACGACCGAAACGAACAGAAAGTTGAATGGATAGACTGAACAATCAATGTATCTGGGTGGTATCCGATTATATCGCAATACTGTATATATAGTGATACTTACCAAATGACGGTACTTCCGTTACACATACTAGCGACTGAATCGAACAGAAGGTTAAATGGTTAGACGAAACGATAATTGTATCTCTGAGTTGTATTCGATGATATCGTGATGATGTTTATATAGCAATACTCACCAGGTAAATGTTCTTCCGTTTTACATACAAGCGGCCGAATCGAGCAGAAGGTTGAATTCAGTATAGATTGAACAATCGTCGTATCTGGGTTGTATTCGATTATGTTTATATAGTTATACTCACTAGGTACCTGTTCTTTCGTTATACATACGAGCAACCCAATCGAACATAAGGTTGAATGGATAGATTAAACAATCATCGTATCTGAGTTGTATTCGATTATGTTTATATAGTTTTAATCACCAGGTAACTGTTCTTCCGTTATACATAAGAGCGACTGAATTGAACAGAAAGTTGAATGTATAGACTAAACAATGATCCTATCTGGGGTTGTATTCGATTATATCGTGATGATGTTTATATAGTTATACTCACCAGGTAACTGTTCTCCAGTTATACATAAGAGCGGCTGAACTGAACAGAAGGTTGAATGGATAGAAAAAACGATAATTGTAACTGAGTTGTATTCGATTATATCGTGGTAATGTTTATATAGTAATACTCACCAGGAGACTGTTCTTGCGTTATACGTACGAGTGACCAAATCGAAAAGAAGGTGACGGAATGATCATTGTATCTGAGTTGTATTCGATTATATCGTGATGAAGTTCATATGGAAATACTCACCAGGTTACTGTTCTTTCGTTATACATACGAGCAACCGAATCGAACAGAAGGTTGAATGGATAGTATCTGGGTTGTATTCGATTATGATGTTATGCTGTGTATATAGTTATACACACTAGGTGACGGTATTCCCGTTTTACATACGAACGACCGAAACGAACAGAAAGTTGAATGGATAGACTGAACAATCAATGTATCTGGGTGGTATCCGATTATATCGCAATACTGTATATATAGTGATACTTACCAGGTGACGGTACTTCCGTTACACATACTAGCGACTGAATCGAACAGATGGTTAAATGGTTAGACGAAACGATAATTGTATCTCTGAGTTGTATTCGATGATATCGTGATGATGTTTATATAGCAATACTCACCAGGTAACTGTTCTTTCGTTTTACATACAAGCGGCCGAATCGAGCAGAAGGTTGAATTCAGTATAGATTGAACAATCGTCGTATCTGGGTTGTATTCGATTATGTTTATATAGTTATACTCACCAGGTAACTGTTCTTCCGTTATACATACGAGCAACCGAATCGAACAGAAGGTTGAATGAATAGTATATGGGTTGTATTCGATTATGATGTAATGCTGTGTATATAGTTATACACATTAGGTGACGGTATTCCCGTTTTACATACGAGCGACCGAAACGAACAGAAAGTTGAATGGATAGACTGAATAATCAATGTAGCTGGGTGGTATCCGATTATATCGCAATACTGTATATATAGTGATACTTACCAGGTGACGGTACTTCCGTTACACATACTAGCGACTGAATCGAACAGAAGGTTGAATGGTTAGACGAAACGATAATTGTATCTCTGAGTTGTATTCGATGATATCGTGATGATGTTTATATAGCAATACTCACCAGGTAACTGTTCTTCCGTTTTACATACAAGCGACCGAATCGAGTAGAAGCTTAAATTTAGTATGGATTGAACAATCATCGTATCTGGGTTGTATTTGATTATGTTTATATAGTTATACTCACCAGGTACCTGTTCTTTCGTTATACATACGAGCGACTGAATTGAACAGAAGGTTGAATGTATAGACTAAACAATGATCCTATCTGGGGTTGTATTCGATTATATCGTGATGATGTTTATATAGTTATACTCACCAGGTAACTGTTCTTCCGATATACATACGAGCGACTGAATTGAACAGAAGGTTGAATGTATAGACTAAACAATGATCCTATCTGGGGTTGTATTCGATTATATCGTGATGATGTTTATATAGTTATACTCACCAGGTAACTGTTCTCCAGTTATACATGAGAGCGGCTGAACTGAACAGAAGGTTGAATGGATAGACAAAACGATAATTGTATCTGAGTTGTATTCGATTATATCGTGATGAAGTTCATATGGAAATACTCACCAGGTTACAGTTCTTTCGTTATACATACGAGCAACCGGATCGAACAGAAAGTTGAATGGATAGTATCTGGGTTGTATTCGATTATGATGTTAAGCTGTGTATATAGTTATACACACTAGGTGACGGTATTCCCGTTTTACATACGAACGACCGAAACGAACAGAAAGTTGAATGGATAGACTGAACAATCAATGTATCTGGGTGGTATCCGATTATATCGCAATACTGTATATATAGTGATACTTACCAGGTGACGGTACTTCCGTTACACATACTAGCGACTGAATCGAACAGAAGGTTAAATGGTTAGACGAAAAGATAATTGTATCTCTGAGTTGTATTCGATGATATCGTGATGGTGTTTATATAGCAATACTCACCAGGTAACTGTTCTTCCGTTTCACATACAAGCGGCCGAATCGAGCAGAAGGTTGAATTCAGTATAGATTGAACAATCGTCGTATCTGGGTTGTATTCGATTATGTTTATATAGTTATACTCACCAGGTAACTGTTTTTCCGTTATACATACGAGCAACCGAATCGAACGGAAGGTTGAATGGATAGTATCTGGGTTGTATTCGATTATGATGTTATGCTGTGTATATAGTTATACACATTAGGTGACGGTATTCCCGTTTTACATACGAGCGACCGAAACGAACAGAAAGTTGAATAGATAGACTGAACACTCAATGTATCTGGGTGGTATCTGATTATATCGCAATACTGTATATAAAGTGATACTTACCAGGTGACGGTACTTCCGTTACACATACTAGCGACTGAATCGAACAGAAGGTTGAATGGTTAGACGAAACGATAATTGTATCTGAGTTGAATTCGATGATATCGTGATGATGTTTATATAGCAATACTCACCAGGTAACTGTTCTTCCGTTTCACATACAAGCGGCCGAATCGAGCAGAAGGTTGAATTCAGTATAGATTGAACAATCGTCGTATCTGGGTTGTATTCGATTATGTTTATATAGTTATACTCACCAGGTACCTGTTCTTTCGTTATACATACGAGCAACCCAATCGAACATAAGGTTGAATGGATAGATTAAACAATCATCGTATCTGAGTTGTATTCGATTATGTTTATATAGTTATACTCACCAGGTAACTGTTCTTTCGTTATACATACGAGCGACTGAATTGAACAGAAGGTTGAATGTATAGACTAAACAATGATCCTATCTGGGGTTGTATTCGATTATATCGTGATAATGTTTATATAGTTATACTCACCAGGTAACTGTTCTACAGTTATACATAAGAGCGGCTGAACTGAACAGAAGGTTGAATGGATAGACAAAACGATAATTGTAACTGAGTTGTATTCGATTATATCGTGGTAATGTTTATATAGTAATACTCACCAGGTGACTGTTCTTGCGTTATACGTACGAGCGACCAAATCGAACAGAAGGTTGGATGGATAGACGGAATGATCATTGTATCTGAGTTGTATTCGATTATATCGTGATGAAGTTCATATGGAAATACTCACCAGGTTACTGTTCTTTCGTTATACATACGAGCAACCGAATCAAACAGAAGGTTGAATGGATAGTATCTATGTTGTATTCGATTATGATGTTATGCTGTGTATATAGTTATACACACTAGGTAACGGTATTTCCGTTTCACATACGAACGACCGAAACGAACAGAAAGTTGAATGGATAGACTGAACAATCAATGTATCTGGGTGGTATCCGATTATATCGCAATACTGTATATATAGTGATACTTACCAGGTGACGGTACTTCCGTTACACATACTAGCGACTGAATCGAACAGAAGGTTAAATGGTTAGACGAAACGATAATTGTATTTCTGAGTTGTATTCGATGATATCGTGATGATGTTTATATAGCAATACTCACCAGGTAACTGTTCTTCCGTTTTACATACAAGCGGCCGAATCGAGCAGAAGGTTGAATTCAGTATAGATTGAACAATCGTCGTATCTGGGTTGTATTCGATTATGTTTATATAGTTATACTCACCAGGTACCTGTTCTTTCGTTATACATACGAGCAACCCAATCGAACATAAGGTTGAATGGATAGATTAAACAATCATCGTATCTGAGTTGCATTCGATTATGTTTATATAGTTATACTCACCAGGTAACTGTTCTTCCGTTATACATAAGAGCGACTGAATTGAACAGAAGGTTGAATGTATAGACTAAACAATGATCCTATCTGGGGTTGTATTCGATTATCTCGTGATGATGTTTATATAGTTATACTCACCAGGTAACTGTTCTCCAGTTATACATAAGAGCGGCTGAACTGAACAGAAGGTTGAATGGATAGACAAAACGATAATTGTAACTGAGTTGTATTCGATTATATCGTGGTAATGTTTATATAGTAATACTCACCAGGAGACTGTTCTTGCGTTATACGTACGAGCGACCAAATCGAACAGAAGGTGACGGAATGATCATTGTATCTGAGTTGTATTCGATTATATCGTGATGAAGTTCATATGGAAATACTCACCAGGTTACTGTTCTTTCGTTATCCATACGAGCAACCGAATCGAACAGAAGGTTGAATGGATAGTATCTGGGTTGTAATCGATTATGATGTTATGCTGTGTATATAGTTATACACACTAGGTGACGGTATTCCCGTTTTACATACGAACGACCGAAACGAACAGAAAGATGAATGGATAGACTGAACAATCAATGTATCTGGGTGGTATCCGATTATATCGCAATACTGTATATATAGTGATACTTACCAGGTGACGGTACTTCCGTTACACATACTAGCGACTGAATCGAACAGAATGTTGAATGGTTAGACGAAACGATAATTGTATCTGAGTTGAATTCGATGATATCGTGATGATGTTTATATAGCAAAACTTACCAGGTAACTGTCCTTCCGTTTTACATACAAGCGACCGAATCGAGCAGAAGGTTAAATTGATAGATTGAACAATCATCGTATCTGAGTTGTATTCGATTATGTTTATAAAGTTATACCCACCAGGTACCTGTTCTTTCGTTATACATACGAGCAACCCAATCGAACATAAGGTTGAATGGATAAATTAAACAATCATCGTATCTGAGTTGTATTCGATTATGTTTATATAGTTATACTCACCAGGTAACTGTTCTTCCGTTATACATACGAGCGACTGAATTGAACAGAAGGTTGAATGTATAGACTAAACAATGATCCTATCTGGGGTTGTATTCGATTATATCATGATGATGTTTATATAGTTATACTCACCAGGTAACTGTTCTCCAGTTATACATAAGAGCGGCTGAACTGAACAGAAGGTTGAATGGATAGACAAAACGATAATTGTAACTGAGTTGTATTCGATTATATCGTGGTAATGTTTATATAGTAATACTCACCAGGTGACTGTTCTTGCGTTATACGTATGAGCGACCAAATCGAACAGAAGGTTGGATATATTGACGGAATGATCATTGTATCTGAGTTGTATTCGATTATATCGTGATGAAGTTCATATGGAAATACTCACCAGGTTACTGTTCTTTCGTTATACATACGAGCAACCGAATCGAACAAAAGTTTGAATGGATAGTATCTGGGTTGTATTTGATTATATCGTGATTATAATCATATAGTATGTCTAACCAGGTAACAGTTCTTCCGTTATACATACGAGCAACCGAATCGAACATAATGTTGAATGGATAGATTGAACAATCATTGTATCTGGGTTTTCTCCGATTATATCGTTATGCTGTATATTTAGTTACACCTACCATGTAACGGTTCTTTCGTTACACATACGAGCGTCTGAATCGAACATAAGGTTGGATGGTTAGACGGAACGATAATTGTAACTGAGTTGTATTCAATTATATCGTGATGACGTTTATATAGAAATACTCACCAGGTTACGGGTCTTTCGTTATACATACGAGCGACCGAAACGAACAGAAAGTTGAATGGATAGACTGAACAATCAATGTATCTGGGTGGTAGTCGATTATATCGCAATTCTGTATATATAGTGATACTTACCAGGTGACGATACTTCCGTTACACATACTAGCGACTGAATCGAACAGAATGTTGAATGGTTAGACGAAACGATAATTGTATCTGAGTTGAATTCGATGATATCGTGATGATGTATATATAGCAATACTTACCAGGTAACTGTCCTTCCGTTTTACATACAAGCAACCGAATCGAGCAGAAGGTTAAATGGATGGATTGAACAATCATCGTATCTGAGTTGTATTCGATTATGTTTATATAGTTATACTCACCAGGTACCTGTTCTTTCGTTATACATACGAGCAACCCAATCGAACATAAGGTTGAATGGATAGATTAAACAATCATCGTATCGGAGTTGTATTCGATTATGTTTATATAGTTATACTCACCAGGTAACTGTTCTTCCGTTATACATACAAGCGACAGAATTGAACAGAAGGTTGAATGTATAGACTAAACAATGATCCTATCTGGGGTTGTATTCGATTATATCGTGATGATGTTTATATAGTTATACTCACCAGGTGACTGTTCTTGCGATATACGTACGAGCGACCAAATCGAACAGAAGGTTGGATGGATAGACGGAATGATCATTGTATCTGAGTTGTATTCGATTATATCGTGATGAAGTTCATATGGAAATACTCACCAGGTTACTGTCCTTTCGTTATACATACGAGCAACCAAATCGAACAGAAGGTTGAATGGATAGTATCTGGGTTGTATTCGATTATGATGTTATGCTGTGTATATAGTTATACACACTAGGTGACGGTATTCCCGTTTTACATACGAACGACCGAAACGAACAGAAAGTTGAATGGATAGACTGAACAATCAATGTATCTGGGTGGTATCCGATTATATCGCAATACTGTTTATATAGTGATACTTACCAGGTGACGGTACTTCCGTTACACATACTAGCGACTGAATCGAACAGAAGGTTAAATGGTTAGACGAAACGATAATTGTATTTCTGAGTTGTATTCGATGATATCGTGATGATGTTTATATAGCAATACTCACCAGGTAACTGTTCTTCCGTTTTACATACAAGCGGCCGAATCGAGTAGAAGGTTGAATTCAGTATAGATTGAACAATCGTCGTATCTGGGTTGTATTCGATTATGTTTATATAGTTATACTCACCAGGTACCTGTTCTTTCGTTATACATACGAGCAACCCAATCGAACATAAGGTTGAATGGATAGATTAAACAATCATCGTATCTGAGTTGTATTCGATTATGTTTATATAGTTATACTCACCAGGTAACTGTTCTTCCGTTATACATACGAGCGACTGAATTGAACAGAAGGTTGAATGTATAGACTAAACAATGATCCTATCTGGGGTTGTATTCGATTATATCTTGATGATGTTTATATAGTTATACTCACCAGGTAACTGTTCTCCAGTTATACATAAGAGCGGCTGAACTGAACAGAAGGTTGAATGGATAGACAAAACGATAATTGTAACTGAGTTGTATTCGATTAAATCGTGGTAATGTTTATATAGTAATACTCACCAGGTGACTGTTCTTGCGTTATACATACGAGCAACCGAATCGAACAGAAGTTTGAATGGATAGTATCTGGGTTGTATTTGATTATATCGTGATTATTATCATATAGTATGTCTAACCAGGTAACAGTTCTTCCGTTATACATACGAGCAACCGAATAGAACATAAGGTTGAATGGATAGATTGAACAATCATTGTATCTGGGTTGTCTCCGATTATATCGTTATGCTGTATATTTAGTTACACCTACCATGTAACGGTTCTTTCGTTACACATACGAGCGTCTGAATCGAACATAAGGTTGGATGGTTAGACGGAACGATAATTGTAACTGAGTTGTATTCGATTATATCGTGGTGATATTTATATAATAAAACTCACCAGGTGACTGTTCTTGCGTTATACATACGAGCGACCCAATCGAACATAAGGTTGGATGGATAGACGGAATGATCATTGTATCTGAGTTGTATTCGATTATATTGTGATGACGTTCATATAGAAATACTCACCAGGTTACTGGTCTTTCGTTATACATACAAGCGACCGAAACGAACAGAAAGTTGAATGGATAGACTGAACAATCAATGTATCTGGGTGGTAGTCGATTATATCGCAATTCTGTATATATAGTGATACCAGGTGACGATACTTCCGTTACACATACTAGCGACTGAATCGAACAGAATGTTGAATGGTTAGACGAAACGATAATTGTATCTGATTTGAATTCGATGATATCGTGATGATGTTTATATAGCAATACTTACCAGGTAACTGTCCTTCCGTTTTACATACAAGCAACCCAATCGAACATAAGGTTGAATGGATAGATTAAACAATCATCGTATCTGAGTTGTATTCGATTATGTTTATATAGTTATACTCACCAGGTAACTGTTCTTTCGTTATACATACGAGCGACTGAATTGAACAGAAGGTTGAATGTATAGACTAAACAATGATCCTATCTGGGGTTGTATTCGATTATATCGTGATAATGTTTATATAGTTATACTCACCAGGTAACTGTTCTACAGTTATACATAAGAGCGGCTGAACTGAACAGAAGGTTGAATGGATAGACAAAACGATAATTGTAACTGAGTTGTATTCGATTATATCGTGGTAATGTTTATATAGTAATACTCACCAGGTGACTGTTCTTGCGTTATACGTACGAGCGACCAAATCGAACAGAAGGTTGGATGGATAGACGGAATGATCATTGTATCTGAGTTGTATTCGATTATATCGTGATGAAGTTCATATGGAAATACTCACCAGGTTACTGTTCTTTCGTTATACATACGAGCAACCGAATCAAACAGAAGGTTGAATGGATAGTATCTATGTTGTATTCGATTATGATGTTATGCTGTGTATATAGTTATACACACTAGGTAACGGTATTTCCGTTTCACATACGAACGACCGAAACGAACAGAAAGTTGAATGGATAGACTGAACAATCAATGTATCTGGGTGGTATCCGATTATATCGCAATACTGTATATATAGTGATACTTACCAGGTGACGGTACTTCCGTTACACATACTAGCGACTGAATCGAACAGAAGGTTAAATGGTTAGACGAAACGATAATTGTATTTCTGAGTTGTATTCGATGATATCGTGATGATGTTTATATAGCAATACTCACCAGGTAACTGTTCTTCCGTTTTACATACAAGCGGCCGAATCGAGCAGAAGGTTGAATTCAGTATAGATTGAACAATCGTCGTATCTGGGTTGTATTCGATTATGTTTATATAGTTATACTCACCAGGTACCTGTTCTTTCGTTATACATACGAGCAACCCAATCGAACATAAGGTTGAATGGATAGATTAAACAATCATCGTATCTGAGTTGCATTCGATTATGTTTATATAGTTATACTCACCAGGTAACTGTTCTTCCGTTATACATAAGAGCGACTGAATTGAACAGAAGGTTGAATGTATAGACTAAACAATGATCCTATCTGGGGTTGTATTCGATTATCTCGTGATGATGTTTATATAGTTATACTCACCAGGTAACTGTTCTCCAGTTATACATAAGAGCGGCTGAACTGAACAGAAGGTTGAATGGATAGACAAAACGATAATTGTAACTGAGTTGTATTCGATTATATCGTGGTAATGTTTATATAGTAATACTCACCAGGAGACTGTTCTTGCGTTATACGTACGAGCGACCAAATCGAACAGAAGGTGACGGAATGATCATTGTATCTGAGTTGTATTCGATTATATCGTGATGAAGTTCATATGGAAATACTCACCAGGTTACTGTTCTTTCGTTATCCATACGAGCAACCGAATCGAACAGAAGGTTGAATGGATAGTATCTGGGTTGTATTCGATTATGATGTTATGCTGTGTATATAGTTATACACACTAGGTGACGGTATTCCCGTTTTACATACGAACGACCGAAACGAACAGAAAGTTGAATGGATAGACTGAACAATCAATGTATCTGGGTGGTATCCGATTATATCGCAATACTGTATATATAGTGATACTTACCAGGTGACGGTACTTCCGTTACACATACTAGCGACTGAATCGAACAGAGGGTTAAATGGTTAGACGAAACGATAATTGTATCTCTGAGTTGTATTCGATGATATCGTGATGATGTTTATATAGCAATACTCACCAGGTAACTGTTCTTTCGTTTTACATACAAGCGGCCGAATCGAGCAGAAGGTTGAATTCAGTATAGATTGAACAATCGTCGTATCTGGGTTGTATTCGATTATGTTTATATAGTTATACTCACCAGGTAACTGTTCTTCCGTTATACATACGAGCAACCGAATCGAACAGAAGGTTGAATGGATAGTATATGGGTTGTATTCGATTATGATGTAATGCTGTGTATATAGTTATACACATTAGGTGACGGTATTCCCGTTTTACATACGAGCGACCGAAACGAACAGAAAGTTGAATGGATAGACTGAACAATCAATGTAGCTGGGTGGTATCCGATTATATCGCAATACTGTATATATAGTGATACTTACCAGGTGACGGTACTTCCGTTACACATACTAGCGACTGAATCGAACAGAAAGTTAAATGGTTAGACGAAACGATAATTGTATCTCTGAGTTGTATTCGATGATATCGTGATGATGTTTATATAGCAATACTCACCAGGTAACTATTCTTCCGTTTTACATACAAGCGACCGAATCGAGCAGAAGCTTAAATTTAGTATAGATTGAACAATCATCGTATCTGGGTTGTATTCGATTATGTTTATATAGTTATACTCACCAGGTACCTGTTCTTTCGTTATACATACGAGCGACTAAATTGAACAGAAGGTTGAATGTATAGACTAAACAATGATCCTATCTGGGGTTGTATTCGATTATATCGTGATGATGTTTATATAGTTATACTCACCAGGTAACTGTTCTTCCGTTATACATACGAGCGACTGAATTGAACAGAAGGTTGAATGTATAGACTAAACAATGATCCTATCTGGGGTTGTATTCGATTATATCGTGATGATGTTTATATAGTTATACTCACCAGGTAACTGTTCTCCAGTTATACATAAGAGCGGCTGAACTGAACAGAAGGTTGAATGGATAGACAAAACGATAATTGTCACTGAGTTGTATTCGATTATATCGTGGTAATGTTTATATAGTAATACTCACCAGGTAACTGTTCTTCCGTTATACATACAAGCAACAGAATTGAACAGAAGGTTGAATGTATAGACTAAACAATGATCCTATCTGGGGTTGTATTCGATTATATCGTGATGATGTTTATATAGTTATACTCACCAGGTTACTGTTCTTTCGTTATACATACGAGCAACCAAATCGAACAGAAGGTTGAATGGATAGTATCTGGGTTGTATTCGATTATGATGTTATGCTGTGTATATAGTTATACACACTAGGTGACGGTATTCCCGTTTTACATACGAACGACCGAAACGAACAGAAAGTTGAATGGATAGACTGAACAATCAATGTATCTGGGTGGTATCCGATTATATCGCAATACTGTTTATATAGTGATACTTACCAGGTGACGGTACTTCCGTTACACATACTAGCGACTGAATCGAACAGAAGGTTAAATGGTTAGACGAAACGATAATTGTATTTCTGAGTTGTATTCGATGATATCGTGATGATGTTTATATAGCAATACTCACCAGGTAACTGTTCTTCCGTTTTACATACAAGCGGCCGAATCGAGTAGAAGGTTGAATTCAGTATAGATTGAACAATCGTCGTATCTGGGTTGTATTCGATTATGTTTATATAGTTATACTCACCAGGTACCTGTTCTTTCGTTATACATACGAGCAACCCAATCGAACATAAGGTTGAATGGATAGATTAAACAATCATCGTATCTGAGTTGTATTCGATTATGTTTATATAGTTATACTCACCAGGTAACTGTTCTTCCGTTATACATACGAGCGACTGAATTGAACAGAAGGTTGAATGTATAGACTAAACAATGATCCTATCTGGGGTTGTATTCGATTATATCGTGATGATGTTTATATAGTTATACTCACCAGGTAACTGTTCTTGCGTTATACGTACGAGCGACCAAATCGAACAGACGGTTGGATATATAGACGAAATGATCATTGTATCTGAGTTGTATTCGATTATATCGTGATGAAGTTCATATGGAAATACTCACCAGGTAACTGTTCTTTCGTTATACATACGAGCAACCGAATCGAACAGAAGTTTGAATGGATAGTATCTGGGTTGTATTTGATTATATCGTGATTATTATCATATAGTATGTCTAACCAGGTAACAGTTCTTCCGTTATACATACGAGCAACCGAATAGAACATAAGGTTGAATGGATAGATTGAACAATCATTGTATCTGGGTTGTCTCCGATTATATCGTTATGCTGTATATTTAGTTACACCTACCATGTAACGGTTCTTTCGTTACACATACGAGCGTCTGAATCGAACATAAGGTTGGATGGTTAGACGGAACGATAATTGTAACTGAGTTGTATTCGATTATATCGTGGTGATATTTATATAATAAAACTCACCAGGTGACTGTTCTTGCGTTATACATACGAGCGACCCAATCGAACATAAGGTTGGATGGATAGACGGAATGATCATTGTATCTGAGTTGTATTCGATTATATTGTGATGACGTTCATATAGAAATACTCACCAGGTTACTGGTCTTTCGTTATACATACAAGCGACCGAAACGAACACAAAGTTGAATGGATAGACTAAACAATCAATGTATCTGGGTGGTAGTCGATTATATCGCAATTCTGTATATATAGTGATACCAGGTGACGATACTTCCGTTACACATACTAGCGACTGAATCGAACAGAATGTTGAATGGTTAGACGAAACGATAATTGTATCTGATTTGAATTCGATGATATCGTGATGATGTTTATATAGCAATACTTACCAGGTAACTGTCCTTCCGTTTTACATACGAGCAACCCAATCGAACATAAGGTTGAATGGATAGATTAAACTATCATCGTATCTGAGTTGTATTCGATTATGTTCATATAGTTATACTCACCAGGTAACTGATCTTCCGTTATACATACGAGCGACTGAATTGAACAAAAGTTTGAATGTATAGACTAAACAATGATCCTATCTGGGGTTGTATTCGATTATATCGTGATGATGTTCATATAGTTATACTCACCAGGTAACTGTTCTCCAGTTATACATAAGAGCGGCTGAACTGAACAGAAGGTTGAATGGATAGACAAAACAATAATTGTAACTGAGTTGTATTCGATTATATCGTGGTAATGTTTATATAGTAATACTCACCAGGTGACTGTTCTTGCGTTATACGTACGAGCGACCAAATCGAACAGAAGGTTGGATGGATAGACGGAATGATCATTGTATCTGAGTTGTATTCGGTTATATCGTGATGAAGTTCATATGGAAATACTCACCAGGTTACTGTTCTTTCGTTATACATACGAGCAACCGAATCGAACAGAAGGTTGAATGGATATTATCTGGGTTGTATTCGATTATATCGTGATGACGTTCATATAGAAATACTCACCAGGTTACTGGTCTTTCGTTTTACATACGAGCGACCGAAACGAACAGAAAGATGAATGGATAGACTGAACAATCGATGTATCTGGGTGGTAGTCGATTATATCGCAATTCTGTATATATAGTGATACTTACCAGGTGACGATACTTCTGTTACACATACTAGCGACTGAATCGAACAGAATGTTGAATGGTTAGACGAAACGATAATTGTATCTGAGTTGAATTCGATGATATCGTGATGATGTTTATATAGCAAAACTTACCAGGTAACTGTCCTTCCGTTTTACATACAAGCGACCGAATCGAGCAGAAGGTTAAATTGATAGATTGAACAATCATCGTATCTGAGTTGTATTCGATTATGTTTATAAAGTTATACCCACCAGGTACCTGTTCTTTCGTTATACATACGAGCAACCCAATCGAACATAAGGTTGAATGGATAAATTAAACAATCATCGTATCTGAGTTGTATTCGATTATGTTTATATAGTTATACTCACCAGGTAACTGTTCTTCCGTTATACATACGAGCGACTGAATTGAACAGAAGGTTGAATGTATAGACTAAACAATGATCCTATCTGGGGTTGTATTCGATTATATCATGATGATGTTTATATAGTTATACTCACCAGGTAACTGTTCTCCAGTTATACATAAGAGCGGCTGAACTGAACAGAAGGTTGAATGGATAGACAAAACGATAATTGTAACTGAGTTGTATTCGATTATATCGTGGTAATGTTTATATAGTAATACTCACCAGGTGACTGTTCTTGCGTTATACGTATGAGCGACCAAATCGAACAGAAGGTTGGATATATTGACGGAATGATCATTGTATCTGAGTTGTATTCGATTATATCGTGATGAAGTTCATATGGAAATACTCACCAGGTTACTGTTCTTTCGTTATACATACGAGCAACCGAATCGAACAAAAGTTTGAATGGATAGTATCTGGGTTGTATTTGATTATATCGTGATTATAATCATATAGTATGTCTAACCAGGTAACAGTTCTTCCGTTATACATACGAGCAACCGAATCGAACATAATGTTGAATGGATAGATTGAACAATCATTGTATCTGGGTTTTCTCCGATTATATCGTTATGCTGTATATTTAGTTACACCTACCATGTAACGGTTCTTTCGTTACACATACGAGCGTCTGAATCGAACATAAGGTTGGATGGTTAGACGGAACGATAATTGTAACTGAGTTGTATTCAATTATATCGTGATGACGTTTATATAGAAATACTCACCAGGTTACGGGTCTTTCGTTATACATACGAGCGACCGAAACGAACAGAAAGTTGAATGGATAGACTGAACAATCAATGTATCTGGGTGGTAGTCGATTATATCGCAATTCTGTATATATAGTGATACTTACCAGGTGACGATACTTCCGTTACACATACTAGCGACTGAATCGAACAGAATGTTGAATGGTTAGACGAAACGATAATTGTATCTGAGTTGAATTCGATGATATCGTGATGATGTATATATAGCAATACTTACCAGGTAACTGTCCTTCCGTTTTACATACAAGCAACCGAATCGAGCAGAAGGTTAAATGGATAGATTGAACAATCATCGTATCTGAGTTGTATTCGATTATGTTTATATAGTTATACTCACCAGGTACCTGTTCTTTCGTTATACATACGAGCAACCCAATCGAACATAAGGTTGAATGGATAGATTAAACAATCATCGTATCGGAGTTGTATTCGATTATGTTTATATAGTTATACTCACCAGGTAACTGTTCTTCCGTTATACATACAAGCGACAGAATTGAACAGAAGGTTGAATGTATAGACTAAACAATGATCCTATCTGGGGTTGTATTCGATTATATCGTGATGATGTTTATATAGTTATACTCACCAGGTGACTGTTCTTGCGATATACGTACGAGCGACCAAATCGAACAGAAGGTTGGATGGATAGACGGAATGATCATTGTATCTGAGTTGTATTCGATTATATCGTGATGAAGTTCATATGGAAATACTCACCAGGTTACTGTCCTTTCGTTATACATACGAGCAACCAAATCGAACAGAAGGTTGAATGGATAGTATCTGGGTTGTATTCGATTATGATGTTATGCTGTGTATATAGTTATACACACTAGGTGACGGTATTCCCGTTTTACATACGAACGACCGAAACGAACAGAAAGTTGAATGGATAGACTGAACAATCAATGTATCTGGGTGGTATCCGATTATATCGCAATACTGTTTATATAGTGATACTTACCAGGTGACGGTACTTCCGTTACACATACTAGCGACTGAATCGAACAGAAGGTTAAATGGTTAGACGAAACGATAATTGTATTTCTGAGTTGTATTCGATGATATCGTGATGATGTTTATATAGCAATACTCACCAGGTAACTGTTCTTCCGTTTTACATACAAGCGGCCGAATCGAGTAGAAGGTTGAATTCAGTATAGATTGAACAATCGTCTTATCTGGGTTGTATTCGATTATGTTTATATAGTTATACTCACCAGGTACCTGTTCTTTCGTTATACATACGAGCAACCCAATCGAACATAAGGTTGAATGGATAGATTAAACAATCATCGTATCTGAGTTGTATTCGATTATGTTTATATAGTTATACTCACCAGGTAACTGTTCTTCCGTTATACATACGAGCGACTGAATTGAACAGAAGGTTGAATGTATAGACTAAACAATGATCCTATCTGGGGTTGTATTCGATTATATCTTGATGATGTTTATATAGTTATACTCACCAGGTAACTGTTCTCCAGTTATACATAAGAGCGGCTGAACTGAACAGAAGGTTGAATGGATAGACAAAACGATAATTGTAACTGAGTTGTATTCGATTAAATCGTGGTAATGTTTATATAGTAATACTCACCAGGTGACTGTTCTTGCGTTATACATACGAGCAACCGAATCGAACAGAAGTTTGAATGGATAGTATCTGGGTTGTATTTGATTATATCGTGATTATTATCATATAGTATGTCTAACCAGGTAACAGTTCTTCCGTTATACATACGAGCAACCGAATAGAACATAAGGTTGAATGGATAGATTGAACAATCATTGTATCTGGGTTGTCTCCGATTATATCGTTATGCTGTATATTTAGTTACACCTACCATGTAACGGTTCTTTCGTTACACATACGAGCGTCTGAATCGAACATAAGGTTGGATGGTTAGACGGAACGATAATTGTAACTGAGTTGTATTCGATTATATCGTGGTGATATTTATATAATAAAACTCACCAGGTGACTGTTCTTGCGTTATACATACGAGCGACCCAATCGAACATAAGGTTGGATGGATAGACGGAATGATCATTGTATCTGAGTTGTATTCGATTATATTGTGATGACGTTCATATAGAAATACTCACCAGGTTACTGGTCTTTCGTTATACATACAAGCGACCGAAACGAACAGAAAGTTGAATGGATAGACTGAACAATCAATGTATCTGGGTGGTAGTCGATTATATCGCAATTCTGTATATATAGTGATACCAGGTGACGATACTTCCGTTACACATACTAGCGACTGAATCGAACAGAATGTTGAATGGTTAGACGAAACGATAATTGTATCTGATTTGAATTCGATGATATCGTGATGATGTTTATATAGCAATACTTACCAGGTAACTGTCCTTCCGTTTTACATACAAGCAACCCAATCGAACATAAGGTTGAATGGATAGATTAAACAATCATCGTATCTGAGTTGTATTCGATTATGTTTATATAGTTATACTCACCAGGTAACTGTTCTTCCGTTATACATACGAGCGACTGAATTGAACAGAAGGTTGAATGTATAGACTAAACAATGATCCTATCTGGGGTTGTATTCGATTATATCGTGATGAAGTTTATATAGTTATACTCACCCGGTAACTGATCTCCAGTTATAAATAAGAGCGGCTGAACTGAACAGAAGGTTGAATGGATAGACAAAACGATAATTGCAACTGAGTTGTATTCGATTATATCGTGGTAATGTTTATATACTAATACTCACCAGGTGACTGTTCTTGCGTTATACGTACGAGCGACCAAATCGAACAGAAGGTTGGATGGATAGACGGAATGATCATTGTATCTGAGTTGTATTCGATTATATCGTGATGAAGTTCATATGGAAATACTCACCAGGTTACTGTTCTTTCGTTATACATACGAGCAACCGAATCGAACAGAAGGTTGAATGGATAGTATCTGGGTTGTATTCGATTATGATGTTATGCTGTGTATATAGTTATACACACTAGGTGACGGTATTCCCGTTTTACATACGAACGACCGAAACGAACAGAAAGTTGAATGGATAGACTGAACAATCAATGTATCTGGGTGGTATCCGATTATATCGCAATACTGTATATATAGTGATACTTACCAGGTGACGGTACTTCCGTTACACATACTAGCGACTGAATCGAACAAAAGGTTAAATGGTTAGACGAGACGAAAATTGTATCTCTGAGTTGTATTCGATGATATCGTGATGATGTTTATATAGCAATACTCACCAGGTAACTGTTCTTCCGTTTTACATACGAGCAACCCAATCGAACATAAGATTGAATGGATAGATTAAACAATCATCGTATCTGAGTTGTATTCGATTATGTTTATATAGCTATTCACCAGGTAACTGTTCTTGCGTTATACATACAAGCGACTGAATCGAACAAAAGGTTAAATAGTTAGACGAAACGATAATTGTATCTGAGTTGTATTCTATGATATCGTGATGATGTTTATATAGCAATACTCACCAGGTAACTGTTCTTCCGTTTTTCATAAGAACGACTGAATTGAACAGAGGGTTGGATGGATAGACTAAACAATAATCGTATCTGGGGTTGTATTCGAGTATATCGTGATGATTATCATATCGTATGTCTAACCAGGTAACAGTTCTTTCGTTAAACATACGAGCAACCGAATCGAACATAAGGTTGGATGGATAGATTGAACAATCATTGTATCTGGGTTGTCTCCGATTATATCGTTATGCTGTATATTTAGTTACACCTACCATGTAACGGTTCTTCCGTTTTACATACAAGCGACCGAATCGAGCAGAAGGTTGAATTCAGTATAGATTGAACAATCATCGTATCTGGGTTGTATTCGATTATGTTTATATAGTTATACTCACCAGGTAACTGTTCTTCCGTTATACATACGAGCAACCGAATCGAACAGAAGGTTGAATGGATAGTATCTGGGTTGTATTCGATTATGATGTTATGCTGTGTATATAGTTATATACACAAGGTGACGGTATTCCCGTTTTACATACGAGCGACCGAAACGAACAGAAAGTTGAATGGATAGATTGAACAATCATTGTATCTGGGTTGTCTCCGATTATATCGTTATGCTGTATATTCAGTTACACCTACCATGTAACGGTTCTTTCGTTACACATACGAGCGTCTGAATCGAACATAAGGTTGGATATTTAGACGGAACGATAATTTTAACTGAGTTGTATTCGATTATATCGTGGTGATGTTTATATGGTAAAACTCACCAGGTGACTGTTCTTGCGTTATACATACGAGCGACCCAATCGAACAGAAGGTTGGAAGGATAGACGGAATGATCATTGTATCTGAGTTGTATTCGATTATATCGTGATGACGTTCATATAGAAATACTCACCAGGTTACTGTTCTTTCGTTATACATACGAGCAACCGAATCGAACAGAAGGTTGAATGGATAGTATCTGGGTTGTATTCGATTATGATGTTATGCTGTTTATATAGTTATACACATTAGGTGACGGTATTCCCGTTTCACATACGAGCGACCGAAACGAACAGAAAGTTGAATGGATAGACTGAACAATCAATGTATCTGGGTGGTATCCGATTATATCGCAAAACTGTATATATAGTGATACTTACCAGGTGACGGTACTTCCGTTACACATACTAGCGACTGAATCGAACAGAAGGTTAAATGGTTAGACGAAACGATAATTGTATCTGAGTTGTATTCGATGATATCGTGATGATGTTTATATAGCAATACTCACCAGGTAACTGTTCTTTCGTTTTACATAAAAGCGACCAAATCGAGCAGGAGGTTGAATGGATAGATTGAAAATTCATCCTATCTGGGTTGTATTCGATTATGTTCATATAGTTATACTCACCAGGTAACTGTTCTTCTGTTATACATAAGAACGACTGAATTGAACATAAGGTTGAATGGATAGATTGAACAATCATTGTATCTGGGTGTTCTCCGATTATATTGTTATGCTGTATATTTAGTTACACCTACCATGTAACGGTTCTTTCGTTACACATACGAGCGTCTGAATCGAACATAAGGTTGGATGGTTAGACGGAACGATAATTGTAACTGAGTTGTATTCGATTATATCGTGGTGATGTTTATATAGTAAAACTCACCAGGTGACTGTTCTTGCGTTATACATTCGAGCGACCCAATCGAACATAAGGTTGGATGGATAGACGGAATGATCATCGTATCTGAGTTGTATTCGATTATATCGTGATGACGTTCATATAGAAATACTCACCAGGTTACTGTTCTTTCGTTATACATACGAGCAACCGAATCGAACAGAAGGTTGAATGGATAGTATCTGGGTTGTATTCGATTATGATGTTATGCTGTGTATATATTTATACACACTAGGTGACGGTATTCCCGTTTCACATACGAGCGACCGAAACGAACAGAAAGTTGAATGGATAGACTGAACAATCAATGTATCTGGGTGGTAGTCGATTATATCGCAATTCTGTATATATAGTGATACTTACCAGGTGACGATACTTCCGTTACACATACTAGCGACTGAATCGAACAGAATGTTGAATGGTTAGACGAAACGATAATTGTATCTCTGAGTTGTATTTGATGATATCGTGATGATGTTTATATAGTTATACTCACCAGGTAACTGTTCTCCAGTTATAAATAAGAGCGGCTGAACTGAACAGAAGGTTGAATGGATAGACAAAACGATAATTGTAACTGAGATGTATTCGATTATATCGTGGTAATGTTTATATACTAATACTCACCAGGTGACTGTTCTTGCGTTATACGTACGAGCGACCAAATCGAACAGAAGGTTGGATGGATAGACGGAATGATCATTGTATCTGAGTTGTATTCGATTATATCGTGATGAAGTTTATATGGAAATACTCACCAGGTTACTGTTCTTTCGTTATACATACGAGCAACCGAATCGAACAGAAGGTTGAATGGATAGTATCTGGGTTGTATTCGATTATGATGTTATGCTGTGTATATAGTTATACACACTAGGTGACGGTATTCCCGTTTTACATACGAACGACCGAAACGAACAGAAAGTTGAATGGATAGACTGAACAATCAATGTATCTGGGTGGTATCCGATTATATCGCAATACTGTATATATAGTGATACTTACCAGGTGACGGTACTTCCGTTACACATACTAGCGACTGAATCGAACAAAAGGTTAAATGGTTAGACGAGACGAAAATTGTATCTCTGAGTTATATTCGATGATATCGTGATGATGTTTATATAGCAATACTCACCAGGTAACTGTTCTTCCGTTTTACATACGAGCAACCCAATCGAACATAAGATTGAATGGATAGATTAAACAATCATCGTATCTGAGTTGTATTCGATTATGTTTATATAGTTATTCACCAGGTAACTGTTCTTGCGTTATACATACAAGCGACTGAATCGAACAGAAGGTTAAATAGTTAGACGAAACGATAATTGTATCTGAGTTGTATTCGATGATATCGTGATGATGTTTATATAGCAATACTCACCAGGTAACTGTTCTTCCGTTTTTCATAAGAACGACTGAATTGAACAGAAGGTTGGATGGATAGACTAAACAATAATCGTATCTGGGGTGTATTCGAGTATATCGTGATGATTATCATATCGTATGTCTAACCAGGTAACAGTTCTTTCGTTAAACATACGAGCAACCGAATCGAACATAAGGTTGGATGGATAGATTGAACAATCATTGTATCTGGGTTGTCTCCGATTATATCGTTATGCTGTATATTTAGTTACACCTACCATGTAACGGTTCTTCCGTTTTACATACAAGCGACCGAATCGAGCAGAAGGTTGAATTCAGTATAGATTGAACAATCATCGTATCTGGGTTGTATTCGATTATGTTTATATAGTTATACTCACCAGGTAACTGTTCTTCCGTTATACATACGAGCAACCGAATCGAACAGAAGGTTGAATGGATAGTATCTGGGTTGTATTGGATTATGATGTTATGCTGTGTATATAGTTATATACACAAGGTGACGGTATTCCCGTTTTACATACGAGCGACCGAAACGAACAGAAAGTTGAATGGATAGACTGAACAATCAATGTATCTGGGTGGTATCCGATTATATCGCAATACTGTATATATAGTGATACTTACCAGGTGACGGTACTTCCGTTACACATACTAGCGACTGAATCGAACAGAAGGTTAAATGGTTAGACGAAACGATAATTGTATCTGAGTTGTATTCGATGATATCGTGATGATGTTTATATAGCAATACTCACCAGGTAACTGTTCCTTCGTTTTACATAAAAGCGACCGAATCGAGCAGGAGGTTGAATGGATAGATTGAAAATTCATCGTATCTGGGTTGTATTCGATTATGTTCATATAGTTATACTCACCAGGTAACTGTTCTTTCGTTATACATAAGAACGACTGAATTGAACATGAGGTTGATTGGATAGATTGAACAATCATTGTATCTGGGTTGTCTCCGATTATATCGTTATGCTGTATATTCAGTTACACCTACCATGTAACGGATCTTTCGTTACACATACGAGCGTCTGAATCGAACATAAGGTTGGATATTTAGACGGAACGATAATTTTAACTGAGTTGTATTCGATTATATCGTGGTGATGTTTATATGGTAAAACTCACCAGGTGACTGTTCTTGCGTTATACATACGAGCGACCCAATCGAACAGAAGGTTGGAAGGATAGACGGAATGATCATTGTATCTGAGTTGTATTCGATTATATCGTGATGACGTTCATATAGAAATACTCACCAGGTTACTGTTCTTTCGTTATACATACGAGCAACCGAATCGAACAGAAGGTTGAATGGATAGTATCTGGGTTGTATTCGATTATGATGTTATGCTGTTTATATAGTTATACACATTAGGTGACGGTATTCCCGTTTTACATACGAGCGACCGAAACGAACAGAAAATTGAATGGATAGACTGAACAATCAATGTATCTGGGTGGTATCCGATTATATCGCAAAACTGTATATATAGTGATACTTACCAGGTGACGGTACTTCCGTTACACATACTAGCGACTGAATCGAACAGAAGGTTAAATGGTTAGACGAAACGATAATTGTATCTGAGTTGTATTCGATGATATCGTGATGATGTTTATATAGCAATACTCACCAGGTAACTGTTCTTTCGTTTTACATAAAAGCGACCAAATCGAGCAGGAGGTTGAATTGATAGATTGAAAATTCATCCTATCTGGGTTGTATTCGATTATGTTCATATAGTTATACTCACCAGGTAACTGTTCTTCTGTTATACATAAGAACGACTGAATTGAACATAAGGTTGAATGAATAGATTGAACAATCATTGTATCTGGGTGTTCTCCGATTATATCGTTATGCTGTATATTTAGTTACACCTACCATGTAACGGTTCTTTCGTTACACATACGAGCGTCTGAATCGAACATAAGGTTGGATGGTTAGACGGAACGATAATTGTAACTGAGTTGTATTCGATTATATCGTGGTGATGTTTATATAGTAAAACTCACCAGGTGACTGTTCTTGCGTTATACATTCGAGCGACCCAATCGAACATAAGGTTGGATGGATAGACGGAATGATCATCGTATCTGAGTTGTATTCGATTATATCGTGATGACGTTCATATAGAAATACTCACCAGGTTACTGTTCTTTCGTTATACATACGAGCAACCGAATCGAACAGAAGGTTGAATGGATAGTATCTGGGTTGTATTCGATTATGATGTTATGCTGTGTATATATTTATACACACTAGGTGACGGTATTCCCGTTTCACATACGAGCGACCGAAACGAACAGAAAGTTGAATGGATAGACTGAACAATCAATGTATCTGGGTGGTAGTCGATTATATCGCAATTCTGTATATATAGTGATACTTACCAGGTGACGATACTTCCGTTACACATACTAGCGACTGAATCGAACAGAATGTTGAATGGTTAGACGAAACGATAATTGTATCTCTGAGTTGTATTTGATGATATCGTGATGATGTTTATATAGTTATACTCACCAGGTAACTGTTCTCCAGTTATAAATAAGAGCGGCTGAACTGAACAGAAGGTTGAATGGATAGACAAAACGATAATTGTAACTGAGTTGTATTCGATTATATCGTGGTAATGTTTATATACTAATACTCACCAGGTGACTGTTCTTGCGTTATACGTACGAGCGACCAAATCGAACAGAAGGTTGGATGGATAGACGGAATGATCATTGTATCTGAGTTGTATTCGATTATATCGTGATGAAGTTCATATGGAAATACTCACCAGGTTACTGTTCTTTCGTTATACATACGAGCAACCGAATCGAACAGAAGGTTGAATGGATAGTATCTGGGTTGTATTCGATTATGATGTTATGCTGTGTATATAGTTATACACACTAGGTGACGGTATTCCCGTTTTACATACGAACGACCGAAACGAACAGAAAGTTGAATGGATAGACTGAACAATCAATGTATCTGGGTGGTATCCGATTATATCGCAATACTGTATATATAGTGATACTTACCAGGTGACGGTACTTCCGTTACACATACTAGCGACTGAATCGAACAAAAGGTTAAATGGTTAGACGAGACGAAAATTGTATCTCTGAGTTGTATTCGATGATATCGTGATGATGTTTATATAGCAATACTCACCAGGTAACTGTTCTTCCGTTTTACATACGAGCAACCCAATCGAACATAAGATTGAATGGATAGATTAAACAATCATCGTATCTGAGTTGTATTCGATTATGTTTATATAGTTATTCACCAGGTAACTGTTCTTGCGTTATACATACAAGCGACTGAATCGAACAGAAGGTTAAATAGTTAGACGAAACGATAATTGTATCTGAGTTGTATTCGATGATATCGTGATGATGTTTATATAGCAATACTCACCAGGTAACTGTTCTTCCGTTGTTCATAAGAACGACTGAATTGAACAGAAGGTTGGATGGATAGACTAAACAATAATCGTATCTGGGGTTGTATTCGAGTATATCGTGATGATTATCATATCGTATGTCTAACCAGGTAACAGTTCTTTCGTTAAACATACGAGCAACCGAATCGAACATAAGGTTGGATGGATAGATTAAACAATCATTGTATCTGGGTTGTCTCCGATTATATCGTTATGCTGTATATTTAGTTACACCTACCATGTAACGGTTCTTCCGTTTTACATGCAAGCGACCGAATCGAGCAGAAGGTTGAATTCAGTATAGATTGAACAATCATCGTATCTGGGTTGTATTCGATTATGTTCATATAGTTATACTCACCAGGTAACTGTTCTTCCGTTATACATACGAGCAACCGAATCGAACAGAAGGTTGAATGGATAGTATCTGGGTTGTATTCGATTATGATGTTATGCTGTGTATATAGTTATATACACAAGGTGACGGTATTCCCGTTTTACATACGAGCGACCGAAACGAACAGAAAGTTGAATGGATAGACTGAACAATCAATGTATCTGGGTGGTATCCGATTATATCGCAATACTGTATATATAGTGATACTTACCAGGTGACGGTACTTCCGTTACACATACTAGCGACTGAATCGAACAGAAGGTTAAATGGTTAGACGAAACGATAATTGTATCTGAGTTGTATTCGATGATATCGTGATGATGTTTATATAGCAATACTCACCAGGTAACTGTTCTTTCGTTTTACATAAAAGCGACCGAATCGAGCAGGAGGTTGAATGGATAGATTGAAAATTCATCGTATCTGGGTTGTATTCGATTATGTTCATAGAGTTATACTCACCAGGTAACTGTTCTTCCGTTATACATAAGAACGACTGAATTGAACATGAGGTTGAATGGATAGATTGAACAATCATTGTATCTGGGTTGTCTCCGATTATATCGTTATGCTGTATATTCAGTTACACCTACCATGTAACGGTTCTTTCGTTACACATACGAGCGTCTGAATCGAACATAAGGTTGGATATTTAGACGGAACGATAATTTTAACTGAGTTGTATTCGATTATATCGTGGTGATGTTTATATGGTAAAACTCACCAGGTGACTGTTCTTGCGTTATACATACGAGCGACCCAATCGAACAGAAGGTTGGAAGGATAGACGGAATGATCATTGTATCTGAGTTGTATTCGATTATATCGTGATGACGTTCATATAGAAATACTCACCAGGTTACTGTTCTTTCGTTATACATACGAGCAACCGAATCGAACAGAAGGTTGAATGGATAGTATCTGGGTTGTATTCGATTATGATGTTATGCTGTTTATATAGTTATACACATTAGGTGACGGTATTCCCGTTTTACATACGAGCGACCGAAACGAACAGAAAGTTGAATGGATAGACTGAACAATCAATGTATCTGGGTGGTATCCGATTATATCGCAAACTGTATATATAGTGATACTTACCAGGTGACGGTACTTCCGTTACACATACTAGCGACTGAATCGAACAGAAGGTTAAATGGTTAGACGAAACGATAATTGTATCTGAGTTGTATTCGATGATATCGTGATGATGTTTATATAGCAATACTCACCAGGTAACTGTTCTTTCGTTTTACATAAAAGCGACCAAATCGAGCAGGAGGTTGAATGGATAGATTGAAAATTCATCCTATCTGGGTTGTATTCGATTATGTTCATATAGTTATACTCACCAGGTAACTGTTCTTCTGTTATACATAAGAACGACTGAATTGAACATAAGGTTGAATGGATAGATTGAACAATCATTGTATCTGGGTGTTCTCCGATTATATCGTTATGCTGTATATTTAGTTACACCTACCATGTAACGGTTCTTTCGTTACACATACGAGCGTCTGAATCGAACATAAGGTTGGATGGTTAGACGGAACGATAATTGTAACTGAGTTGTATTCGATTATATCGTGGTGATGTTTATATAGTAAAACTCACCAGGTGACTGTTCTTGCGTTATACATTCGAGCGACCCAATCGAACATAAGGTTGGATGGATAGACGGAATGATCATCGTATCTGAGTTGTATTCGATTATATCGTGATGACGTTCATATAGAAATACTCACCAGGTTACTGTTCTTTCGTTATACATACGAGCAACCGAATCGAACAGAAGGTTGAATGGATAGTATCTGGGTTGTATTCGATTATGATGTTATGCTGTGTATATATTTATACACACTAGGTGACGGTATTCCCGTTTCACATACGAGCGACCGAAACGAACAGAAAGTTGAATGGATAGACTGAACAATCAATGTATCTGGGTGGTAGTCGATTATATCGCAATTCTGTATATATAGTGATACTTACCAGGTGACGATACTTCCGTTACACATACTAGCGACTGAATCGAACAGAATGTTGAATGGTTAGACGAAACGTTAATTGTATCTCTGAGTTGTATTTGATGATATCGTGATGATGTTCATATAGCAATACTCACCAGGTAACTGTTCTTCCGTTTTACATACAAGCGACCGAATCGAGCAGAAGGTTGAATTCAGTATAGATTGAACAATCATCGTATCTGGGTTGTATTCGATTATGTTTATATAGTTATACTCACCAGGTAACTGTTCTTCCGTTATACATACGAGCAACCGAATCGAACAGAAGGTTGAATGGATAGTATCTGGGTTGTATTCGATTATGATGTTATGCTGTGTCTATAGTTATACACATAAGGTGACGGTATTCCCGTTTTACATATGAGCGACCGAAACGAACAGAAAGTTGAATGGATAGACTGAACAATCAATGTATCTGGGTGGTATCCGATTATATCGCAATACTGTATATATAGTGATACTTACCAGGTGACGGTACTTCCGTTACACATACTAGAGACTGAATCGAACAGAAGGTTAAATGGTTAGACGAAACGATTATTGTATCTGAGTTGTATTCGATGATATCGTGATGATGTTTATATAGCAATACTCACCAGGTAACTGTTCTTTCGTTTTACATAAAAGCGACCAAATCTAGCAGGAGGTTGAATGGATAGATTGAAAATTCATCCTATCTGGGTTGTATTCGATTATGTTCATATAGTTATACTCACCAGGTAACTGTTCTTCCGTTATACATAAGAACGACTGAATTGAACATAAGGTTGAATGGATAGATTGAACAATCATTGTATCTGGGTTGTCTCCGATTATATCGTTATGCTGTATATTTAGTTACACCTACCATGTAACGGTTCTTTCGTTACACAAACGAGCGTCTGAATCGAACATAAGGTTGGATGGTTAGACGGAACGATAATTGTAACTGAGTTGTATTCGATTATATCGTGGTGATGTTTATATAGTAAAACTCACCAGGTGACTGTTCTTGCGTTATACATACAAGCGACCCAATCGAACATAAGGTTGGATGGATAGACGGAATGATCATTGTATCTGAGTTGTATTCGATTATATCGTGATGACGTTCATATAGAAATACTCACCAGGTTACTGTTCTTTCGTAATACATACGAGCAACCGAATCGAACAGAAGGTTGAATGGATAGTATCTGGGTTGTATTCGATTATGATGTTATGCTGTGTATATATTCATACACACTAGGTGACGGTATTCCCGTTCCACATACGAGCGACCGAAACGAACAGAAAGTTGAATGGATAGACTGAACAAACAATGTATCTGGGTGGTAGTCGATTATATCGCAATTCTGTATATATAGTGATACTTACCAGGTGACGATACTTCCGTTACACATACTAGCGACTGAATCGAACAAAATGTTGAATGGTTAGACGAAACGATAATTGTATCTGAGTTGAATTCGATGATATCGTGATGATGTTTATATAGCAATACTTACTAGGTAACTGTCCTTCCGTTTTACATACAAGCGACCGAATCGAGCAGAAGGTTAAATGGATAGATTGAACAATCATCGTATCTGAGTTGTATTCGATTATGATTATATAGTTATACTCACCAGGTACCTGTTCTTTCGTTATACATACGAGCAACCGAATCGAACATAAGGTTGAATTGATAGATTGAACAATCATTGTATCTGGGTTGTCTCCGATCATATCGTTATGCTGTATATTTAGTTACACCTACCATGTAACGGTTCTTTCGTTACACATACGAGCGTCTGAATCGAACATTAGGTTGGATAGTTAGACGGAACGATAATTGTAACTGAGTTGTATTCGATTATATCGTGGTGATGTTTATATAGTAAAACTCACCAGGTGACTGTTCTTGCGTTATACATACGAGCGACCCAATCGAACATAAGGTTGGATGGATAGACGGAATGATCATTGTATCTGAGTTGTATTCGATTATATCGTGATGACGTTCATATAGAAATACTCACCAGGTTACTGTTCTTTCGTTATACATACGAGCGACCGAAACGAACAGAAAGTTGAATGGATAGACTGAACAATCAATGTATCTGGGTGGTAGTCGATTATATCGCAATTCTGTATATATAGTGATACTTACCAGGTGACGATACTTTCGTTACACATACTAGCGACTGAATCGAACAGAATGTTGAATGGTTAGACGAAACGATAATTGTATCTGAGTTGAATTCGATGATATCGTGATGATGTTTATATAGCAATACTCACCAGGTAACTGTCCTTCCGTTTTACATACAAGCGACCGAATCGAGCAGAAGGTTAAATGGATAGATTGAACAATCATCGTATCTGAGTTGTATTCGATTATGTTTATATAGTTATACTCACCAAGTACCTGTTCTTCCGTTATACATACGAGCAACCCAATCGAACATAAGGTTGAATGGATAGATTAAACAATCATCGTTTCTGAGTTGTATTCGATTATGTTTATATAGTTATACTCACCAGGTAACTGTTCTTCCGTTATACATACGAGCGACTGAATTGAACAGAAGGTTGAATGGATAGACTAAACAATGATCCTATCTGGGGTTGTATTCGATTATATCGTGATGATGTTTATATAGTTATACTCACCAGGTAACTGTTCTCCAGTTATACATAAGAGCGACTGAACTGAACAGAAGGTTGAATAGATAGACGGAATGATAATTGTAACCGAGTTGTATTCGATTATATCGTGGTAATGTTTATATAGTAATACTCACCAGGTGACTGTTCTTGCGTTATACGTACGAGCGACCAAATCGAACAGAAGGTTGGATGGATAGAAGGAATGATCATTGTATCTGAGTTGTATTCGATTATATCGTGATGAAGTTCATATGGAAATACTCACCAGGTTACTGTTCTTTCGTTATACATACGAGAAACCGAATCGAACAGAAGGTTGAATGGATAGTATCTGGGTTGTATTCGATTATGATGTTATGCTGTGTATATAGTTATACACACTAGGTGACGGTATTCCCGTTTTACATACAAGCGACCGAAACGAACAGAAAGTTGAATGGATAGACTGAACAATCAATGTATCTGGTTGGTATCCGATTATATCGCAATACTGTATATATAGTGATACTTACCAGGTGACGGTGCTTCCGTTACATATACTAGCGACTGAATCGAACAGATGGTTAAATAATTAGACGAAGCGACAATTGTATCTGAGTTGTATTCGATGATATCGTAATGATGTTTATATAGCAATACTCACCGGGTAACAGTTCTTTCGTTTTACATAAAAGCGACCGAATCGAGCAGGAGGTTGAATGGATAGATTGGAAATTCATCGTATCTGGCGTTGTATTCGAGTATATCGTGATGATTATCATATAGTATGTCTAACAAGGTAACAGTTCTTCCGTTTAACATACGAGCAACCGAATCGAACATAAGGTTGGATGGATAGATTGAACAATCATTGTATCTGGGTTGTCTCCGATTATATCGTTATGCTGTATATTCAGTTACACCTACCATGTAACGGTTCTTTCGTTACACATACGAGCGTCTGAATCGAACATAAGGTTGGATGGTTAGACGGAACGATAATTGTAACTAAGTTGTATTCGATTATATCGTGGTGATGTTTATATAGTAAAACTCACCAGGTGACTGTTCTTGCGTTATACATACGAGCGACCCAATCGAACATGAGGTTGGATGGATAGACGGAATGATCATTGTATCTGAGTTGTATTCGATTATATCGTGATTACGTTCATATGGAAATACTCACCAGGTAACTGTTCTTCCGTTATACATACGAGCGACCGAAACGAACAGAAAGTTGAATGGATAGACTGAACAATCAATGTATCTGGGTGGTAGTCGATTATATCGCAATTCTGTATATATAGTGATACTTACCAGGTGACGATATTTCCGTTACACATACTAGCGACTGAATCGAACAGAATGTTGAATGGTTAGACGAAACGATAATTGTAACTAAGTTGTATTCGATGATATCGTGATGATGTTTATATAGCAATACTCACCAGGTGACTGTTCTTTCGTTTTACATAAAAGCGACCGAATCGAGCAGGAGGTTGAATGGATAGATTGAAAATTCATCGTATCTGGGTTGTATTCGATTAAGTTTATATAGTAATACTCACCAAGTAACTGTTCTTCCGTTATACATAAGAACGACTGAATTGAACAGAAGGTTGAATGGATAGACTAAACAATAATCGTATCTGGGGTTGTATTCGAGTATATCGTGATGATTATCATATAGTATGTCTAACAAGGTAACAGTTCTTTCGTTAAACATACGAGCAACCAAATCGAACATAAGATTGGATGGATAGATTGAAAAATCATTGTATCTGGGTTGTCTCCGATTATATCGTTATGCTGTATATTTAGTTACACCTACCATGTAACGGTTCTTTCGTTACACATACGAGCGTCTGAATCGAACATAAGGTTGGATGGTTAGACGGAACGATAATTTCAACTAAGTTGTATTCGATTATATCGTGGTGATGTTTATATAGTAATACTCACCAGGTGACTGTTCTTGCGTTATACATACGAGCGACCCAATCGAACAAAAGGTTGGATGGATAGACGGAAAGATCATTGTATCTGAGTTGTATTCGATTATATCGTGATGACGTTCATTAAGAAATACTCACTAGGTTACTGCTCTTTCGTTATACATATGAGCAACCGAATCGAACAGAAGTTTGAATGGATAGTATCTGGGTTGTATTTGATTATATCGTGATTATTATCATGTAGTATGTCTAACCAGGTAACAGTTCTTCCGTTATACATACGAGCAACCGAATCGAACATAAGGTTGAATGGATAGATTGAACAATCATTGTATCTGGGTTGTCTCCGATTATATCGTTATGCGGTATATTTAGTTACACCTACCATGTAACGGTTCTTTCGTTACACATACGAGCGTCTGAATCGAACATAAGGTTGGATGGTTAGACGGAACGATAATTGTAACTGAGTTGTATTCGATTATATCGTGGTGATGTTTATATAGTAAAACTCAACAGGTGACTGTTCTTGCATTATAGATACGAGCGTACCAATCGAACATAAGGTTGGATGGATAGACGGAATGATCATTGTATCTGAGTTGTATTCGATTATATCGTGATGACGTTCATATAGAAATACTCACCAGGTTACTGATCTTTCGTTATACATACGAGCGACCGAAACGAACAAAAAGTTGAATGGATAGACTGAACAAACAATGTATCTGGGTGGTAGTCGATTATATCGCAATTCTGTATATATAGTGATACTTACCAGGTGACGTTACACATACTAGCGACTGAATCGAACAGAATGTTGAATGGTTAGACGAAACGATAATTGTATCTGAGTTGAATTCGATGATATCGTGATGATGTTAATATAGCAATACTTACTAGGTTACTGTCCTTCCGTTTCACATACAAGCGACCGAATCGAGCAGAAGGTTAAATGGATAGATTGAACAATCATCGTATCTGAGTTGTATTCGATTATGTTTATATAGTTATACTCACCAGGTACCTGTTCTTTCGTTATACATAAGAGCAACCCAATCGAACATAAGGTTGAATGGATAGATTAAACAATCATCGTATCTGAGTTGTATTCGATTATGTTTATAAAGTTATACTCACCAGGTAACTGTTCTTCCGTTATACATACGAGCGACTGAATTGAACAGAAGGTTGAATGTATAGACTAAACAATTATCCTATCTGGGGTTGTATTCGATTATATCGTGATGATGTTTATATAGTAATACTCACCAGGTGACTGTTCTTGCGTTATACATACGAGCGACCCAATCGAACAAAAGGTTGGATGGATAGACGGAAAGATCATTGTATCTGAGTTGTATTCAATTATATCGTGATGAAGTTCATATAGAAATACTCACCATGTAACTGTTCTTTCGTTATACATATGAGCAACCGAATCAAACAGAAGGTTGAATGGATAGTATCTGGGTTGTATTCGATTTTATCGTGATTATTATCATATAGTATGTCTAACCAGGTAACAGTTCTTTCGTTATACATACGAGCAACCGAATCGAACATAAGGTTGAATGGATAGATTGAACAATCATTGTATCTGGGATGTCTCCGATCATATCGTTATGCTGTATATTTAGTTACACCTACCATGTAACGGTTCTTTCGTTACACATACGAGCGTCTGAATCGAACATTAGGTTGGATGGTTAAACGGAACGATAATTGTAACTGAGTTGTATTCGATTATATCGTGGTTATGTTAATATAGTAAAACTCACCAGGTGACTGTTCTTGCGTTATACATACGAGCGACCCAATCGAACATAAGGTTGGATGGATAGACGGAATGATCATTGTATCTGAGTTGTATTCGATTATATCGTGATGACGTTCATATAGAAATACTCACCAGGTTACTGTTCTTTCGTTATACATACGAGCGACCGAAACGAACAGAAAGTTGAATGGATAGACTGAACAATCAATGTATCTGGGTGGTAGTCGATTATATCGCAATTCTGTATATATAGTGATACTTACCAAGTGACGATACTTCCGTTACACATACTAGCGACTGAATCGAACAGAATGTTGAATGGTTAGACGAAACGATAATTGTAACTAAGTTGTATTCGATGATATCGTGATGATGTTTATATAGCAATACTCACCAGGTAACTGTTCTTTCGTTTTACATAAAAGCGACCGAATCGAGCAGAAGGTTAGATGGATAGATTGAACAATCATCGTATCTGAGTTGTATTCGATTATGTTTATATAGTTATACTCACCAGGTACCTGTTCTTCCGTTATACATACGAGCAACCCAATCGAACATAAGGTTGAATGGATAGATTAAACAATCATCGTATCTGAGTTGTATTCGATTATGTTTATATAGTTATACTCACCAGGTAACTGTTCTTCTGTTATACATACGAGCGACTGAATTGAACAGAAGGTTGAATGGATAGACTAAACAATGATCCTATCTGGGGTTGTATTCGATTATATCGTGATGATGTTTAAATAGTTATACTCACCAGGTAACTGTTCTCCAGTTATACATAAGAGCGGCTGAACTGAACAGAAGGTTGAATGGATAGACGGAATGATAATTGTAACCAAGTTGTATTCGATTATATCGTGGTAATGTTTATATAGTAATACTCACCAGGTGACTGTTCTTGCGTTATACGTACGAGCGACCAAATCGAACAGAAGGTTGGATGGATAGACGAAATGATCATTGTATCTGAGTTGTATTCGATTATATCGTGATGAAGTTAATATGGAAATACTTACCAGGTTACTGTTATTTCGTTATACATACGAGAAACCGAATCGAACAGAAGGTTGAATGGATAGTATCTGGGTTGTATTCGATTATGATGTTATGCTGTGTATATAGTTATACACACTAGGTGACGGTATTCCCGTTTTACATATAAGCGACCGAAACGAACAGAAAGTTGAATGGATAGACTGAACAATCAATGTATCTGGTTGGTATCCGATTATATCGCAATACTGTATATATAGTGATACTTACCAGGTGACGGTACTTCCGTTACATATACTAGCGACTGAATCGAACAGATGGTTAAATAATTAGACGAAGCGACAATTGTATCTGAGTTGTATTCGATGATATCGTAATGATGTTTATATAGCAATACTCACCAGGTAACTGTTCTTTCGTTTTACATAAATGCGACCGAATCGAGCAGGAGGTTGAATGGATAGATTGGAAATTCATCGTATCTGGGGTTGTATTCGAGTATATCGTGATGATTATCATATAGTATGTCTATCAAGGTAACAGTTCTTCCGTTTAACATACGAGCAACCGTATCGAACATAAGGTTGGATGGATAGATTGAACAATCATTGTATCTGGGTTGTCTCCGATTATATCGTTATGCTGTATATTTAGTTACACCTACCATGTAACGGTTCTTTCGTTACACATACGAGCGTCTGAATCGAACATAAGGTTGGATGGTTAGACGGAACGATAATTGTAACTAAGTTGTATTCGATGATATCGTGATGATGTTTATATAGCAAAACTCACCAGGTAACTGTTCTTTCGTTTTACATAAAAGCGACCGAATCGAGCAGGAGGTTGAATGGATAGATTGATAATTCATCGTATCTGGGTTGTATTCGATTATGTTTATATAGTTATACTCACCAAGTAACTGTTCTTCCGTTATACATAAGAACGACTGAATTGAACAGAAGGTTGAATGGATAGACTAAACAATAATCGTATCTGGGGTTGTATTCGAGTATATCGTGATGATTATCATATAGTATGTCTTACAAGGTAACAGTTCTTCCGTTAAACATACGAGCAACCGAATCGAACATAAGGTTGGATGGATAGATTGAAAAATCATTGTATCTGGGTTGTCTCCGATTATATCTTTATGCTGTATATTTAGTTACTCCTACCATGTAACGATTCTTTCGTTACACATACGAGCGTCTGAACTGAACATAAGGTTGGATGGTTAGACGGAACGATAATTTTAACTAAGTTGTATTCGATTATATCGTGGTGATGTTTATATAGTAATACTCACCAGGTGACTGTTCTTGCGTTATACATACGAGCGACCCAATCGAACAAAAGGTTGGATGGATGGACGGAAAAATCATTGTATCTGAGTTGTATTCGATTATATCGTGATGACGTACATATAGAAATACTCACCAGGTTACTGTTCTTTCGTTATACATATGAGCAACCGAATCGAACAGAAGTTTGAATGGATAGTATCTGGGTTGTATTTGATTATATCGTGATTATTATCATATAGTATGTCTAACCAGGTAACAGTTCTTCCGTTATACATACGAGCAACCGAATCGAACATAAGGTTGAATGGATAGATTGAACAATCATTGTATCTGGGTTGTCTCCGATTATATCGTTATGCGGTATATTTAGTTACACCTACCATGTAACGGTTCTTTCGTTACACATACGAGCGTCTGAATCGAACATAAGGTTGGATGGTTAGACGGAACGATAATTGTAACTGAGTTGTATTCGATTATATCGTGGTGATGTTTATATAGTAAAACTCACCAGGTGACTGTTCTTGCGATATACATACGAGCGTCCCAATTGAACATAAGGTTGGATGGATAGACGGAATGATCATTGTATCTGAGTTGTATTCGATTATATCGTGATGACGTTCATATAGAAATACTCACCAGGTTACTGATCTTTCGTTATACATACGAGCGACCGAAACGAACAGAAAATTGAATGGATAGACTGAACAATCAATGTATCTGGGTGGTAGTCGATTATATCGCAATTCTGTATATATACCACCAGGTGACGATACTTCCGTTACACATACTAGCGACTGAATCGAATCGAACATAAGGTTGAATGGATAGTTCGAACAATCATTGTATCTGGGTTGTCTCCGATTATATCGTTATGCGGTATATTTAGTTACACCTACCATGTAAGGGTTCTTTCGTTACACATACGAGCGTCTGAATCGAACATAAGGTTGGATGGTTAGACAGAACGATAATTGTAACTGAGTTGTATTCGATTATATCGTGGTGATGTTTATATAGTAAAACTCACCTGGTGACTGTTCTTGCGTTATACATACGAGCGACCCAATCGAACATCAGGTTGGATGGATAGACGGAATGATCATTGTATCTGAGTTGTATTCGATTATATCGTGATGACGTTCATATAGAAATACTCACCAGGTTACTGATCTTTCGTTATACATACGAGCGACCGAAACGAACAAAAAGTTGAATGGATAGACTGAATAATCAATGTATCTGGGTGTTAGTCGATTATATCGCAATTCTGTATATATAGTGATATTTACCAGGTGACGGTACTTCCGTTACACATACCAGCGACTGAATCGAACAGAAGGTTAAATGGTTAGACGAAACGATAATTGTATCTCTGAGTTGTATTCGATGATATCGTGATGATGTTTATATACCAATACTTACCAGGTAACTGTCCTTCCGTTTTACATACAAGCGACCGAATCGAGCTGAAGTTCAAATGGATAGATTGAACAATCATCGTATCTGAGTTGTATTCGATTATGTTTATATAGTTATGCTCACCAGGTACCTGTTTTTTCGTTATACATACGAGCAACCCAATCGAACATAAGGTTGAATGGATAGATTAAACAATCATCGTATCTGAGTTGTATTCGATTATGTTTATGTAGTTATACTCACCAGGTAACTGTTCTTCCGTTATACATACGAGCGACTGAATTGAACAGAAGGTTGAATGTATAGACTAAACAATGATCCTATCTGGGGTTGTATTCGATTATATCGTGATGATGTTTATATAGTTATACTCACCAGGTAACTGTTCTCCACTTATACATAAGAGCGGCTGAACTGAACAGAAGGTTGAATGGATAGACAAAACGATAATTGTAACTGAGTTGTATTCGATTATTACGTGGTAATGTTTATATAGTAATACTCACCAGGTGACTGTTCTTGCGTTATACGTACGAGCGACCAAATCGAACAGAAGGTGACGAAATGATCATTGTATCTGAGTTGTATTCGATTATATCGTGATGAAGTTCATATGGAAATACTCACCAGGTTACTGTTCTTTCGTTATACATACGAGCAACCGAATCGAACAGAAGGTTGAATGGATAGTATCTGGGTTGTATTCGATTATGATGTTATGCTGTGTATATAGTTATACACACTAGGTGACGGTATTCCCGTTTTACATACGAACGACCGAAACGAACAGAAAGTTGAATGGATAGACTGAACAATCAATGTATCTGGGTGGTATCCGATTATATCGCAATACTCTATATATAGTGATACTTACCAGGTGACGGTACTTCCGTTACACATACTAGCGACTGAATCGAACAGAAGGTTAAATGGTAAGACGAAACGATAATTGTATCTCTGAGTTGTATTCGATGATATCGTGATGATGTTTATATAGCAATACTCACCAGGTAACTGTTCTTCCGTTTTACATACAAGCGGCCGAATCGAGCAGAAGGTTGAATTCAGTATAGATTGAACAATCGTCGTATCTGGGTTGTATTCTATTATGTTTATATAGTTATACTCACCAGGTAACTGTTCTTCCGTTATACATACGAGCAACCGAATAGAACAGAAGGTTGAATGGATAGTATCTGGGTTGTATTCGATTATGATGTTATGCTGTGTATATAGTTATACACATTAGGTGACGGTATTCCCGTTTTACATACGAGCGACCGAAACGAACAGAAAGTTGAATGGATAGACTGAACAATCAATGTATCTGGGTGGTATCCGATTATATCGCAACACTGTATATATAGTGATACTTACCAGGTGACGGTACTTCCGTTACACATACTAGCGACTGAATCGAACAGAAGGTTAAATGGTTAGACGAAACGATAAATGTATCTCTGAGTTGTATTCGATGATATCGTGATGATGTTTATATAGCAATACTCACCAGGTAACTGTTCTTCCGTTTTACATACAAGCGACCGAATCGAGCAGAAGCTTAAATTTAGTATATATTGAACAATCATCGTATCTGGGTTGTATTCGATTATGTTCATATAGTTATACTCACCAGGTAACTGTTCTTCTGTTATACATACGAGCGACTGAATTGAACAGAAGGTTGAATGGATAGACAAAACAATAATCGTATCTGGGGTTGTATTCGATTATATCTTGATAATGTTCATATAGTTTTACTCACCAGGAAACTGTTCTCCAGTTATACATAAGAGCGACTGAACTGAACAGAAGGTTGAATCGATAGACTGCACAATCATCGTATCTGGGTTGTATTTGATTATATCGTGATTATTATCATATAGTATGTCTAACCAGGTAACAGTTCTTCCGTTATACATACGAGCAACCGAATCGAACATGAGGTTGAATGGATAGATTGAACAATCATTGTATCTGGGTTGTCTCCGATTATATCGTTATGCTGTATATTTAGTTACACCTACCATGTAACGGTTCTTTCGTTACACATACGAGCGTCTGAATCGAACATAAGGTTGGATGGTTAGACGGAACGATAATTGTAACTGAGTTGTATTCGATTATATCGTGTTGATGTTTATAAAGTAAAACTCACCAGGTGACTGTTCTTGCGTTATACATACGAGCGACCCAATCGAACATAAGGTTGGATGGATAGACGGAATTATCATTGTATCTGAGTTGTATTAGATTATAACGTGATGACGTTCATATAGAAATACTCACCAGATTACTGGTCTTTCGTTATACATACGAGCGACCGAAACGAACAGAAAGTTGAATGGATAGACTGAACAATCAATGTATCTGGGTGGTAGTCGATTATATCGCAATTCTGTATATATAGTGATACTTACCAGATGACGATACTTCCGTTACACATACTAGCGACTGAATCGAACAGAATGTTGAATGGTTAGACGAAACGATAATTGTATCTGAGTTGAATTCGATGATATCGTGATGATGTTTATATAGCAATACTTACCAGGTAACTGTCCTTCCGTTTTACATACAAGCGACCGAATCGAGCAGAAGGTTAATTGGATAGATTGAACAATCATCGTATCTGAGTTGTATTCGATTATGTTTATATAGTTATACTCACCAGGTACCTGTTCTTTCGTTATACATACGAGCAACCCAATCGAACATAAGGTTGAATGAATAGATTAAACAATCATCGTATCTGAGTTGTATTCGATTATGTTTATATAGTTATACTCACCAGGTAACTGTTCTTCCGTTATACATACGAGCGACTGAATTGAACAGAAGGTTGAATGGATAGACTAAACAAAAATCGTATCTGGGGTTGTATTCGAGTATATCGTGATGATTATCATATAGTATGTCTTACAAGGTAACAGTTCTTCCGTTGAACATACGAGCAACCGAATCGAACATAAGGTTAGATGGATAGATTGAAAAATCATTGTATCTGGGTTGTCTCCGATTATATCGTTATGCTGTATATTTAGTTACACCTACCATGTAACGGTTCTTTCGTTACACATACGAGCGTCTGAATCGAACATAAGGTTGGATGGTTAGACGGAACGATAATTTTAACTAAGTTGTATTCGATTATATCGTGGTGATGTTTATATAGTAATACTCACCAGGTGACTGTTCTTGCGTTATACATACGAGCGACCCAATCGAACAAAAGGTTGGATGGATAGACGGAAAGATTATTGTATCTGAGTTGTATTCGATTATATCGTGATGACGTTCATATAGGTTACTGTTCTTTCGTTATACATATGAGCAACCGAATCGAACAGAAGTTTGAATGGATAGTATCTGGGTTGTATTCGATTATATCGTGATTATTATCATATAGTATGTCTAACCAGGTAACAGTTCTTCCGTTATACATACGAGCAACCGAATCGAACATAAGGTTGAATGGATAGATTGAACAATCATTGTATCTGGGTTGTCTCCGATTATATCGTTATGCGGTATATTTAGTTACACCTACCATGTAACGGTTCTTTCGTTACACATACGAGCGTCTGAATCGAACATAAGGTTGGATGGTTAGACAGAACGATAATTGTAACTGAGTTGTATTCGATTATATCGTGGTGATGTTTATATAGTAAAACTCACCAGGTGACTGTTCTTGCGTTATACATACGAGCGACCCAATCGAACATAAGGTTGGATGGATGGACGGAATGATCATTGTATCTGAGTTGTATTCGATTATATCGTGATGACGTTCATATAGAAATACTCACCAGGTTACTGATTTTTCGTTATACATACGAGCGACCGAAACGAACAAAAAGTTGAATGGATAGACTGAATAATCAATGTATCTGGGTGTTAGTCGATTATATCGCAATTCTGTATATATAGTGATACTTACCAGGTGACGGTACTTCCGTTACACATACTAGCGACTGAATCGAACAGAAGGTTAAATGGTTAGACGAAACGATAATTGTATCTCTGAGTTGTATTCGATGATATCGTGATGATGTTTATATAGCAATACTCACCAGGTAACTGTTCTTCCGTTTTACATACAAGCGGCCGAATCGAGCAGAAGGTTGAATTCAGTATGGATTGAACAATCGTCGTATCTGGGTTGTATTCGATTATGTTTATATAGTTATACTCACCAGGTAACTGTTCTTCCGTTATACATACGAGCAACCGAATAGAACAGAAGGTTGAATGGATAGTATCTGGGTTGTATTCGATCATGATGTTATGCTGTGTATATAGTTAAACACATTAGGTGACGGTATTCCCGTTTTACATACGAGCGACCGAAACGAACAGAAAGTTGAATGGATAGACTGAACAATCAATGTATCTGGGTGGTATCCGATTATATCGCAATACTGTATATATAGTGATACTTACCAGGTGCCGGTACTTCCGTTACACATACTAGCGACTGAATCGAACAGAAGGTTAAATGGTTAGACGAAACGATAATTGTATCTCTGAGTTGTATTCGATGATATCGTGATGATGTTTATATAGCAATACTCACCAGGTAACTGTTCTTCCGTTTTACATACAAGCGACCGAATCGAGCAGAAGCTTAAATTTAGTATAGATTGAACAATCATCGTATCTGGGTTGTATTCGATTATGTTCATATAGTAATACTCACCAGGTAACTGTTCTTCTGTTATACATACGAGCGACTGAATTGAACAGAAGGTTGAATGGATAGACAAAACAATAATCGTATCTGGGGTTGTATTCGATTATATCTTGATAATGTTCATATAGTTATACTCACCAGGAAACTGTTCTCCAGTTATACATAAGAGCGACTGAACTGAACAGAAGGTTGAATGGATAGACTGCACAATCATCGTATCTGGGTTGTATTTGATTATATCGTGATTATTATCATATAGTATGTCTAACCAGGTAACAGTTCTTCCGTTATACATACGGTTGGATGGATAGACGGAATGATCATTGTATCTGAGTTGTATTAGATTATAACGTGATGACGTTCATATAGAAATACTCACCAGATTACTGGTCTTTCGTTATACATACGAGCGACCGAAACGAACAGAAAGTTGAATGGATAGACTGAACAATCAATGTATCTGGGTGGTAGTCGATTATATCGCAATTCTGTATATATAGTGATACTTACCAGATGACGATACTTCCCTTACACATACTAGCGACTGAATCGAACAGAATGTTGAATGGTTAGACGAAACGATAATCGTATCTGAGTTGAATTCGATGATATCGTGATGATGTTTATATAGCAATACTTACCAGGTAACTGTCCTTCCGTTTTACATACAAGCGACCGAATCGAGCAGAAGGTTAATTGGATAGATTGAACAATCATCGTATCTGAGTTGTATTCGATTATGTTTATATAGTTATACTCACCAGGTACCTGTTCTTTCGTTATACATACGAGCAACCCAATCGAACATAAGGTTGAATGAATAGATTAAACAATCATCGTATCTGAGTTGTATTCGATTATGTTTATATAGATTGACAGTAACTGAAACATGTCCTCGACTTATGGCCATAAAAGTATACAACAAATTACCAAATGAAATTAAGAATCTGCCTGTAAAACTCTTTAAGCATAGAACCAAGGAGTTGCTATTGGATAAATCATATTATACACTGAATGAATACTTAAATGATAATCTGTGATACTTTATTATTAGTGTATTTTTACATATATACACATATGCATATGTTTTGCACAATTTTTCAATGTCTATGCTTTATTTATTGCACTTATTTTTTTTTCTGTGTATTGTTTTGTTCAACTATATTTCATTGACTCATTCCATATCATCTTTGATGGTCTTACTAAATGAATTTTATTCTATTATTATTTTTATTAGTGTACTTTCATATATATATTTGTAACTATGTTTCAATGACAATGCTTTATACATTGCATTTTTTTTATTGTTCTGTGTATTTATTGTATTGCTTAACTGTAAATCGTTGACGTATTCTATATCATCTCTGATGATCTTACTGAATAAATTTTATTATTATTATTATTATTATTATTATTATTATTATTATACTAACCAGGTAACTGTTCTTCCGTTATACATACGAGCGACTGAATTGAACAGAAGGTTGAATGGATAGACTAAACAATAATCGTATCTGGGGTTGTATTCGAGTATATCGTGATGATTATCATATAGTATGTCTAACAAGGTAACAGTTCTTCCGTTGAACATACGAGCAACCGAATCGAACATAAGGTTAGATGGATAGATTGAAAAATCATTGTATCTGGGTTGTCTCCGATTATATCGTTATGCTGTATATTTAGTTTCACCTACCATGTAACGGTTCTTTCGTTACACATACGAGCGTCTGAATCGAACATAAGGTTGGATGGTTAGACGGAACGATAATTTTAACTAAGTTGTATTCGATTATATCGTGGTGATGTTTATATAGTAATACTCACCAGGTGACTGTTCTTGCGTTATACATACGAGCGACCCAATCGAACAAAAGGTTGGATGGATAGACGGAATGATCATTGTATCTGAGTTGTATTCGATTATATCGTGATGACGTTCATATAGGTTACTGTTCTTTCGTTATACATATGAGCAACCGAATCGAACAGAAGTTTGAATGGATAGTATCTGGGTTGTATTCGATTATATCGTGATTATTATCATATAGTATGTCTAACCAGGTAACAGTTCTTCCGTTATACATACGAGCAACCGAATCGAACATAAGGTTGAATGGATAGATTGAACAATCATTGTATCTGGGTTGTCTCCGATTATATCGTTATGCGGTATATTTAGTAACACCTACCATGTAACGGTTCTTTCGTTACACATACGAGCGTCTGAATCGAACATAAGGTTGGATGGTTAGACAGAACGATAATTGTAACTGAGTTGTATTCGATTATATTGTGGTGATGTTTATATAGTAAAACTCACCAGGTGACTGTTCTTGCGTTATACATACGAGCGACCCAATCGAACATAAGGTTGGATGGATGGACGGAATGATCATTGTATCTGAGTTGTATTCGATTATATCGTGATGACGTTCATATAGAAGTACTCACCAGGTTACTGATCTTTCGTTATACATACGAGCGACCGAAACGAACAAAAAGTTGAATGGATAGACTGAATAATCAATGTATCTGGGTGTTAGTCGATTATATCGCAATTCTGTATATAAAGTGATACTTACCAGGTGACGGTACTTCCGTTACACATACTAGCGACTGAATCGAACAAAAGGTTAAATGGTTAGACGAAACGATAATTGTATCTCTGAATTGTATTCGATGATATCGTGACGATGTTTATATAGCAATACTTACCAGGTAACTGTCCTTCCGTTTTACATACAAGCGACCGAATCGAGCTGAAGTTTAAATAGATAGATTGAACAATCATCGTATCTGAGTTGTATTCGATTATGTTTATATAGTTATACTCACTAGGTACCTGTTCTTTCGTTATACATACGAGCAACCCAATCGAACATAAGGTTGAATGGATAGATTAAACAATCATCGTATCTGAGTTGTATTCGATTATGTTTATGTAGTTATACTCACCAGGTAACTGTTCTTCCGTTATACATACGAGCGACTGAATTGAACAGAAGGTTGAATGTATAGACCAAACAATGATCCTATCTGGGGTTGTATTCGATTATATCGTGATGATGTTTATATAGTTATACTCACCAGGTACCTGTTCTCCAGTTATACATAAGAGCGGCTGAACTGAACAGAAGGTTGAATGGATAGACAAAACGATAATTGTAACTGAGTTGTATTCGATTATTACGTGGTAATGTTTATATAGTAATACTCACCAGGTGACTGTTGTTGCGTTATTCGTACGAGCGACCAAATCGAACAGAAGGTGACGGAATGATCATTGTATCTGAGTTGTATTCGATTATATCGTGATGAAGTTCATATGGAAATACTCACCAGGTTACTGTTCTTTCGTTATACATACGAGCAACCGAATCGAACAGAAGGTTGAATGGATAGTATCTGGGTTGTATTCGATTATGATGTTATGCTGTGTATATGGATATACACACTAGGTGACGGTATTCCCGTTTTACATACGAACGACCGAAACGAACAGAAAGTTGAATGGATAGACTAAACAATCAATGTATCTGGGTGGTATCCGATTATATCGCAATACTGTATATATAGTGATACTTACCAGGTGACGGTACTTCCGTTACACATACTAGCGACTGAATCGAACAGAAGGTTGAATGGTTAGACGAAACGATAATTGTATCTCTGAGTTGTATTCGATGATATCGTGATGATGTTTATATAGCAATACTCACCAGGTAACTGTTCTTCCGTTTTACATACAAGCGGCCGAATCGAGCAGAAGGTTGAATTCAGTATGGATTGAACAATCGTCGTATCTGGGTTGTATTCGATTATGTTTATATAGTTATACTCACCAGGTAACTGTTCTTCCGTTATACATACGAGCAACCGAATAGAACAGAAGGTTGAATGGTTAGTATCTGGGTTGTATTCGATCATGATGTTATGCTGTGTATATAGTTATACACATTAGGTGACGGTATTCCCGTTTTACATACGAGCGACCGAAACGAACAGAAAGTTGAATGGATAGACTGAACAATCAATGTATCTGGGTGGTATCCGATTATATCGCAATACTGTATATATAGTGATACTTACCAGGTGCCGGTACTTCCGTTACACATACTAGCGACTGAATCGAACAGAAGGTTAAATGGTTAGACGAAACGATAATTGTATCTCTGAGTTGTATTCGATGATATCGTGATGATGTTTATATAGCAATACTCACCAGGTAACTGTTCTTCCGTTTTACATTCAAGCGACCGAATCGAGCAGAAGCTTAAATTTAGTATAGATTGAACAATCATCGTATCTGGGTTGTATTCGATTATGTTCATATAGTAATACTCACCAGGTAACTGTTCTTCTGTTATACATACGAGCGACTGAATTGAACAGAAGGTTGAATGGATAGACAAAACAATAATCGTATCTGGGGTTGTATTCGATTATATCTTGATAATGTTCATATAGTTATACTCACCAGGAAACTGTTCTCCAGTTATACATAAGAGCGACTGAACTGAACAGAAGGTTGAATGGATAGACTGCACAATCATCGTATCTGGGTTGTATTTGATTATATCGTGATTATTATCATATAGTATGTCTAACCAGGTAACAGTTCTTCCGTTATACATACGAGCAACCGAATCGAACATAAGGTTGAATGGATAGATTGAACAATCATTGTATCTGGGTTGTCTCCGATTATATCGTTATGCTGTATATTTAGTTACACCTACCATGTAACGGTTCTTTCGTTACACATACGAGCGTCTGAATCGAACATGAGGTTGGATGGTTAGACGGAACGATAATTGTAACTGAGTTGTATTCGATTATATCGTGTTGATGTTTATACAGTAAAACTCACCAGGTGATTGTTCTTGCGTTATACATACGAGCGACCCAATCGAACATAAGGTTGGATGGATAGACGAAATGATCATTGTATCTGAGTTGTATTAGATTATAACGTGATGACGTTCATATAGAAATACTTACCAGATTACTGGTCTTTCGTTATACATACGAGCGACCGAAACGAACAGAAAGTTGAATGGATAGACTGAACAATCAATGTATCTGGGTGGTAGTCGATTATATCGCAATTCTGTATATATAGTGATACTTACCAGGTAACGATACTTCCGTTACACATACTAGCGACTGAATCGAACAGAATGTTGAATGGTTAGACGAAACGATAATTGTATCTGAGTTGTATTCGATTATATCGTGATGATGTTTATATAGTTATACTCACCAGGTAACTGTTCTCCAGTTATACATAAAAGCGGCTGAACTGAACAGAAGGTTGAATGGATAGACAAAACGATAATTGTAACTGAGTTGTATTCGATTATATCGTGGTAATGTTTATATAGTAATACTCACCAGGTGACTGTTCTTGCGTTATACGTACGAGCGACCAAATCGAACAGAAGGTTGGATGGATAGACGGAATGATCATTGTATCTGAGTTGTATTCGATTATATCGTGATGAAGTTTATATGGAAATACTCACCAGGTTACTGTTCTTTCGTTATACATACGAGCAACCGAATCGAACAGAAGGTTGAATGGATAGTATCTGGGTTGTATTCGATTATGATGTTATGCTGTGTATATAGTTATACACACTAGGTGACGGTATTCCCGTTTTACATACGAACGACCAAAACGAACAGAAAGTTGAATGGATAGACTGAACAATCAATGTATCTGGGTGGTATCCGATTATATCGCAATACTGTATATATAGTGATACTTACCTGGTGACGGTACTTCCGTTACACATACTAGCGACTGAATCGAACAGAAGGTTGGATGGATAGACGGAATGATCATTGTATCTGAGTTGTATTCGATTATATCGTGATGAAGTTCATATGAAAATACTCACCAGGTTACTGTTCTTTCGTTATACATACGAGCAACCGAATCGAACAGAAGTTTGAATGGATAGTATCTGGGTTGTATTTGATTATATCGTGATTATTATCATATAGTATGTCTAACCAGGTAGCAGTTCTTCCGTTATACATACGAGCAACCGAATCAAACATAAGGTTGAATGGATATATTGAACAATCATTGTATCTGAGTTGTCTCCGATTATATCGTTATGCTGTATATTTAGTTACACCTACCATGTAACGGTTCTTTCGTTACACATTCGAGCGTCTGAATCGAACATAAGGTTGGATGGTAAGACGGAACGATAATTGTAACTGAGTTGTATTCGATTATATCGTGATGACGTTTATATAGAAATACTCACCAGGTTACTGGTCTTTCGTTATACATACGAGCGACCGAAACGAACAGAAAGTTGAATGGATAGACTGAACAATCAATGAATCTGGGTGGTAGTCGATTATATCGCAATTCTGTATATATAGTGATACTTACCAGGTGACGATACTTCTGTTACACATACTAGCGACTGAATCGAACAGAATGTTGAATGGTTAGACGAAACGATAATTGTATCTGAGTTGATTTCGATGATATCGTGATGATGTTTATATAACAATACTTACCAGGTAACTGTTCTTCCGTTTTACATACAAGCGGCCGAATCGAGCAGAAGGTTAAATGGATAGATCGAACAATCATCGTATCTGAGTTGTATTCGATTATGTTTATATAGTTATACTCACCAGGTACCTGTTCTTTCGTTATACATACGAGCAACCCAATCGAACATAAGGTTGAATGGATAGATTAAACAATCAACGTATCTGAAATGTATTTGATTATGTTTATATAGTTATACTCACCAGGTAACTGTTCTTCCGTTATACATACGAGCGACTGAATTGAACAGAAGGTTGAATGTATAGACCAAACAATGATCCTATCTGGGGTTGTATTCGATTATATCGTGATGATGTTTATATAGTTATACTCACCAGGTAACTGTACTACAGTTATACATAAGAGCGGCTGAACTGAACAGAAGGTTGAATGGATAGACGAAATGATAATTGTAACTGAGTTGTATCCGATTATATCGTGGTAATGTTTATATAGTAATACTCACCAGGTGACTGTTCTTGCGTTATACGTACGAGCGACCAAATCGAACAGGAGGTTGGATGGATATACGGAATGATCATTGTATCTGAGTTGTATTCGATTATATCGTGATAAAGATCATATGGAAATACTCACCAGGTTACTGTTCTTTCGTTATACATACGAGCAACCGAATCGAACAGAAGGTTGAATGGATAGTATCTGGGTTGTATTTGATTATGATGTTATGCTGTGTATTCAGTTATACACACTAGGTGACGGTATTCCCGTTTTACATACGAACGACCGAAACGAACAGAAAGTTGAATGGATAGACTGAACAATCAATGTATCTGGGTGGTATCCGATTATATCGCAATACTGTATATATAGTGATACTTACCAGGTGACGGTACTTCCGTTACACATACTAGCGACTGAATCGAACAGAAGGTTAAATGGTTAGACGAAACGATAATTGTATCTCTGAGTTGTATTCGATGATATCGTGATGATGTTTATATAGCAATACTCACCAGGTAACTGTTCTTCCGTTTCACATACAAGCGGCCGAATCGAGCAGAAGGTTGAATTCAGTATAGATTGAACAATCGTCGTATCTGGGTTGTATTCGATTATGTTTATATAGTTATACTCACCAGGAACCTGTTCATTCGTTATACATACGAGTAACCCAATCGAACATAAGGTTGAATGGATAGATTAAACAATCATCGTATCTGAGTTGTATTCGATTATGTTTATATAGTTATACTCACCAGGTAACTGTTCTTCCGTTATACATACGAGCGACTGAATTGAACAGAAAGTTGAATGTATAGACTAAACAATGATCCTATCTGGGGTTGTATTCGATTATATCGTGATGATGTTTATATAGTTATACTCACCAGGTAATTGTTCTCCAGTTATACATAAGAGCGGCTGAACTAAACAGAAAGTTGAATGGATAGACAAAACGATAATTGTAACTGAGTTGTATTCGATTATATCGTGGTAATGTTTATATAGTAATACTCACCAGGTGACTGTTCTTGCGTGATACGTACGAGCGACCAAATCGAACAGAAGGTTGGATGGATAGACGGCATGATCATTGTATCTGAGTTGTATTCGATTATATCGTGATGAAGTTCATATGGAAATACTCACCAGGTTACTGTTCTTCCGTTATACATACGAGCAACCGAATCGAACAGAAGGTTGAATGGATAGTATCTGGGTTGTATTCGATTATGATGTTATGCTGTGTATATAGTTATACACACTAGGTGACGGTATTCCCGTTTTACATACGAACGACCGAAACGAACAGAAAGTTGAATGGATAGACTAAACAATCAATGTATCTGGGTGGTATCCGATTATATCTCAATACTGTATATATAGTGATACTTACCAGGTGACGGTACTTCCGTTACACATACTAGCGACTGAATCGAACAGAAGGTTAAATGGTTAGACGAAACGAAAATCGTATCTCTGAGTTGTATTCGATGATATCGTGATGATGTTTATATAGCAATACTCACCAGGTAACTGTTCTTCCGTTTTACATACAAGCGGCCGAATCGAGCAGAAGGTTGAATTCAGTATAGATTGAACAATCGTCGTATCTGGGTTGTATTCGATTATGTTCATATAGTTATACTCACCAGGTACCTGTTCTATCGTTATACATACGAGCAACCCAATCGAACATAAGGTTGAATGGATAGATTAAACAATCATCGTATCTGAGTTGTATTCGATTATGTTTATATAGTTATACTCACCAGGTAACTGTTCTTCCGTTATACATACGAGCGACCAAATCGAACAGAAGGTGACGGAATGATCATTGTATCTGAGTTGTATTCGATTATATCGTGATGAAGTTCATATGGAAATACTCACCAGGTTACTGTTCTTTCGTTATACATACGAGCAACCGAATCGAACAGAAGGTTGAATGGATAGTATCTGGGTTGTATTCGATTATGATGTTATGCTGTGTATATAGTTATACACACTAGGTGACGGTATTCCCGTTTTACATACGAACGACCGAAACGAACAGAAAGTTGAATGGATAGACCGAACAATCAATGTATCTGGGTGGTATCCGATTATATCGCAATACTGTATATATAGTGATACTTACCAGGTGACGGTACTTCCGTTACACATACTAGCGACTTAATCGAACAGAGGGTTGAATGGTTAGACGAAACGATAATTGTATCTCTGAGTTGTATTCGATGATATCGTGATGAAGTTTATATAGCAATACTCACCAGGTAACTGTTCTTTCGTTTTACCTACAAGCGGCCGAATCGAGCAGAAGGTTGAATTCAGTATAGATTGAACAATCGTCGTATCTGGGTTGTATTCGATTATGTTTATATAGTTATACTCACCAGGTAACTGTTCTTCCGTTATACATACGAGCAACCGAATCGAACAGAAGGTTGAATGGATAGTATCTGGGTTGTATTCGATTATGATGTTATGCTGTGTATATAGTTATACACACTATGTGACGGTATTCCCGTTTTACATACGAACGACCGAAACGAACAGAAAGTTGAATGGATACACTGAACAATCAATGTATCTGGGTGGTATCCGATTATATCGCAATACTGTATATATAGTGATACTTACCAGGTGACGGTACTTTCGTTACACATACTAGCGACTGAATCGAACAGAAGGTTAAATGGTTAAACGAAACGATAATTGTATCTCTGAGTTGTATTCGATGATATCGTGATGATGTTTATATAGCAATACTCACCAGGTAACTGTTCTTCCGTTTTACATACAAGCGGCCGAATCGAGCAGAAAGTTGAATTCAGTATAGATTGAACAATCGTCGTATCTGGGTTGTATTCGATTATATTTATATAGTTATACTCACCAGGTACCTGTTCTTTCGTTATACATACGAGCAACCCAATCGAACATGAGGTTGAATGGATAGATTAAACAATCATCGTATCTGAGTTGTATTCGATTATGTTTTTATATTTATACTCACCAGGTAACTTTTCTTTCGTTATACATACGAGCGACTGAATTGAACGGAAGGTTGAATGTATAGACTAAACAATGATCCTATCTGGGGTTGTATTCGATTATATCGTGATGATGTTTATATAGTTATACTCACCATGTAACTGTTCTCCAGTTATACATAAGAGCGGCTGAACTGAACAGAAGGTTGAATGGATAGACAAAACGATAATTGTAACTGAGTTGTATTCGATTATATCGTGGTAATGTTTATATAGTAATACTCACCAGGTGACTGTTCTTGCGTTATACGTACGAGCGACCAAATCGAACAGAAGGTTGAATGGATAGACAAAACGATAATTGTAACTGAGTTGTATTCGATTATATCGTGATGAAGTTCATATGGAAATACTCACCAGGTTACTGTTCTTTCGTTATACATACGAGCAACCGAATCGAACAGAAGGTTGAATGGATAGTATCTGGGTTGTATTCGATTATGATGTTATGCTGTGTATATAGTTATACACACTAGGTGACGGTATTCCCGTTTTACATACGAACGACCGAAACGAACAGAAAGTTGAATGGATAGACTGAACAATCAATGTATCTGGGTGGTATCCGATTATATCGCAATACTGTATATATAGTGATACTTACCAGGTGACGGTACTTCCGTTACACATACTAGCGACTGAATCGAACAGAAGGATAAATGGTTAGACGAAACGATAATTGTATCTCTGAGTTGTATTCGATGATATCGTGATGATGTTTATATAGCAATACTCACCAGGTAACTGTTCTTCCGTTTTACATACAAGCGGCCGAATCGAGCAGAAGGTTGAATTCAGTATAGATTGAACTATCGTCGTATCTGGGTTGTATTCGATTATGTTTATATAGTTATACTCACCAGGTACCTGTTCTTTCGTTATACATACGAGCAACCCAATCGAACATAAGGTTGAATGGATAGATTAAACAATCATCGTATCTGAGTTGTATTCGATTATGTTTATATAGTTATACTCACCAGGTAACTGTCCTTCCGTTTTACATACGAGCGACTGAATTGAACAGGAGGTTGAATGTATAGACTAAACAATGATCCTATCTGGGGTTGTATTCGATTATATCGTGATGATGTTTATATAGTTATACTCACCAGGTAACTGTTCTCCAGTTGTACATAAGAGCGGCTGAACTGAACAGGAGGTTGAATGGATAGACAAAACGATAATTGTAACTGAGTTGTATTCGATTATATCGTGGTAATGTTTATATAGTAATACTCACCAGGTGACTGTTCTTGCGTTATACGTACGAGCGACCAAATCGAACAGAAGGTGACGGAATGATCATTGTATCTGAGTTGTATTCGATTATATCGTGATGAAGTTCATATGGAAATACTCACCAGGTTACTGTTCTTTCGTTATACATACGAGCAACCGAATCGAACAGAAGGTTGAATGGATAGTATCTGGGTTGTATTCGATTATGAAGTTTTGCTGTGTATATAGTTATACACACTAGGTGACGGTATTCCCGTTTTACATACGAACGACCGAAACGAACAGAAAGTTGAATGGATAGACTGAACAATCAATGTATCTGGGTGGTATCCGATTATATCGCAATATATATAGTGATACTTACCAGGTGACGGTACTTCCGTTACACATACTAGCGACTGAATCGAACAGAGGGTTAAATGGTTAGACGAAACGATAATTGTATCTCTGAGTTGTATTCGATGATATCGTGGTGATGTTTATATAGCAATACTCACCAGGTAACTGTTCTTTCATTTTACATACAAGCGGCCGAATCGAGCAGAAGGTTGAATTCAGTATAAATTGAACAATCGTCGTATCTGGGTTGTATTCGATTATGTTTATATAGTAATACTCACCAGGTAACTGTTCTTCCGTTATACATACGAGCAACCGAATCGAACAGAAGTTTGAATGGATAGTATCTGGGTTGTATTCGATTATGATGTTATGCTGTGTATATAGTTATACACATTAGGTGACGGTATTCCCGTTTTACATACGAGCGACTGAAACGAACAGAAAGTTGAATGGATAGACTGAACAATAAATGTATCTGGGTGGTAGTCGATTATATCGCAATTCTGTATATATAGTGATACTTACCAGGTGACGATACTTCCGTTACACATACTAGCGACTGAATCGAACAGAATGTTGAATAGTTAGACGAAACGATAATTGTATCTGAGTTGAATTCGATGATATCGTGATGATGTTTATATACCAATACTTACCAGGTAACTGTCCTTCCGTTTTACATACAAGCGACCGAATCGAGCAGAAGGTTAAATGGATAGATTGAACAATCATCGTATCTGAGTTGTCTTCGATTATGTTTATATAGTTATACTCACCAGGTACCTGTTCTTTCGTTATACATACGAGCAACCCAATCGAACATAAGGTTGAATGGATAGATTAAACAATCATCGTATCTGAGTTGTATTCGATTATGTTTATATAGTTATACTCACCAGGTAACTGTTCTTCCGTTATACATACGAGCGACTGAATTGAACAGAAGGTTGAATGTATAGACTAAACAATGATCCTATATGGGGTTGTATTCGATTATATCGTGATAATGTTTATATAGTTATACTCACCAGGTAACTGTTCTACAGTTATACATAAGAGCGGCTGAACTGAACAGAAGGTTGAATGGATAGACAAAACGATAATTCTAACTGAGTTGTATTCGATTATATCGTGGTAATGTTTATATAGTAATACTCACCAGGTGACTGTTTTTGCGTTATACGTACGAGCGACCAAATCGAACAGAAGGTTGGATGGATAGACGACGGTATGATCATTGTATCTGAGTTGTATTCGATGATATCGTGATGAAGTTCATATGGAAATACTCACCAGGTTACTGTTCTCTCGTTATACATACGAGCAACCGAATCAAACAGAAGGTTGAATGGATAGTATCTGGGTTGTATTCGATTATGATGTTATGCTGTGTATATAGTTATACACACTATGTGACGGTATTCCCGTTTTACATACGAACGACCGAAACGAACAGAAAGTTGAATGGATACACTGAACAATCAATGTATCTGGGTGGTATCCGATTATATCGCAATACTGTATATATAGTGATACTTACCAGGTGACGGTACTTTCGTTACACATACTAGCGACTGAATCGAACAGAAGGTTAAATGGTTAAACGAAACGATAATTGTATCTCTGAGTTGTATTCGATGATATCGTGATGATGTTTATATAGCAATACTCACCAGGTAACTGTTCTTCCGTTTTACATACAAGCGGCCGAATCGAGCAGAAGGTTGAATTCAGTATAGATTGAACAATCGTCGTATCTGGGTTGTATTCGATTATGTTTATATAGTTATACTCACCAGGTACCTGTTCTTTCGTTATACATACGAGCAACCCAATCGAACATAAGGTTGAATGGATAGATTAAACAATCATCGTATCTGAGTTGTATTCGATTATGTTTATATGGTTATACTCACCAGGTAACTTTTCTTTCGTTATACATACGAGCGACTGAATTGAACGGAAGGTTGAATGTATAGACTAAACAATGATCCTATCTGGGGTTGTATTCGATTATATCGTGATGATGTTTATATAGTTATACTCACCATGTAACTGTTCTCCAGTTATACATAAGAGCGGCTGAACTGAACAGAAGGTTGAATGGATAGACAAAACGATAATTGTAACTGAGTTGTATTCGATTATATCGTGGTAATGTTTATATAGTAATACTCACCAGGTGACTGTTCTTGCGTTATACGTACGAGCGACCAAATCGAACAGAAGGTTGGATGGATAGACGGAATGATCATTGTATCTGAGTTGTATTCGATTATATCGTGATGAAGTTCATATGGAAATACTCACCAGGTTACTGTTCTTTCGTTATACATACGAGCAACCGAATCGAACAGAAGGTTGAATGGATAGTATCTGGGTTGTATTCGATTATGATGTTATGCTGTGTATATAGTTATACACACTAGGTGACGGTATTCCCGTTTTACATACGAACGACCGAAACGAACAGAAAGTTGAATGGTTAGACTGAACAATCAATGTATCTGGGTGGTATCCGATTATATCGCAATACTGTATATATAGTGATACTTACCAGGTGACGGTACTTCCGTTACACATACTAGCGACTGAATCGAACAGAAGGATAAATGGTTAGACGAAACGATAATTGTATCTCTGAGTTGTATTCGATGATATCGTGATGATGTTTATATAGCAATACTCACCAGGTAACTGTTCTTCCGTTTTACATACAAGCGGCCGAATCGAGCAGAAGGTTGAATTCAGGATAGATTGAACTATCGTCGTATCTGGGTTGTATTCGATTATGTTTATATAGTTATACTCACCAGGTACCTGTTCTTTCGTTATACATACGAGCAACCCAATCGAACATAAGGTTGAATGGATAGATTAAACAATCATCGTATCTGAGTTGTATTCGATTATGTTTATATAGTTATACTCACCAGGTAACTGTCCTTCCGTTTTTCATACGAGCGACTGAATTGAACAGAAGGTTGAATGTGTAGACTAAACAATGATCCTATCTGGGGTTGTATTCGATTATATCGTGATGATGTTTATATAGTTATACTCACCAGGTAACTGTTCTCCAGTTGTACATAAGAGCGGCTGAACTGAACAGGAGGTTGAATGGATAGACAAAACGATAATTGTAACTGAGTTGTATTCGATTATATCGTGGTAATGTTTATATAGTAATACTCACCAGGTGACTGTTCTTGCGTTATACGTACGAGCGACCAAATCGAACAGAAGGTGACGGAATGATCATTGTATCTGAGTTGTATTCGATTATATCGTGATGAAGTTCATATGGAAATACTCACCAGGTTACTGTTCTTTCGTTATACATACGAGCAACCGAATCGAACAGAAGGTTGAATGGATAGTATCTGGGTTGTATTCGATTATGAAGTTATGCTGTGTATATAGTTATACACACTAGGTGACGGTATTCCTGTTTTACATACGAACGACCGAAACGAACAGAAAGTTGAATGGATAGACTGAACAATCAATGTATCTGGGTGGTATCCGATTATATCGCAATATATATAGTGATACTTATTAGGTGACGGTACTTCCGTTACACATACTAGCGACTGAATCGAACAGAGGGTTAAATGGTTAGACGAAACGAAAATTGTATCTCTGAGTTGTATTCGATGATATCGTGATGATGTTTATATAGCAATACTCATCAGGTAACTGTTCTTTCGTTTTACATACAAGCGGCCGAATCGAGCAGAAGGTTGAATTCAGTATAAATTGAACAATCGTCGTATCTGGGTTGTATTCGATTATGTTTATATAGTAATACTCACCAGGTAACTGTTCTTCCATTATACATACGAGCAACCGAATCGAACAGAAGGTTGAATGGATAGTATCTGGGTTGTATTCGATTATGATGTTATGCTGTGTATATAGTTATACACATTAGGTGACGGTATTCCCGTTTTACATACGAGCGACCGAAACGAACAGAAAGTTGAATGGATAGACTGAACAATCAATGTATCTGGGTGGTATCCGATTATATCGCAATATACAGTATTGTATATAGTGATACTTACCAGGTGACGGTACTTTCGTTACACATACTAGCGACTGAATCGAACAGAAGGTTAAATGGTTAAACGAAACGATAATTGTATCTCTGAGTTGTAATCGATGATATCGTGATGATGTTTATATAGCAATACTCACCAGGTAACTGTTCTTCCGTTTTACATAGAGAATAGTGCCGACTTGAGTTTGATCAGCTTGTATCCGATCGAGAGATGGCTGCGAGTGAACAGTATGTGTCTAAGTGCTCATCAAAAAACAGCGAATTTGTGTTTCTATGTTGCAACAAAAAACCAAAAAATGGTAACTATATATGTGTCAAGTGTCATGGAGTGTTCCACACTAATTGTTACGACCGAATTGCCCCAAAAGCATGCAAAAACAATAACAGACTTGTCTGTAGGGAATGTGAAAACTCTGATATGGACACTGATGATAGCAAAGATAAGTTATATTCTGAAATTATTGAAGAACTAAGAACTGAAGGTAAACATAAAGAAGAAACAATTGAAAAATTGAATAAAAAATACGAACTATTCTATGAGGAAGCTCTGACAATGGAAAAGAATTTCGAGAGTAAAATCCAACAGTATGAAGAAATTATACGTGAGTTGCAAGACAATCTGATGAATTTAAAAAGAGAATGTGCAAATAAAAAAAGGCAAGATTTTATCAGCATCGCAACCCAAACAGAAAAAAAATATACTGAACAAAAACAATTGATCACCCAAGTGATAAATGATTCCCATGTTTTTACTCAAACGGACCAATGCGAAAATACAGTGATGCCATATGAAACAGACATTGACGATCAAACAAAAGAGGAAATCAAAACTGATAAACAAAAAAAGAAAGAAGTATCAACGAGACGGTTATCTAACAGAAGGAAAAAATACAAGGAAGAAATTCAGATGATTTTAAGGAACAACATAAAAAAACGAAAGAAACAAGAAAATGACACATCGGTGAAAATCGGTAATATCGATAATACTGACACGGAGGAACTTGAGACTACGATTACTGGAAACTTGGACAAAAATCTTGATGCAATTTCATCGAATATTTCAATTGACTCCAGCACTGTAATCCCATTATCTACAGAAAATGTAAATCAATTATCTCTCATGGAGGAACTAGAAAACGCAAGTATTTTCGAGGATGCTGCAAATCATGTGTTTAACAGCGCCCTGATTACTTCCAATATAAGGATAGATAATGAATCAGAGGTAAATAATCTGCTCCTACCACAGAGAAAAATCCACATATATGGAGACCAGTATGCTTTGGGATTCTCTAAGACTCTTACCAAAATTGATACCAACCATAGATGTTGTGTAAATGAAAAAATTGAAAATGATGTAGAGATTTCCGATTTCACAACAAATGTATTTTCTGAAACTATTGATTATGGGAGGGATGATTTAATTGTAATAATGTTCAATACTGAAAATGTAAGCAACAGACACTCTCTATACCAACTTTTGAAAAATACTTTAGGCCTCAGCAACTTTACAAACCTGATAATAATAACAGAGTGTCACTCTCTGTCTGACAAAAATATCAATAGGATTATTTACAATCGAATTAAACTTTTCAAACGAAATGATAAGAATTGTTCCGTGACACTCTTAGCTGGCCAAGAAAGAATAGGTAGCAAATTCGAAGTGATTGAAAAGCTCAAGAAAACTCTTTTATATATATCAAATCGCACACATAACTTTGCTATGAAAACTGTGAACAGATTTGAATTTACCGGAAATGAATCATTGCAGTTTTTTCGAGGTGAATTCTCACTCAATGAATATCTCAACGGAAATTCAAGCCAAACAGACTTGTATACTACAAACTAGTCACCAAAAAAATACTTCATTAATCCTATTGAATATCCAATCAGTTCGTAATAAAATAGATGAACTTTCAATATTTTTGGAATCAGAAAATTATCCAACATTTTTACTTTTGACCGAACATTGGTTAATAGGTGATGAACCTTGTTATATTCCTGACTATATCGTTGTCTCTAAATTTTGTAGAAAACAAATGATACATGGAGGAACAATGATCCTCATTCACGAAAATATGTCGGATGCTTATCAAATAGTTGATGTACACAAGTATGATAATATGCTAGTTGAAGGTGAATTCGAGTTTTCAATAGCTCACAATAAAAAGAATAACTTGTATATACTTTGCATATATAGAGCACCTTCAAATGATACATGCACATTTCTTGAAAGGCTAGAAATACTTTTGTCTTGTCTACCCTGTAAATCAAAAATAATTCTTGCAGGAGATTTCAATATAGATTTCTCCCAAAACTGCGTATTCACCAATAGCCTGCAAAACTTATTCATCAGTTTCAATCTGGAAATGCATATTGATGAACCAACTCGAATTACATGCAAGTATTCCACGATAATCGATTATGTTTGCTCAAATCTCATTGAAAATTCATTCACGAGAGTTATTCCTGCAGGTTTATCAGATCATGAAGCAGTCCATTTCTCTTTTTCAATCAATAAAGATAATAGAGGAGTTAAATTCAGAGAAGGTAGAATATTCAGCAAACAAAATTATGAGAAATTCAGAATATCATGTGAACAGACAAATTGGAATAGTATAGTTAATGCTTCGGACCCTGTAACTATCTTTCAACAGATTGTAATAAATAAATTTGATGAATGTTTTCCACTAAAAAAATTGAAAATAAGGAACAAAAAGCCTTGGATAACAACAGGTTTGAAAGTGTCTGCCAGAAATCTTAGGTCCCTTCGTACCATTTACAAATTCACATCGAATATAACTTTTAGAAAATATTTCAGTAGGTATAGGAGTATCTATAGAGGTTTGATCAGACTGGCTAAGAGTAATTATTACTCGAACAGAATTGAACAGTCAAAAAATAAACCTAAAGAGAAATGGGCAATAATAAATGAATTAAGGGGAAAAAGAGGTATATCGACAGAAGCTGAAATTATCAATATGGACCCGAATACTTTAAATGACTTCTACTGCTCGATCGCCAAAAATATGACATCAAATCTAGTACCCCAAACTGACCCATTGAATTATCTTGATAATATTCACTGCCATAACAATTTTATATTGTTACCTACAAATGTTCACGAGTTGAAAAAAATAATTATGGAAATAAAAAATGATAAATCTGCTGGATTAGATGGATTAACTAGAAGACTCCTACAAAACCTACCATTCGAAGCGCTATCAGTACTGGCAGTTGTGATAAATACATCTTTTGAGACAGGAGTATTTCCCTCAGGCTTGAAGACAGCACTTGTTTTGCCTCTTTATAAGGAAGGGGATACTTCCAGTCCTACAAACTTCAGACCAATCTCACTGTTGTCCACCATCTCGAAGATCATAGAAAAGTTAGTGAAGAAAAGGCTGTTACAATTCTTATCGGATGAAAATGAATGTCAGTTTGGATTTCAGGCTTCTAAAAATACTAATGACGCAATATTCTCATTCCTAGAAAAAGTTTACTTGAATTTAAATAAAGGGGAAGCTATTGCAGCAGTATTCTGTGATTTTTCAAAAGCGTTCGATTGCGTTAATCATGGAATACTGCTCCAAAAAATGCATCGCTATGGAATAAGAGGTACATGTCTAAAGTGGTTCAGGTCATACCTTGAGAATAGATCACAATTGGTTAAATTACAAGATGCATACTCCAATATCTCGGAAATAAGTTGCGGAGTACCCCAGGGATCTGTTTTGGGTCCTATTTTATTTCTGCTTTACCTTAACGATCTCGCTACAATAGATATTGAAGGATCCTTTACAATTTTTGCAGACGATACCACATTATTGTGGCATGGAAAGAATTCTGAAATTTCGAAGCAAGTAGTATCCTCAGATCTATCAGACGTTAAAAATTGGTGTGATGCAAATTTACTTAAATTCAATGTGGATAAGACAAAAATTGTTAATTTCAAATTCAGCTATGACAACTTGCTACTTGATGGTATGAATATCGAAGAAACGCCTTGTACAAGGTTTCTTGGCTTACATATTGATAATAAGTTGAAATTCAATGAACATATCACATCACTATGTAAGAAGTTATCTTCCGGATCATTCGCTGTAAGAATTGTCGCTAATGAACTTGATATAACCACAGCCAGATCAACTTATTTCGCCCTAGTAGAGTCCCATATACGATACGGTATAGCTTTTTGGGGATTTTGCAGCCAAAAACTTCTGAATCAGGTTTTCGTACTTCAGAAGAGATCTCTCAGATATTTGTGCAGGACTCACTACCAAGATAGCTGTAGGCATCTCTTTGTACGACACCGAATTTTAACGGTAGTGTGTATTTTTATCCTTGAAGTGGTATGCCTGATCCACAAAAGATATGTTGCGGTCCCACCTGATGATAGAACTTACAGCACCAGACAGGACTCTAATATTCACCTGCCAATACCTAAACTGAATTTAACAAAACACTCCAATATGTATGAGGGAAAGAGAATATTCAATCACTTGCCACAGGCAACAAAAAATATATTTGATCAGAAGAAATTCAGAAGATCTGTCAAAAATCTGCTTATTGAGAAAGCATACTATAACCTGCAGGAATATCATGCTGACAATATACATATCCCGTAATTGTGATGTTTTAATTTTATTTTGAGCTTTTTTGTTATATGTATGATGACAGTGCATATTTTTATATATGTAGCTATATGTCTATTTTTCATGATGCAATTGCATTCACAGAATGCAAGGTTACCTTTTTATCTATATTTTATTTATTTTTTTTATCTATATATTTTATCTATATTTCTTATTATATTTAGTACTTTCTTATATATATTCAATCGTATTCTGTCAATATTTGTATTTTTGATACACTTTGTCAATAAGAATTCATTCTTGGACAATAAAGTATATATCTATCTATCATACAAGCGGCCGAATCGAGCAGAAGGTTGAATTCAGTATAGATTGAACAATCGTCGTATCTGGGTTGTATTCGATTATGTTTATATAGTTATACTCACCAGGTACCTGTTCTTTCGTTATACATACGAGCAACCCAATCGAACATAAGGTTGAATGGATAGATTAAACAATCATCGTATCTGAGTTCTATTCGATTATGTTTATATAGTTATACTCACCAGGTAACTGTTCTTTCGTTATACATACGAGCGACTGAATTGAACAGAAGGTTGAATGTATAGACTAAACAATGATCCTATCTGGGGTTGTATTCGATTATATCGTGATGATGTTTATATAGTTATACTCACCAGGTAACTGTTCTCCAGTTATACATAAGAGCGGCTGAACTGAACAGAAGGTTGAATGGATTGACAAAACGATAATTGTAACTGAGTTGTATTCGATTATATCGTGGTAATGTTTATATAGTAATACTCACCAGGTGACTGTTCTTGCGTTATACGTACGAGCGACCAAATCGAACAGAAGGTTGGATGGATAGACGGAATGATCATTGTATCTGAGTTGTATTCGATTATATCGTGATGAAGTTCATATGGAAATACTCACCAGGTTACTGTTCTTTCGTTATACATACGAGCAACCGAATCGAACAGAAGGTTGAATGGATAGTATTTGGGTTGTATTCGATTATGATGTTATGCTGTGTATATAGTTATACACACTAGGTGAGGGTATTCCCGTTTTACATACGAACGACCGAAACGAACAGAAAGTTGAATGGATAGACTGAACAATCAATGTATCTGGGTGGTATCCGATTATACCGCAATACTGTATATATAGTGATACTTACCAGGTGACGGTACTTCCGTTACACATACTAGCGACTGAATCGAACAGAAGGTTAAATGGTTAGACGAAACGATAATTGTATCTCTGAGTTGTATTCGATGATATCGTGATGATGTTTATATAGCAATACTCACCAGGTATATGTTCTTCCGTTTTACATACAAGCGGCCGAATCGAGCAGAAGGTTGAATTCAGTATAGATTGAACAATCGTCGTATCTGGGTTGTATTCGATTATGTTTATATAGTTATACTCACCAGGTACCTGTTCTTTCGTTATACATACGAGCAACCCAATCGAACATAAGGTTGAATGGATAGATTAAACAATCATCGTATCTGAGTTGTATTCGATTATGTTTATATAGTTTTAATCACCAGGTAACTGTTCTTCCGTTATACATAAGAGCGACTGAATTGAACAGAAGGTTGAATGTATAGACTAAACAATGATCCTATCTGGGGTTGTATTCGATTATATCGTGATGATGTTTATATAGTTATACTCACCAGGTAACTGTTCTCCAGTTATACATAAGAGCGGCTGAACTGAACAGAAGGTTGAATGGATAGAAAAAACGATAATTGTAACTGAGTTGTATTCGATTATATCGTGGTAATGTTTATATAGTAATACTCACCAGGAGACTGTTCTTGCGTTATACGTACGAGTGACCAAATCGAACAGAAGGTGACGGAATGATCATTGTATCTGAGTTGTATTCGATTATATCGTGATGAAGTTTATATGGAAATACTCACCAGGTTACTGTTCTTTCGTTATACATACGAGCAACCGAATCGAACAGAAGGTTGAATGGATAGTATCTGGGTTGTATTCGATTATGATGTTATGCTGTGTATATAGTTATACACACTAGGTGACGGTATTCCCGTTTTACATACGAACGACCGAAACGAACAGAAAGTTGAATGGATAGACTGAACAATCAATGTATCTGGGTGGTATCCGATTATATCGCAATACTGTATATATAGTGATACTTACCAGGTGACGGTACTTCCGTTACACATACTAGCGACTGAATCGAACAGATGGTTAAATGGTTAGACGAAACGATAATTGTATCTCTGAGTTGTATTCGATGATATCGTGATGATGTTTATATAGCAATACTCACCAGGTAACTGTTCTTTCGTTTTACATACAAGTGGCCGAATCGAGCAGAAGGTTGAATTCAGTATAGATTGAACAATCGTCGTATCTGGGTTGTATTCGATTATGTTTATATAGTTATACTCACCAGGTAACTGTTCTTCCGTTATACATACGAGCAACCGAATCGAACAGAAGGTTGAATGAATAGTATATGGGTTGTATTCGATTATGATGTAATGCTGTGTATATAGTTATACACATTAGGTGACGGTATTCCCGTTTTACATACGAGCGACCGAAACGAACAGAAAGTTGAATGGATAGACTGAACAATCAATGTAGCAGGGTGGTATCCGATTATATCGCAATACTGTATATATAGTGATACTTACCAGGTGACGGTACTTCCGTTACACATACTAGCGACTGAATCGAACAGAAGGTTAAATGGTTAGACGAAACGATAATTGTATCTCTGAGTTGTATTCGATGATATCGTGATGATGTTTATATAGCAAATATTCACCAGGTAACTGTTCTTCCGTTTTACATACAAGCGACCGAATCGAGTAGAAGCTTAAATTTAGTATGGATTGAACAATCATCGTATCTGGGTTGTATTTGATTATGTTTATATAGTTATACTCACCAGGTACCTGTTCTTTCGTTATACATACGAGCGACTGAATTGAACAGAAGGTTGAATGTATAGACTAAACAATGATCCTATCTGGGGTTGTATTCGATTATATCGTGATGATGTTTATATAGTTATACTCACCAGGTAACTGTTCTCCAGTTATACATGAGAGCGGCTGAACTGAACAGAAGGTTGAATGGATAGACAAAACGATAATTGTATCTGAGTTGTATTCGATTATATCGTGATGAAGTTCATATGGAAATACTCACCAGGTTACTGTTCTTTCGTTATACATACGAGCAACCGGATCGAACAGAAAGTTGAATGGATAGTATCTGGGTTGTATTCGATTATGATGTTAAGCTGTGTATATAGTTATACACACTAGGTGACGGTATTCCCGTTTAACATACGAACGACCGAAACGAACAGAAAGTTGAATGGATAGACTGAACAATCAATGTATCTGGGTGGTATCCGATTATATCGCAATACTGTATATATAGTGATACTTACCAGGTGACGGTACTTCCGTTACACATACTAGCGACTGAATCGAACAGAAGGTTAAATGGTTAGACGAAAAGATAATTGTATCTCTGAGTTGTATTCGATGATATCGTGATGGTGTTTATATAGCAATACTCACCAGGTAACTGTTCTTCCGTTTCACATACAAGCGGCCGAATCGAGCAGAAGGTTGAATTCAGTATAGATTGAACAATCGTCGTATCTGGGTTGTATTCGATTATGTTTATATAGTTATACTCACCAGGTAACTGTTTTTCCGTTATACATACGAGCAACCGAATCGAACGGAAGGTTGAATGGATAGTATCTGGGTTGTATTCGATTATGATGTTATGCTGTGTATATAGTCATACACATTAGGTGACGGTATTCCCGTTTTACATACGAGCGACCGAAACGAACAGAAAGTTGAATAGATAGACTGAACACTCAATGTATCTGGGTGGTATCCGATTATATCGCAATACTGTATATAAAGTGATACTTACCAGGTGACGGTACTTCCGTTACACATACTAGCGACTGAATCGAACAGAAGGTTGAATGGTTAGACGAAACGATAATTGTATCTGAGTTGAATTCGATGATATCGTGATGATGTTTATATAGCAATACTCACCAGGTAACTGTTCTTCCGTTTTACATACAAGCGGCCGAATCGAGCAGAAGGTTGAATTCAGTATAGATTGAACAATCGTCGTATCTGGGTTGTATTCGATTATGTTTATATAGTTATACTCACCAGGTACCTGTTCTTTCGTTATACATACGAGCAACCCAATCGAACATAAGGTTGAATGGATAGATTAAACAATCATCGTATCTGAGTTGTATTCGATTATGTTTATATAGTTATACTCACCAGGTAACTGTTCTTTCGTTATACATACGAGCGACTGAATTGAACAGAAGGTTGAATGTATAGACTAAACAATGATCCTATCTGGGGTTGTATTCGATTATATCGTGATAATGTTTATATAGTTATACTCACCAGGTAACTGTTCTACAGTTATACATAAGAGCGGCTGAACTGAACAGAAGGTTGAATGGATAGACAAAACGATAATTGTAACTGAGTTGTATTCGATTATATCGTGGTAATGTTTATATAGTAATACTCACCAGGTGACTGTTCTTGCGTTATACGTCCGAGCGACCAAATCGAACAGAAGGTTGGATGGATAGACGGAATGATCATTGTATCTGAGTTGTATTCGATTATATCGTGATGAAGTTCATATGGAAATACTCACCAGGTTACTGTTCTTTCGTTATACATACGAGCAACCGAATCAAACATAAGGTTGAATGGATAGTATCTGGGTTGTATTCGATTATGATGTTATGCTGTGTATATAGTTATACACACTAGGTGACGGTATTCCCGTTTTACATACGAACGACCGAAACGAACAGAAAGTTGAATGGATAGACTGAACAATCAATGTATCTGGGTGGTATCCGAATATATCGCAATACTGTATATATAGTGATACTTACCAGGTGACGGTACTTCCGTTACACATACTAGCGACTGAATCGAACAGAAGGTTAAATGGTTAGACGAAACGATAATTGTATTTCTGAGTTGTATTCGATGATATCGTGATGATGTTTATATAGCAATACTCACCAGGTAACTGTTCTTCCGTTTTACATACAAGCGGCCGAATCGAGCAGAAGGTTGAATTCAGTATAGATTGAACAATCGTCGTATCTGGGTTGTATTCGATTATGTTTATATAGTTATACTCACCAGGTACCTGTTCTTTCGTTATACATACGAGCAACCCAATCGAACATAAGGTTGAATGGATAGATTAAACAATCATCGTATCTGAGTTGCATTCGATTATGTTTATATAGTTATACTCACCAGGTAACTGTTCTTCCGTTATACATAAGAGCGACTGAATTGAACAGAAGGTTGAATGTATAGACTAAACAATGATCCTATCTGGGGTTGTATTCGATTATCTCGTGATGATGTTTATATAGTTATACTCACCAGGTAACTGTTCTCCAGTTATACATAAGAGCGGCTGAACTGAACAGAAGGTTGAATGGATAGACAAAACGATAATTGTAACTGAGTTGTATTCGATTATATCGTGGTAATGTTTATATAGTAATACTCACCAGGAGACTGTTCTTGCGTTATACGTACGAGCGACCAAATCGAACAGAAGGTGACGGAATGATCATTGTATCTGAGTTGTATTCGATTATATCGTGATGAAGTTCATATGGAAATACTCACCAGGTTACTGTTCTTTCGTTATCCATACGAGCAACCGAATCGAACAGAAGGTTGAATGGATAGGATCTGGGTTGTATTCGATTATGATGTTATGCTGTGTATATAGTTATACACACTAGGTGACGGTATTCCCGTTTTACATACGAACGACCGAAACGAACAGAAAGTTGAATGGATAGACTGAACAATCAATGTATCTGGGTGGTATCCGATTATATCGCAATACTGTATATATAGTGATACTTACCAGGTGACGGTACTTCCGTTACACATACTAGCGACTGAATCGAACAGAGGGTTAAATGGTTAGACGAAACGATAATTGTATCTCTGAGTTGTATTCGATGATATCGTGATGATGTTTATATAGCAATACTCACCAGGTAACTGTTCTTTCGTTTTACATACAAGCGGCCGAATCGAGCAGAAGGTTGAATTCAGTATAGTTTGAACAATCGTCGTATCTGGGTTGTATTCGATTATGTTTATATAGTTATACTCACCAGGTAACTGTTCTTCCGTTATACATACGAGCAACCGAATCGAACAGAAGGTTGAATGAATAGTATATGGGTTGTATTCGATTATGATGTAATGCTGTGTATATAGTTATACACATTAGGTGACGGTATTCCCGTTTTACATACGAGCGACCGAAACGAACAGAAAGTTGAATGGATAGACTGAACAATCAATGTAGCTGGGTGGTATCCGATTATATCGCAATACTGTATATATAGTGATACTTACCAGGTGACGGTACTTCCGTTACACATACTAGCGACTGAATCGAACAGAAGGTTAAATGGTTAGACGAAACGATAATTGTATCTCTGAGTTGTATTCGATGATATCGTGATGATGTTTATATAGCAATACTCACCAGGTAACTGTTCTTCCGTTTTACATACAAGCGACCGAATCGAGTAGAAGCTTAAATTTAGTATGGATTGAACAATCATCGTATCTGGGTTGTATTTGATTATGTTTATATAGTTATACTCACCAGGTACCTGTTCTTTCGTTATACATACGAGCGACTGAATTGAACAGAAGGTTGAATGTATAGACTAAACAATGATCCTATCTGGGGTTGTATTCGATTATATCGTGATGATGTTCATATAGTTATACTCACCAGGTAACTGTTCTTCCGATATACATACGAGCGACTGAATTGAACAGAAGGTTGAATGTATAGACTAAACAATGATCCTATCTGGGGTTGTATTCGATTATATCGTGATGATGTTTATATAGTTATACTCACCAGGTAACTGTTCTCCAGTTATACATGAGAGCGGCTGAACTGAACAGAAGGTTGAATGGATAGACAAAACGATAATTGTATCTGAGTTGTATTCGATCATATCGTGATGAAGTTCATATGGAAATACTCACCAGGTTACTGTTCTTTCGTTATACATACGAGCAACCGGATCGAACAGAAAGTTGAATGGATAGTATCTGGGTTGTATTCGATTATGATGTTATGCTGTGTATATAGTTATACACATTAGGTGACGGTATTCCCGTTTTACATACGATCGACCGAAACGAACAGAAAGTTGAATAGATAGACTGAACACTCAATGTATCTGGGTGGTATCCGATTATATCGCAATACTGTATATAAAGTGATACTTACCAGGTGACGGTACTTCCGTTACACATACTAGCGACTGAATCGAACAGAAGGTTGAATGGTTAGACGAAACGATAATTGTATCTGAGTTGAATTCGATGATATCGTGATGATGTTTATATAGCAATACTCACCAGGTAACTGTTCTTCCGTTTTACATACAAGCGGCCGAATCGAGCAGAAGGTTGAATTCAGTATAGATTGAACAATCGTCGTATCTGGGTTGTATTCGATTATGTTTATATAGTTATACTCACCAGGTACCTGTTCTTTCGTTATACATACGAGCAACCCAATCGAACATAAGGTTGAATGGATAGATTAAACAATCATCGTATCTGAGTTGTATTCGATTATGTTTATATAGTTATACTCACCAGGTAACTGTTCTTTCGTTATACATACGAGCGACTGAATTGAACAGAAGGTTGAATGTATAGACTAAACAATGATCCTATCTGGGGTTGTATTCGATTATATCGTGATAATGTTTATATAGTTATACTCACCAGGTAACTGTTCTACAGTTATACATAAGAGCGGCTGAACTGAACAGAAGGTTGAATGGATAGACAAAACGATAATTGTAACTGAGTTGTATTCGATTATATCGTGGTAATGTTTATATAGTAATACTCACCAGGTGACTGTTCTTGCGTTATACGTCCGAGCGACCAAATCGAACAGAAGGTTGGATGGATAGACGGAATGATCATTGTATCTGAGTTGTATTCGATTATATCGTGATGAAGTTCATATGGAAATACTCACCAGGTTACTGTTCTTTCGTTATACATACGAGCAACCGAATCAAACATAAGGTTGAATGGATAGTATCTGGGTTGTATTCGATTATGATGTTATGCTGTGTATATAGTTATACACACTAGGTGACGGTATTCCCGTTTTACATACGAACGACCGAAACGAACAGAAAGTTGAATGGATAGACTGAACAATCAATGTATCTGGGTGGTATCCGAATATATCGCAATACTGTATATATAGTGATACTTACCAGGTGACGGTACTTCCGTTACACATACTAGCGACTGAATCGAACAGAAGGTTAAATGGTTAGACGAAACGATAATTGTATTTCTGAGTTGTATTCGATGATATCGTGATGATGTTTATATAGCAATACTCACCAGGTAACTGTTCTTCCGTTTTACATACAAGCGGCCGAATCGAGCAGAAGGTTGAATTCAGTATAGATTGAACAATCGTCGTATCTGGGTTGTATTCGATTATGTTTATATAGTTATACTCACCAGGTACCTGTTCTTTCGTTATACATACGAGCAACCCAATCGAACATAAGGTTGAATGGATAGATTAAACAATCATCGTATCTGAGTTGCATTCGATTATGTTTATATAGTTATACTCACCAGGTAACTGTTCTTCCGTTATACATAAGAGCGACTGAATTGAACAGAAGGTTGAATGTATAGACTAAACAATGATCCTATCTGGGGTTGTATTCGATTATCTCGTGATGATGTTTATATAGTTATACTCACCAGGTAACTGTTCTCCAGTTATACATAAGAGCGGCTGAACTGAACAGAAGGTTGAATGGATAGACAAAACGATAATTGTAACTGAGTTGTATTCGATTATATCGTGGTAATGTTTATATAGTAATACTCACCAGGAGACTGTTCTTGCGTTATACGTACGAGCGACCAAATCGAACAGAAGGTGACGGAATGATCATTGTATCTGAGTTGTATTCGATTATATCGTGATGAAGTTCATATGGAAATACTCACCAGGTTACTGTTCTTTCGTTATCCATACGAGCAACCGAATCGAACAGAAGGTTGAATGGATAGGATCTGGGTTGTATTCGATTATGATGTTATGCTGTGTATATAGTTATACACACTAGGTGACGGTATTCCCGTTTTACATACGAACGACCGAAACGAACAGAAAGTTGAATGGATAGACTGAACAATCAATGTATCTGGGTGGTATCCGATTATATCGCAATACTGTATATATAGTGATACTTACCAGGTGACGGTACTTCCGTTACACATACTAGCGACTGAATCGAACAGAGGGTTAAATGGTTAGACGAAACGATAATTGTATCTCTGAGTTGTATTCGATGATATCGTGATGATGTTTATATAGCAATACTCACCAGGTAACTGTTCTTTCGTTTTACATACAAGCGGCCGAATCGAGCAGAAGGTTGAATTCAGTATAGTTTGAACAATCGTCGTATCTGGGTTGTATTCGATTATGTTTATATAGTTATACTCACCAGGTAACTGTTCTTCCGTTATACATACGAGCAACCGAATCGAACAGAAGGTTGAATGAATAGTATATGGGTTGTATTCGATTATGATGTAATGCTGTGTATATAGTTATACACATTAGGTGACGGTATTCCCGTTTTACATACGAGCGACCGAAACGAACAGAAAGTTGAATGGATAGACTGAACAATCAATGTAGCTGGGTGGTATCCGATTATATCGCAATACTGTATATATAGTGATACTTACCAGGTGACGGTACTTCCGTTACACATACTAGCGACTGAATCGAACAGAAGGTTAAATGGTTAGACGAAACGATAATTGTATCTCTGAGTTGTATTCGATGATATCGTGATGATGTTTATATAGCAATACTCACCAGGTAACTGTTCTTCCGTTTTACATACAAGCGACCGAATCGAGTAGAAGCTTAAATTTAGTATGGATTGAACAATCATCGTATCTGGGTTGTATTTGATTATGTTTATATAGTTATACTCACCAGGTACCTGTTCTTTCGTTATACATACGAGCGACTGAATTGAACAGAAGGTTGAATGTATAGACTAAACAATGATCCTATCTGGGGTTGTATTCGATTATATCGTGATGATGTTCATATAGTTATACTCACCAGGTAACTGTTCTTCCGATATACATACGAGCGACTGAATTGAACAGAAGGTTGAATGTATAGACTAAACAATGATCCTATCTGGGGTTGTATTCGATTATATCGTGATGATGTTTATATAGTTATACTCACCAGGTAACTGTTCTCCAGTTATACATGAGAGCGGCTGAACTGAACAGAAGGTTGAATGGATAGACAAAACGATAATTGTATCTGAGTTGTATTCGATTATATCGTGATGAAGTTCATATGGAAATACTCACCAGGTTACTGTTCTTTCGTTATACATACGAGCAACCGGATCGAACAGAAAGTTGAATGGATAGTATCTGGGTTGTATTCGATTATGATGTTAAGCTGTGTATATAGTTATACACACTAGGTGACGGTATTCCCGTTTTACATACGAACGACCGAAACGAACAGAAAGTTGAATGGATAGACTGAACAATCAATGTATCTGGGTGGTATCCGATTATATCGCAATACTGTATATATAGTGATACTTACCAGGTGACGGTACTTCCGTTACACATACTAGCGACTGAATCGAACAGAAGGTTAAATGGTTAGACGAAAAGATAATTGTATCTCTGAGTTGTATTCGATGATATCGTGATGGTGTTTATATAGCAATACTCACCAGGTAACTGTTCTTCCGTTTCACATACAAGCGGCCGAATCGAGCAGAAGGTTGAATTCAGTATAGATTGAACAATCGTCGTATCTGGGTTGTATTCGATTATGTTTATATAGTTATACTCACCAGGTAACTGTTTTTCCGTTATACATACGAGCAACCGAATCGAACGGAAGGTTGAATGGATAGTATCTGGGTTGTATTCGATTATGATGTTATGCTGTGTATATAGTTATACACATTAGGTGACGGTATGCCCGTTTTACATACGAGCGACCGAAACGAACAGAAAGTTGAATAGATAGACTGAACACTCAATGTATCTGGGTGGTATCCGATTATATCGCAATACTGTATATAAAGTGATACTTACCAGGTGACGGTACTTCCGTTACACATACTAGCGACTGAATCGAACAGAAGGTTGAATGGTTAGACGAAACGATAATTGTATCTGAGTTGAATTCGATGATATCGTGATGATGTTTATATAGCAATACTCACCAGGTAACTGTTCTTCCGTTTTACATACAAGCGGCCGAATCGAGCAGAAGGTTGAATTCAGTATAGATTGAACAATCGTCGTATCTGGGTTGTATTCGATTATGTTTATATAGTTATACTCACCAGGTACCTGTTCTTTCGTTATACATACGAGCAACCCAATCGAACATTAGGTTGAATGGATAGATTAAACAATCATCGTATCTGAGTTGTATTCGATTATGTTTATATAGTTATACTCACCAGGTAACTGTTCTTTCGTTATACATACGAGCGACTGAATTGAACAGAAGGTTGAATGTATAGACTAAACAATGATCCTATCTGGGGTTGTATTCGATTATATCGTGATAATGTTTATATAGTTATACTCACCAGGTAACTGTTCTACAGTTATACATAAGAGCGGCTGAACTGAACAGAAGGTTGAATGGATAGACAAAACGATAATTGTAACTGAGTTGTATTCGATTATATCGTGGTAATGTTTATATAGTAATACTCACCAGGTGACTGTTCTTGCGTTATACGTCCGAGCGACCAAATCGAACAGAAGGTTGGATGGATAGACGGAATGATCATTGTATCTGAGTTGTATTCGATTATATCGTGATGAAGTTCATATGGAAATACTCACCAGGTTACTGTTCTTTCGTTATACATACGAGCAACCGAATCAAACAGAAGGTTGAATTCAGTATAGATTGAACAATCGTCGTATCTGGGTTGTATTCGATTATGTTTATATAGTTATACTCACCAGGTAACTGTTCTTCCGTTATACATACGAGCAACCGAATCGAACAGAAGGTTGAATGGATAGTATATGGGTTGTATTCGATTATGATGTAATGCTGTGTATATAGTTATACACATTAGGTGACGGTATTCCCGTTTTACATACAAGCGACCGAAACGAACAGAAAGTTGAATGGATAGACTGAACAATCAATGTAGCTGGGTGTTATCCGATAATATCGCAATACTGTATATATAGTGATACTTACCAGGTGACGGTACTTCCGTTACACATACTAGCGACTGAATCGAACAGAAAGTTAAATGGTTAGACGAAACGATAATTGTATCTCTGAGTTGTATTCGATGATATCGTGATGATGTTTATATAGCAATACTCACCAGGTAACTGTTCTTCCGTTTTACATACAAGCGACCGAATCGAGCAGAAGCTTAAATTTAGTATAGATTGAACAATCATCGTATCTGGGTTGTATTCGATTATGTTTATATAGTTATACTCACCAGGTACCTGTTCTTTCGTTATACATACGAGCGACTGAATTGAACAGAAGGTTGAATGTATAGACTAAACAATGATCCTATCTGGGGTTGTATTCGATTATATCGTGATGATGTTCATATAGTTATACTCACCAGGTAACTGTTCTTCCGTTATACATACGAGCGACTGAATTGAACAGAAGGTTGAATGTATAGACTAAACAATGATCCTATCTGGGGTTGTATTCGATTATATCGTGATGATGTTTATATATTACTACTCACCAGGTAACTGTTCTCCAGTTATACATAAGAGCGGCTGAACTGAACAGAAGGTTGAATGGATAGACAAAACGATAATTGTAACTGAGTTGTATTCGATTATATCGTGGTAATGGTTATATAGTAATACTCACCAGGTGACTGTTCTTGCGTTATACGTACGAGCGACCAAATCGAACAGAAGGTTGGATGGATAGGTGGAATGATCATTGTATCTGAGTTGTATTCGATTATATCGTGATGAAGTTCATATGGAAATACTCACCAGGTTACTGTTCTTTCGTTATACATACGAGCAACCGGATCGAACAGAAAGTTGAATGGATAGTATCTGGGTTGTATTCGATTATGATGTTAAGCTGTGTATATAGTTATACACACTAGGTGACGGTATTCCCGTTTTACATACGAACGACCGAAACGAACACAAAGTTGAATGGATAGACTGAACAATCAATGTATCTGGGTGGTATCCGATTATATCGCAATACTGTATATATAGTGATACTTACCAGGTGACGGTACTTCCGTTACACATACTAGCGACTGAATCGAACAGAAGGTTAAATGGTTAGACGAAACGATAATTGTATCTCTGAGTTGTATTCGATGATATCGTGATGATGTTTATATAGCAATACTCACCAGGTAACTGTTCTTCCGTTTCACATACAAGCGGCCGAATCGAGCAGAAGGTTGAATTCAGTATAGATTGAACAATCGTCGTATCTGGGTTGTATTCGATTATGTTTATATAGTTATACTCACCAGGTAACTGTTCTTCCGTTATACATACGAGCAACTGAATCGAACAGAAGGTTGGATGGATAGTATCTGGGTTGTATTCGATTATGATGTTATGCTGTGTATATAGTTATACACATTAGGTGACGGTATTTCCGTTTTACATACGAGCGACCGAAACGAACAGAAAGTTGAATGGATAGACTGAACAATCAATGTATCTGGGTGGTATCCGATTATATCGCAATACTGTATATATAGTGATACTCACCAGGTGACGGTACTTCCGTTACACATACCAGCGACTGAATCGAACAGGAGGTTAAATGGTTAGACGAAACGATAATTGTATCTCTGAGTTGTATTCGATGATATCGTGATGATGTTTATATAGCAATACTTACCAGGTAACTGTCCTTCCGTTTTACATACAAGCGACCGAATCGAGCTGAAGGTTAAATGGATAGATTGAACAATCATCGTATCTGAGTTGTATTCGATTATGTTTATATAGTTATACTCACCAGGTACCTGTTCTTTCGTTATACATACGAGCAACCCAATCGAACATGAGGTTGAATGAATAGATTAAACAATCATCGTATCTGAGTTGTATTCGATTATGTTTATATAGTTATACTCACCAAGTAACTGTTCTTCCGTTATACATAAGAACGACTGAATTGAACAGAAGGTTGAATGGATAGACTAAACAATAATCGTATCTGGGGTTGTATTCGAGTATATCGTGATGATTATCATATAGTATGTCTAACAAGGTAACAGTTCTTCCGTTAAACATACGAGCAACCGAATCGAACATAAGGTTGAATGTATAGACTAAACAATGATCCTATCTGGGGTTGTATTCGATTATATCGTGATGATGTTTATATTGTTATACTCACCAGGTAACTGTTCTACAGTTATACATAAGAGCGGCTGAACTGAACAGAAGGTTGAATGGATAAACAAAACGATAATTGTAACTGAGTTGTATTCGATTATATCGTGGTAATGTTTATATAGTAATACTCACCAGGTGACTGTTCTTGCGTTATACGTACGAGCGACCAAATCGAACAGAAGGTTGGATGAATAGACGGAATGATCATTGTATCTGAGTTGTATTCGATTATATCGTGATGAAGTTCATATGGAAATACTCACCAGGTGACTGTTCTTGCGTTATACATACGAGCGACCCAATCGAACATAAGGTTGGATGGATAGACGGAATGATCATTGTATCTGAGTTGTATTCGATTATATCGTGATGACGTTCATATAGAAATACTCACCAGGTTACTGGTCTTTCGTTATATATACGAGCGACCGAAACGAACAGAAAGATGAATGGATAGACTGAACAATCAATGTATCTGGGTGGTAGTCGATTATATCGCAATTCTATATATATAGTGATACTCACCAGGTGACGATACTTCCGTTACACATACTAGCGGCTGAATAGAACAGAATGTTGAATGGTTAGACGAAACGATAATTGTATCTCTGAGTTGTATTCGATGATATCGTGATGATGTTTATATAGCAATACTCACCAGGTAACTGTTCTTCCGTTTTACATACAAGCGGCCGAATCGAGCAGAAGGTTGAATTCAGTATAGATTGAACAATCGTCGTATCTGGGTTGTATTCGATTATGTTTATATAGTTATACTCACCAGGTACCAGTTTTTTCGTTATACATAAGAGCGACTGAACTGAACAGAAGGTTGAATGGATAAACAAAACGATAATTGTAACTGAGTTGTATTCGATTATATCGTGGTAATGTTTATATAGTAATACTCACCAGGAGACTGTTCTTGCGTTATACGTACGAGCGACCAAATCGAACAGAAGGTGACGGAATGATCATTGTATCTGAGTTGTATTCGATTATATCGTGATGAAGTTCATATGGAAATACTCACCAGGTTACTGTTCTTTCGTTATCCATACGAGCAACCGAATCGAACAGAAGGTTGAATGGATAGTATCTGGGTTGTATTCGATTATGATGTTATGCTGTGTATATAGTTATACACACTAGGTGACGGTATTCCCGTTTTACATACGAACGACCGAAACGAACAGAAAGTTGAATGGATAGACTGAACAATCAATGTATCTGGGTGGTATCCGATTATATCGCAATACTGTATATATAGTGATACTTACCAGGTGACGGTACTTCCGTTACACATACTAGCGACTGAATCGAACAGAGGGTTAAATGGTTAGACGAAACGATAATTGTATCTCTGAGTTGTATTCGATGATATCGTGATGATGTTTATATAGCAATACTCACCAGGTAACTGTTCTTTCGTTTTACATACAAGCGGCCGAATCGAGCAGAAGGTTGAATTCAGTATAGATTGAACAATCGTCGTATCTGGGTTGTATTCGATTATGTTTATATAGTTATACTCACCAGGTAACTGTTCTTCCGTTATACATACGAGCAACCGAATCGAACAGAAGGTTGAATGGATAGTATATGGGTTGTATTCGATTATGATGTAATGCTGTGTATATAGTTATACACATTAGGTGACGGTATTCCCGTTTTACATACGAGCGAACAGAAAGTTGAATGGATAGACTGAACAATCAATGTAGCTGGGTGGTATCCGATTATATCGCAATACTGTATATATCGCAATACTGTATATATAGTGATACCTACCAGGTGACAGTACTTTCGTTACACATACTAGCGACTGAATCGAACAGAAGGTTAAATGGTTAGACGAAACGATAATTGTATCTCTGAGTTGTATTCGATGATATCGTGATGATGTTTATATAGCAATACTCACCAGGTAACTGTTCTTCCGTTTTACATACAAGCGACCGAATCGAGCAGAAGCTTAAATTTAGTATAGATTGAACAATCATCGTATCTGGGTTGTATTCGATTATGTTTATATAGTTATACTCACCAGGTACCTGTTCTTTCGTTATACATACGAGCGACTGAATTGAACAGAAGGTTGAATGTATAGACTGAACAATGATCCTATCTGGGGTTGTATTCGATTATATCGTGATGATGTTTATATAGTTATACTCACCAGGTAACTGTTCTTCCGTTATACATACGAGCGACTGAATTGAACAGAAGGTTGAATGTATAGACTAAACAATGATCCTATCTGGGGTTGTATTCGATTATATCGTGATGATGTTTATATAGTTATACTCACCAGGTAACTGTTCTCCAGTTATACATAAGAGCGGCTGAACTGAACAGAAGGTTGAATGGATAGACAAAACGATAATTGTAACTGAGTTGTATTCGATTATATCGTGGTAATGTTTATATAGTAATACTCACCAGGTGACTGTTCTTGCGTTATACGTACGAGCGACCAAATCGAACAGAAGGTTGGATGGATAGGTGGAATGATCATTGTATCTGAGTTGTATTCGATTATATCGTGATGAAGTTCATATGGAAATACTCACCAGGTTACTGTTCTTTCGTGATACATACGAGCAACCGGATCGAACAGAAAGTTGAATGGATAGTATCTGGGTTGTATTCGATTATGATGTTAAGCTGTGTATATAGTTATACACACTAGGTGACGGTATTCCCGTTTTACATACGAACGACCGAAACGAACAGAAAGTTGAATGGATAGACTGAACAATCAATGTATCTGGGTGGTATCCGATTATATCGCAATACTGTATATATAGTGATACTTACCAGGTGACGGTACTTCCGTTACACATACTAGCGACTGAATCGAACAGAAGGTTAAATGGTTAGACGAAACGATAATTGTATCTCTGAGTTGTATTCGATGATATCGTGATGATGTTTATATAGCAATACTCACCAGGTAACTGTTCTTCCGTTTCACATACAAGCGGCCGAATCGAGCAGAAGGTTGAATTCAGTATAGATTGAACAATCGTCGTATCTGGGTTGTATTCGATTATGTTTATATAGTTATACTCACCAGGTAACTGTTCTTCCGTTATACATACGAGCAACCGAATCTAACAGAAGGTTGGATGGATAGTATCTGGGTTGTATTCGATTATGATGTTATGCTGTGTATATAGTTATACACATTAGGTGACGGTATTCCCGTTTTACATACGAGCGACCGAAACGAACAGAAAGTTGAATGGATAGACTGAACAATCAATGTATCTGGGTGGTATCCGATTATATCGCAATACTGTATATATAGTGATACTTACCAGGTGACGGTACTTCCGTTACACATACTAGCGACTGAATCGAACAGGAGGTGAAATGGTTAGACGAAACGATAATTGTATCTCTGAGTTGTATTCGATGATATCGTGATGATGTTTATATAGCAATACTTACCAGGTAACTGTCCTTCCGTTTTACATACAAGCGACCGAATCGAGCTGAAGGTTAAATGGATAGATTGAACAATCATCGTATCTGAGTTGTATTCGATTATGTTTATATATTTATACTCACCAGGTACCTGTTCTTTCGTTATACATACGAGCAACCCAATCGAACATAAGGTTGAATGAATAGATTAAACAATCATCGTATCTGAGTTGTATTCGATTATGTTTATATAGTTATACTCACCAAGTAACTGTTCTTCCGTTATACATAAGAACGACTGAATTGAACAGAAGGTTGAATGGATAGACTAAACAATAATCGTATCTGGGGTTGTATTCGAGTATATCGTGATGATTATCATATAGTATGTCTAACAAGGTAACAGTTCTTCCGTTAAACATACGAGCAACCGAATCGAACATAAGGTTGAATGTATAGACTAAACAATGATCCTATCTGGGGTTGTATTCGATTATATCGTGATGATGTTTATATTGTTATACTCACCAGGTAACTGTTCTACAGTTATACATAAGAGCGGCTGAACTGAACAGAAGGTTGAATGGATAAACAAAACGATAATTGTAACTGAGTTGTATTCGATTATATCGTGGTACTGTTTATATAGTGATACTCACCAGGTGACTGTTCTTGCGTTATACGTACGAGCGACCAAATCGAACAGAAGGTTGGATGAATAGACGGAATGATCATTGTATCTGAGTTGTATTCGATTATATCGTGATGAAGTTCATATGGAAATACTAACCAGGTGACTGTTCTTGCGTTATACATACGAGCGACCCAATCGAACATAAGGTTGGATGGATAGACGGAATGATCATTGTATCTGAGTTGTATTCGATTATATCGTGATGACGTTCATATAGAAATACTCACCAGGTAACTGGTCTTTCGTTATATATACGAGCGACCGAAACGAACAGAAAGATGAATGGATAGACTGAACAATCAATGTATCTGGGTGGTAGTCGATTATATCGCAATTCTATATATATAGTGATACTCACCAGGTGACGATACTTCCGTTACACATACTAGCGACTGAATCGAACAGAATGTTGAATGGTTAGACGAAACGATAATTGTATCTCTGAGTTGTATTCGATGATATCGTGATGATGTTTATATAGCAATACTCACCAGGTAACTGTTCTTCCGTTTTACATACAAGCGGCCGAATCGAGCAGAAGGTTGAATTCAGTATAGATTGAACAATCGTCGTATCTGGGTTGTATTCGATTATGTTTATATAGTTATACTCACCAGGTAACTGTTCTTTCGTTATACATACGAGCAACCCAATCGAACATAAGGTTGAATGGATAGATTAAACAATCATCGTATCTGAGTTGCATTCGATTATGTTTATATAGTTATACTCACCAGGTAACTGTTCTTCCGTTATACATAAGAGCGACTGAACTGAACAGAAGGTTGAATGGATAAACAAAACGATAATTGTAACTGAGTTGTATTCGATTATATCGTGGTAATGTTTATATAGTAATACTCACCAGGAGACTGTTCTTGCGTTATACGTACGAGCGACCAAATCGAACAGAAGGTGACGGAATGATCATTGTATCTGAGTTGTATTCGATTATATCGTGATGAAGTTCATATGGAAATACTCACCAGGTTACTGTTCTTTCGTTATCCATACGAGCAACCGAATCGAACAGAAGGTTGAATGGATAGTATCTGGGTTGTATCCGATTATGATGTTATGCTGTGTATATAGTTATACACACTAGGTGACGGTATTCCCGTTTTACATACGAACGACCGAAACGAACAGAAAGTTGAATGGATAGACTGAACAATCAATGTATCTGGGTGGTATCCGATTATATCGCAATACTGTATATATAGTGATACTTACCAGGTGACGGTACTTCCGTTATACATACTAGCGACTGAATCGAACAGAGGGTTAAATGGTTAGACGAAACGATAATTGTATCTCTGAGTTGTATTCGATGATATCGTGATGATGTTTATATAGCAATACTCACCAGGTAACTGTTCTTTCGTTTTACATACAAGCGGCCGAATCGAGCAGAAGGATGAATTCATTATAGATTGAACAATCGTCGTATCTGGGTTGTATTCGATTATGTTTATATAGTTATACTCACCAGGTAACTGTTCTTCCGTTATACATACGAGCAACCGAATCGAACAGAAGGTTGAATGGATAGTATATGGGTTGTATTCGATTATGATGTAATGCTGTGTATATAGTTATACACATTAGGTGACGGTATTCCCGTTTTACATACGAGCGACCGAAACGAACAGAAAGTTGAATGGATAGACTGAACAATCAATGTAGCTGGGTGGTATCCGATTATATCGCAATACTGTATATATAGTGATACTTACCAGGTGACGGTACTTCCGTTACACATACTAGCGACTGAATCGAACAGAAGGTTAAATGGTTAGACGAAACGATAATTGTATCTCTGAGTTGTATTCGATGATATCGTGATGATGTTTATATAGCAATACTCACCAGGTAACTGTTCTTCCGTTTTACATACAAGCGACCGAATCGAGCAGAAGCTTTAATTTATTATAGATTGAACAATCATCGTATCTGGGTTGTATTCGATTATGTTTATATAGTTATACTCACCAGGTACCTGTTCTTTCGTTATACATACGAGCGACTGAATTGAACAGAAGGTTGAATGTATAGACTAAACAATGATCCTATCTGGGGTTGTATTCGATTATATCGTGATGATGTTTATATAGTTATACTCACCAGGTAACTGTTCTTCCGTTATACATACGAGCGACTGAATTGAACAAAAGGTTGAATGTATAGACTAAACAATGATCCTATCTGGGGTTGTATTCGATTATATCGTGATGATGTTTATATAGTTATACTCACCAGGTAACTGTTCTTCCGTTACACATACTAGCGACTGAATCGAACAGGAGGTCAAATGGTTAGACGAAACGATAATTGTATCTCTGAGTTGTATTCGATGATATCGTGATGATGTTTATATAGCAATACTTACCAGGTAACTGTCCTTCCGTTTTACATACAAGCGACCAAATCGAGCTGAAGGTTAAATGGATAGATTGAACAATCATCGTATCTGAGTTGTATTCGATTATGTTTATATAGTTATACTCACCAGGTACCTGTTCTTTCGTTATACATACGAGCAACCCAATCGAACATAAGGTTGAATGAATAGATTAAACAATCATCGTATCTGAGTTGTATTCGATTATGTTTATATAGTTATACTCACCAAGTAACTGTTCTTCCGTTATACATACGAGCGACTGAATTGAACAGAAGGTTGAATGTATAGACTAAACAATGATCCTATCTGGGGTTGTCTTCGATTATATCGTGATGATGTTTATATAGTTATACTCACCAGGTAACTGTTCTCCAGTTATACATAAGAGCGGCTGAACTGAACAGAAGGTTGAATGGATAGACAAAACGATAATTGTAACTGAGTTGTATTCGATTATATCGTGGTAATGTTTATATAGTAATACTCACCAGGTGACTGTTCTTGCGTTATACGTACGAGCGACCAAATCGAACAGAAGGTTGGATGGATAGGTGGAATGATCATTGTATCTGAGTTGTATTCGATTATATCGTGATGAAGTTCATATGGAAATACTCACCAGGTTACTGTTCTTTCGTTATACATACGAGCAACCGGATCGAACAGAAAGTTGAATGGATAGTATCTGGGTTGTATTCGATTATGATGTTAAGCTGTGTATATAGTTATACACACTAGGTGACGGTATTCCCGTTTTACATACGAACGACCGAAACGAACAGAAAGTTGAATGGATAGACTGAACAATCAATGTATCTGGGTGGTATCCGATTATATCGCAATACTGTATATATAGTGATACTTGCCAGGTGACGGTACTTCCGTTACACATACTAGCGACTGAATCGAACAGAAGGTTAAATGGTTAGACGAAACGATAATTGTATCTCTGAGTTGTATTCGATGATATCGTGATGATGTTTATATAGCAATACTCACCAGGTAACTGTTCTTCCGTTTCACATACAAGCGGCCGAATCGAGCAGAAGGTTGAATTCAGTATAGATTGAACAATCGTCGTATCTGGGTTGTATTCGATTATGTTTATATAGTTATACTCACCAGGTAACTGTTCTTCCGTTATACATACGAGCAACCGAATCGAACAGAAGGTTGGATGGATAGTATCTGGGTTGTATTCGATTATGATGTTATGCTGTGTATATAGTTATACACATTAGGTGACGGTATTCCCGTTTTACATACGAGCGACCGAAACGAACAGAAAGTTGAATGGATAGACTGAACAAATAATGTATCTGGGTGGTATCCGATTATATCGCAATACTGTATATATAGTGATACTTACCAGGTGACGGTACTTCCGTTACACATACTAGCGACTGAATCGAACAGGAGGTTAAATGGTTAGACGAAACGATGATTGTATCTCTGAGTTGTATTCGATGATATCGTGACGATGTTTATATAGCAATACTTACCAGGTAACTGTCCTTCCGTTTTACATACAAGCGACCGAATCGAGCTGAAGGTTAAATGGATAGATTGAACAATCATCGTATCTGAGTTGTATTCGATTATGTTTATATAGTTATACTCACCAGGTACCTGTTCTTTCGTTATACATACGAGCAACCCAATCGAACATAAGGTTGAATGAATAGATTGAACAATCATCGTATCTGAGTTGTATTCGATTATGTTTATATAGTTATACTCACCAAGTAACTGTTCTTCCGTTATACATAAGAACGACTGAATTGAATAGAAGGTTGAATGGATAGACTAAACAATAATCGTATCTGGGGTTGTATTCGAGTATATCGTGATGATTATCATATAGTATGTCTAACAAGGTAACAGTTCTTCCGTTAAACAAACGAGCAACCGAATCGAACATAAGGTTGAATGTATAGACTAAACAATGATCCTATCTGGGGTTGTATTCGATTATATCGTGATGATGTTTATATTGTTATACTCACCAGGTAACTGTTCTACAGTTATACATAAGAGCGGCTGAACTGAACAGAAGGTTGAATGGATAAACAAAACGATAATTGTAACTGAGTTGTAACTGAGTTGTATTCGATTATATCGTGGTAATGTTTATATAGTAATACTCACCAGGTGACTGTTCTTGCGTTATACGTACGAGCGACCAAATCGAACAGAAGGTTGGATGGATAGACGGAATGATCATTGTATCTGAGTTGTATTCGATGATATCGTGATGATGTTTATATAGCAATACTCACCAGGTAACTGTTCTTCCGTTTTACATACAAGCGGCCGAATCGAGCAGAAGGTTGAATTCAGTATAGATTGAACAATCGTCGTATCTGGGTTGTATTCGATTATGTACCTGTTCTTTCGTTATACATACGAGCAACCCAATCGAACATAAGGTTAAATGGATAGATTAAACAATCATCGTATCTGAGTTGTATTCGATTATGTTTATATAGTTATACTCACCAGGTAACTGTTCTTCCGTTATACATACGAGCGACTGAATTGAACAGAAGGTTGAATGTATAGACTAAACAATGATCCTATCTGGGGTTGTATTCGATTATATCGTGATGATGTTTATATAGTTATACTCACCAGGTAACTGTTCTCCAGTTATACATAAGAGCGGCTGAACTGAACAGAAGGTTGAATGGATAGACAAATCGATAATTGTATCTGAGTTGTATTCGATTATATCGTGATGAAGTTCATATGGAAATACTCACCAGGTTACTGTTCTTTCGTTATCCATACGAGCAACCGAATCGAACAGAAGGTTGAATGGATAGTATCTGGGTTGTATCCGATTATGATGTTATGCTGTGTATATAGTTATACACACTAGGTGACGGTATTCCCGTTTTACATACGAACGACCGAAACGAACAGAAAGTTGAATGGATAGACTGAACAATCAATGTATCTGAGTGGTATCCGATTATATCGCAATACTGTATATATAGTGATACTTACCAGGTGACGGTACTTCCGTTATACATACTAGCGACTGAATCGAACAGAGGGTTAAATGGTTAGACGAAACGATAATTGTATCTCTGAGTTGTATTCGATGATATCGTGATGATGTTTATATAGCAATACTCACCAGGTAACTGTTCTTCCGTTTTACATACAAGCGGCCGAATCGAGCAGAAGGTTGAATTCAGTATAGATTGAACAATCGTCGTATCTGGGTTGTATTCGATTATGTTTATATAGTTATACTCACCTAGTACCTGTTCTTTCGTTATACATACGAGCAACCCAATCGAACATAAGGTTAAATGGATAGATTAAACAATCATCGTATCTAAGTTGTATTCGATTATGTTTATATAGTTATACTCACCAGGTAACTGTTCTTCCGTTATACATACGAGCGACTGAATTGAACAGAAGGTTGAATGTATAGACTAAACAATGATCCTATCTGGGGTTGTATTCGATTATATCGTGATGATGTTTATATAGTTATACTCACCAGGTAACTGTTCTCCAGTTATACATAGGAGCTGCTGAACTGAACAGAAGGTTGAATGGATAGACAAATCGATAATTGTAACTGAATTGTATTCGATTATATCGTGGTAATGATTATATAGTAATACTCACCAGGTGACTGTTCTTGCGTTATACGTACGAGCGACCAAATCGAACAGAAGGTTGGATGGATAGACGGAATGATCATTGTATCTGAGTTGTATTCGATTATATCGTGATGAAGTTCATATGGAAATACTCACCAGGTTACTGTTCTTTCGTTATACATACGAGCAACCGAATCGAACAGAAGTTTGAATGGATAGTATCTGGGTTGTATTTGATTATATCGTGATTATCATCATATGGTATGTCTAACCAGGTAACAGTTCTTCCGTTATACATACGAGCAACCGAATCGAACATAAGGTTGAATGGATAGATTGAACAATCATTGTATCTGGGTTGTCTCCGATTATATCGTTATGCTGTATATTTAGTTACACCTACCATGTAACGGTTCTTTCGTTACACATTCGAGCGTCTGAATCGAACATAAGGTTGGATGGTTAGACGGAACGATAATTGTAACTGAGTTGTATTCGATTATATCGTGATGACGTTTATATAGAAATACTCACTAGGTTACTGGTCTTTCGTTATACATACGAGCGACCGAAACGAACAGAAAGTTGAATGGATAGACTGAACAATCAATGTATCTGGGTGGTAGTCGATTATATCGCAATTCTGTATATATAGTGATACTTACCAGGTGACGATACTTCCGTTACACATACTAGCGACTGAATCGAACAGAATGTTGAATGGTTAGACGCAACGATAATTGTATCTGAGTTGAATTCGATAATATCGTGATGATGTTTATATAGCAATACTTACCAGGTAACTGTCCTTCCGTTTTACATACAAGCGACCGAATCGAGCAGAAGGTTAAATGGATAGATTGAACAATCATCGTATCTGAGTTGTTTTCGATTATGTTTATATAGTTATACTCACCAGGTACCTGTTCTTTCGTTATACATACGAGCAACCCAATCGAACATAAGGTTGAATGGATAGATTACACAATCATCGTATCTGAGTTGTATTTGATTATGATTATATAGTTATACTCACCAGGTATCTGTTTTTCCGTTATACATACGAGCAACTGAATTGAACAGAAGGTTGAATGTATAGACTAAACAATGATCCAATCTGGGGTTGTATTCGATTATATCGTGATGATGTTTATATAGTTATACTCACCAGGTAACTGTTCTACAGTTATACATAAGAGCGGCTGAACTGAACAGAAGGTTGAATGGATAGACGAAACGATAATTGTAACTGAGTTGTATTCGATTATATCGTGGTAATGTTTATATAGTAATACTCACCAGGTGACTGTTCTTGCGTTATACGTACGAGCGACCAAATCGAACAGAAGGTTGGATGGATAGACGAAATGATCATTGTATCTGAGTTGTATTCGATTATATCGTGATGAAGTTCATATGGAAATACTCACCAGGTTACTGTTCTTTCATTATACATACGAGCAACCGAATCGAACAGAAGGTTGAATGGATAGTATCTGGGTTGTATTCGATTATGATGTTATGCTGTGTATATAGTTATACACACTAGGTTACGGTATTCCCGTTTTACATACGAACGACCGAAACGTACAGACAGTTGAATGGATAGACTGAACAATCAATGTATCTGGGTGGTATCCGATTATATCGCAATACTGTATATAAAGTGATACTTACCAGGTGACGGTACTTCCGTTACACATACTAGCGACTGAATCGAACAGAAGGTTAAATGGTTAGACGAAACGATAATTGTATCTCTGAGTTGAAATTCGATGATATCGTGATGATGTTTATATAGCAATACTCACCAGGTAACTGTTCTTCCGTTTTACATACAAGCGGCCGAATCGAGCAGAAGGTTGAATTCAGTATAGATTGAACAATCGTCGTATCTGGGTTGTATTCGATTATGTTTATATAGTTATACTCACCAGGTACCTGTTTTTTCGTTATACATACGAGCAACCCAATCGAACATAAGGTTGAATGGATAGATTAAACAATCATCGTATCTGAGTTGTATTCGATTATGTTTAAATAGTTATACTCACCAGGTAACTGTTCTTCCGTTATACATACGAGCGACTGAATTGAACAGAAGGTTGAATGTATAGACTAAACAATGATCCTATCTGGGGTTGTATTCGATTATATCGTGATGATGTTTATATAGTTATACTCACCAGGTAACTGTTCTCCAGTTATACATAAGAGCGGCTGAACTGAACAGAAGGTTGAATGGATAGACAAAACGATAATTGTAACTGAGTTGTATTCGATTATATCGTGGTAATGTTTATATAGTAATACTCACCAGGTGACTGTTCTTGCGTTATACGTACGAGCGACCAAATCGAACAGAAGGTTGGATGGATAGACGGAATGATCATTGTATCTGAGTTGTATTCGATTATATCGTGATGAAGTTTTTATGGAAATACTCACCAGGTTACTGTTCTTTCGTTATACATACGAGCAACCGAATCGAACAGAAGGTTGCATGGATAGTATCTGGGTTGTATTCGATTATGATGTTATGCTGTGTATATAGTTATACACACTAGGTGACGGTATTCCCGTTTTACATACGAACGACCGAAACGAACAGAAAGTTGAATGGATAGACTGAACAATCAATGTATCTGGGTGGTATCCGATTATATCGCAATACTGTATATATAGTGATACTTACCAGGTGACGGTACTTCCGTTACACATACTAGCGACTGAATCGAACAGAAGGATAAATGGTTAGACGAAACGATAATTGTATCTCTGAGTTGTATTCGATGATATCGTGGTGATGTTTATATAGCAATACTCACCAGGTAACTGTTCTTCCGTTTTACATACAAGCGGCCGAATCGAGCAGAAGGTTGAATTCAGTATAGATTGAACAATCGTCGTATCTGGGTTGTATTCGATTATGTTTATATAGTTATACTCACCAGGTACCTGTTCTTTCGTTATACATACGAGCAACCCAATCGAACATAAGGTTGAATGGATAGATTAAACAATCATCGTATCTGAGTTGTATTCGATTATGTTTATATAGTTATACTCACCAGGTAACTGTTCTTCCGTTATACATACGAGCGACTGAATTGAACAGAAGGTTGAATGTATAGACTAAACAATGATCCTATCTGGGGTTGTATTCGATTATATCGTGATGATGTTTATATAGTTATACTCACCAGGTAACTGTTCTCCAGTTGTACATAAGAGCGGCTGAACTGAACAGAAGGTTGAATGGATAGACAAAACGATAATTGTAACTGAGTTGTATTCGATTATATCGTGGTAATGTTTATATAGTAATACTCACCAGGTGACTGTTCTTGCGTTATACGTACGAGCGACCAAATCGAACAGAAGGTGACGGAATGATCATTGTATCTGAGTTGTATTCGATTATATCGTGATGAAGTTCATATGGAAATACTCACCAGGTAACTGTTCTTTCGTTATACATACGAGCAACCGAATCGAACAGAAGGTTGAATGCATAGTATCTGGGTTGTATTCGATTATGAAGTTATGCTGTGTATATAGTTATACACACTAGGTGACGGTATTCCCGTTTTACATACGAACGACCGAAACGAACAGAAAGTTGAATGGATAGACTGAACAATCAATGTATCTGGGTGGTATCCGATTATATCGCAATACTGTATATATAGTGATACTTACCAGGTGACGGTACTTCCGTTACACATACTAGCGACTGAATCGAACAGATGGTTAAATGGTTAGACGAAACGATAATTGTATCTCTGAGTTGTATTCGATGATATCGTGATGATGTTTATATAGCAATACTCACCAGGTAACTGTTCTTTCGTTTTACATACAAGCGGCCGAATCGAGCAGAAGGTTGAATTCAGTATAGATTGAACAATCGTCGTATCTGGGTTGTATTCGATTATGTTTATATAGTTACACCCACCAGGTAACTGTTCTTCCGTTATACATACGAGCAACCGAATCGAACAGAAGGTTGAATGGATAGTATCTGGGTTGTATTCGATTATGATGTTATGCTGTGTATATAGTTGTACACATTAGGTGACGGTATTCCCGTTTTACATACGAGCGACCGAAACGAACAGAAAGTTGAATGGATAGACTGAACAATCAATGTAGCTGGGTGGTATCCGATTATATCGCAATACCGTATATATAGTGATACTTACCAGGTGACGGTACTTCCGTTACACATACTAGCGACTGAATCGAACAGAAGGTTAAATGGTTAGACGAAACGATAATTGTATCTCTGAGTTGTATTCGATGATATCGTGATGATGTTTATATAGCAATACTCACCAGGTAACTGTTCTTCCGTTTTACATACAAGCGACCGAATCGAGCAGAAGCTCAAATTTAGTATAGATTGAACAATCATCGTATCTGGGTTGTATTCGATTATGTTCATATAGTTATACTCACCAGGTAACTGTTCTTCCGTTATACATACGAGCGACTGAATTGAACAGAAGGTTGAATGGATAGACTAAACAATAATCGTATCTGGGGTTGTATTCGATTATATCTTGATAATGTTCATATAGTTATACTCACCAGGAAACTGTTCTCCAGTTATACATAAGAACGACTGAACTGAACAGAAGGTTGAATGGATAGACTGCACAATCATCGTATCTGGGTTGTATTTGTTTATATCGTGATTATTATCATAAAGTTTGTCTAACCAGGTAACAGTTCTTCCGTTATACATACGAGCAACCGAATCGAACATAAGGTTGAATGGATAAATTGAACAATCATTGTATCTGGGTTGTCTCCGATTATATCGTTATGCTGTATATTTAGTTACACCTACCATGTAACGGTTCTTTCGTTACACATACGAGCGTCTGAATCGAACATAAGGTTGGATGGTTAGACGGAACGATAATTGTAACTGAGTTGTATTCGATTATATCGTGGTGATGTTTATATAGTAAAACTCACCAGGTGACTGTTCTTGCGTTATACATACGAGCAACCCAATCGAACATAAGGTTGGATGGATAGACGGAATGATCATTGTATCTGAGTTGTATTCGATTATATCGTGATGACGTTCATATAGAAATACTCACCAGGTTACTGGTCTTTCGTTATACATACGAGCGACCGAAACGAACAGAAAGATGAATAGATAGACTGAACAATCAATGTATCTGGGTGGTAGTCGATTATATCGCAATTCTGTATATATAGTGATACTTACCAGGTGACGATACTTCCGTTACACATACTAGCGACTGAATCGAACAGAATGTTGAATGATTAGACGAAACGATAATTGTATCTGAGTTGAATTCGATGATATCGTGATGATGTTTATATAGAAATACTTACCAGGTAACTGTCCTTCCGTTTTACATACAAGCGACCGAATCGAGCAGAAGGTTGAATGGATAGATTGAACAATCATCGTATCTGAGTTGTATTCGATTATGTTTATATAGTTATACTCACCAGGTACCTGTTTTTTCGTTATACATACGAGCAACCCAATCGAACATAAGGTTGAATGGATAGATTAAACAATCATCGTATCTGAGTTGTATTCGATTATGTTTATATAGTTATACTCACCAGGTAACTGTTCTTCCGTTATACATACGAGCGACTGAATTGAACAGAAGGTTGAATGTATAGACTAAACAATAATACTATCTGGGGTTGTATTCGATTATATCGTGATGATGTTTATATAGTTATACTCACCAGGTAACTGTTCTCCAGTTATACATAAGAGCGGCTGAACTGAACAGAAGGTTGAATGGATAGACAAAACGATAATTGTAACTGAGTTGTATCCGATTATATCGTGGTAATGTTTATATAGTAATACTCACCAGGTGACTGTTCTTGCGTTCGTACGAGCGACCAAATCGAACAGAAGGTTGGATGGATAGACGGAATGATCATTGTATCTGAGTTGTATTCGATTATATCGTGATGAAGTTCATATGGGAATACTCACCAGGTTACTGTTCTTTCGTTATACATACGAGCAACCGAATCGAACAGAAGTTTGAATGGATAGTATCTGGGTTGTATTTGATTATATCGTGATTATTATCATATAGTATGTCTAACCAGGTAACAGTTCTTCCGTTATACATACGAGCAACCGAATCGAACATAAGGTTGAATGGATAGATTGAACAATCATTGTATCAGGGTTGTCTCCGATTATATCGTTATGCTGTATATTTAGTTACACCTACCATGTAACGGTTCTTTCGTTACACATACGAGCGTCTGAATCGAACATAAGGTTGGATGGTTAGACGAAACGATAATTGTAACTGAGTTGTATTCGATTATATCGTGGTGATGTTTATATAGTAAAAATCACCAGGTGACTGTTCTTGCGTTATACATACGAGCGACCCAATCGAACATAAGGTTGGATGGATAGACGAAATGATCATTGTATCTGAGTTGTATTCGATTATATCGTGATGACGTTCATACAGAAATACTCACCAGGTTACTGGTCTTTCGTTATACATACGAGCGACCGAAACGAACAGAAAGTTGAATGGATAGACTGATCAATCAATGTATCTGGGTGGTAGTCGATTATATCGCAATTCTGTATATATAGTGATACTTACCAGGTGACGATACTTCCGTTACACATACTAGCGACTGAATCGAACAAAATGTTGAATGGTTAGACGAAACGATAATTGTATCTGAGTTGAATTCGATGATATCGTGATGATGTTTATATAGCAATACTTACCAGGTAACTGTCCTTCCGTTTTACATACAAGCGACCGAATCGAGCAGAAGGTTGAATGGATAGATTGAACAATCATCGTATCTGAGTTGTATTCGATTATGTTTATATAGTTATACTCACCAGGTACCTGTTTTTTCGTTATACATACGAGCAACCCAATCGAACATAAGGTTGAATGGATAGATTAAACAATCATCGTATCTGAGTTGTATTCGATTATGTTTATATAGTTATACTCACCAGGTAACTGTTCTTCCGTTATACATACGAGCGACTGAATTGAACAGAAGGTTGAATGTATAGACTAAACAATAATACTATCTGGGGTTGTATTCGATTATATCGTGATGATGTTTATATAGTTATACTCACCAGGTAACTGTTCTCCAGTTATACATAAGAGCGGCTGAACTGAACAGAAGGTTGAATGGATAGACAAAACGATAATTGTAACTGAGTTGTATCCGATTATATCGTGGTAATGTTTATATAGTAATACTCACCAGGTGACTGTTCTTGCGTTCGTACGAGCGACCAAATCGAACAGAAGGTTGGATGGATAGACGGAATGATCATTGTATCTGAGTTGTATTCGATTATATCGTGATGAAGTTCATATGGGAATACTCACCAGGTTACTGTTCTTTCGTTATACATACGAGCAACCGAATCGAACAGAAGTTTGAATGGATAGTATCTGGGTTGTATTTGATTATATCGTGATTATTATCATATAGTATGTCTAACCAGGTAACAGTTCTTCCGTTATACATACGAGCAACCGAATCGAACATAAGGTTGAATGGATAGATTGAACAATCATTGTATCAGGGTTGTCTCCGATTATATCGTTATGCTGTATATTTAGTTACACCTACCATGTAACGGTTCTTTCGTTACACATACGAGCGTCTGAATCGAACATAAGGTTGGATGGTTAGACGAAACGATAATTGTAACTGAGTTGTATTCGATTATATCGTGGTGATGTTTATATAGTAAAAATCACCAGGTGACTGTTCTTGCGTTATACATACGAGCGACCCAATCGAACATAAGGTTGGATGGATAGACGAAATGATCATTGTATCTGAGTTGTATTCGATTATATCGTGATGACGTTCATACAGAAATACTCACCAGGTTACTGGTCTTTCGTTATACATACGAGCGACCGAAACGAACAGAAAGTTGAATGGATAGACTGATCAATCAATGTATCTGGGTGGTAGTCGATTATATCGCAATTCTGTATATATAGTGATACTTACCAGGTGACGATACTTCCGTTACACATACTAGCGACTGAATCGAACAAAATGTTGAATGGTTAGACGAAACGATAATTGTATCTGAGTTGAATTCGATGATATCGTGATGATGTTTATATAGCAATACTTACCAGGTAACTGTCCTTCCGTTTTACATACAAGCGACCGAATCGAGCAGAAGGTTAAATGGATAGATTGAACAATCATCGTATCTGAGTTGTATTCGATTATGTTTATATAGTTATACTCACCAGGTACCTGTTCTTTCGTTATACATACGAGCAACCCAATCGAACATAAGGTTGAATGGATAGATTAAACAATCATCGTATCTGAGTTGTATTCGATTATGTTTATATAGTTATACTCACCAGGTAACTGTTTTTCCGTTATACATACGAGCGACTGAATTGAACAGAAGGTTGAATGTATAGACTAAACAATGATCCTATCTGGGGTTGTATTCGATTATATCGTGTTAATGTTTATATAGTTATACTCACCAGGTAACTGTTCCACAGTTATACATAAGAGCGGCTGAACTGAACATAAGGTTGAATGGATAGACAAAACGATTATTGTAACTGAGTTGTATTCGATTATATCGTGGTAATGTTTATAAAGTAATACTCACCAGGTGACTGTTCTTGCGTTATACGTACGAGCGACCAAATCGAACAGAAGGTTGGATTGATAGACGGAATGATCATTGTATCTGAGTTGTATTCGATTATATCGTGATGAAGTTCATATGGAAATACTCACCAGGTTACTGTTCTTTCGTTATACATACGAGCAACCGAATCAAACAGAAGGTTGAATGGATAGTATCTGGGTTGTATTCGATTATGATGTTATGCTGTGTATATAGTTATACACACTAGGTGACGGTATTCCCGTTTTACATACGAACGACCGAAACGAACAGAAAGTTGAATGGATAGACTAAACAATCAATGTATCTGGGTGGTATCCGATTATATCGCAATACTGTATATATAGTGATACTCACCAGGTGACGGTACTTCCGTTACACATACTAGCGACTGAATCGAACAGAAGGTTAAATGGTTAAACGAAACGATAATTGTATCTCTGAGTTGTATTCGATGATATCGTGATGATGTTTATATAGCAATACTCACCAGGTAACTGTTCTTCCGTTTTACATACAAGCGGCCGAATCGAGCAGAAGGTTGAATTCAGTATAGATTGTACAATCGTCGTATCTGGGTTGTATTCGACTATGTTTATATAGTTATACTCACCAGGTAACTGTTCTTCCGTTATACATACGAGCGACTGAATTGAACAGAAGGTTGAATGTATAGACTAAACAATGATCCTATCTGGGGTTGTATTCGATTATATCGTGATGATGTTTATATAGTTATACTCACCAGGTAACTGTTCTCCAGTTATACATAAGAGCGGCTGAACTGAACAGAAGGTTGAATGGATAGACAAAACGATAATTGTAACTGAGTTGTATTCGATTATATCGTGGTAATGTTTATATAGTAATACTCACCAGGAGACTGTTCTTGCGTTATACGTACGAGCGACCAAATCGAACAGAAGGTTGGATGGATAGACGGAATGATCATTGTATCTGAGTTGTATTCGATTATATCGTGATGAAGTTCATATGAAAATACTCACCAGGTTACTGTTCTTTCGTTATACATACGAGCAACCGAATCAAACAGAAGGTTGAATGGATAGTATCTGGGTTGTATTCGATTATGATGTTATGCTGTGTATATAGTTATACACACTAGGTGACGGTATTCCCGTTTTACATACGAACGACCGAAACAAACAGAAAGTTGAATGGATAGACTGAACAATCAATGTATCTGGGTGGTATCCGATTATATCGTAATACTGTATATATAGTGATACTTACCAGGTGACGGTACTTCCGTTACACATACTAGCGACTGAATCGAACAGAAGGTTAAATGGTTAAACGAAACGATAATTGTATCTCTGAGTTGTATTCGATGATATCGTGATGATGTTTATATAGCAATACTCACCAGGTAACTGTTCTTCCGTTTTACATACAAGCGGCCGAATCGAGCAGAAGGTCGAATTCAGTATAGATTGAACAATCGTCGTATCTGGGTTGTATTCGATTATGTTTATATAGTTATACTCACCAGGTACCTGTTCTTTCGTTATACATACGAGCAACCCAATCGAACATAAGGTTGAATGGATAGATTAAACAATCATCGTATCTGAGTTGTATTCGATTATGTTTATATAGTTATACTCACCAGGTAACTGTTCTTCCGTTATACATACGAGCGAATGAATTGAACAGAAGGTTGAATGTATAGACTAAACAATGATCCTATCTGGGGTTGTATTCGATTATATCGTGATGATGTTTATATAGTTATACTCACCAGGTAACTGTTCTCCAGTTATACATAAGAGCTGCTGAACTGAACAGAAGGTTGAATGGATAGACAAAACGATAATTGTAACTGAGTTGTATTCGATTATATCGTGGTAATGTTTATATAGTAATACTCACCAGGTGACTGTTCTTGCGTTATACGTACGAGCGACCAAATCGAACAGAAGGTGACGGAATGATCATTGTATCTGAGTTGTATTCGATTATATCGTGATGAAGTTCATATGGAAATACTCACCAGGTTACTGTTCTTTCGTTATACATACGAGCAACCGAATCAAACAGAAGGTTGAATGGATAGTATCTGGGTTGTATTCGATTATGATGTTATGCTGTGTATATAGTTATACACACTAGGTGACGGTATTCCCGTTTTACATACGAACGACCGAAACGAACAGAAAGTTGAATGGATAGACTAAACAATCAATGTATCTGGGTGGTATCCGATTATATCGCAATACTGTATATATAGTGATACTCACCAGGTGACGGTACTTCCGTTACACATACTAGCGACTGAATCGAACAGAAGGTTAAATGGTTAAACGAAACGATAATTGTATCTCTGAGTTGTATTCGATGATATCGTGATGATGTTTATATAGCAATACTCACCAGGTAACTGTTCTTCCGTTTTACATACAAGCGGCCGAATCGAGCAGAAGGTTGAATTCAGTATAGATTGTACAATCGTCGTATCTGGGTTGTATTCGACTATGTTTATATAGTTATACTCACCAGGTAACTGTTCCTCCGTTATACATACGAGCGACTGAATTGAACAGAAGGTTGAATGTATAGACTAAACAATGATCCTATCTGGGGTTGTATTCGATTATATCGTGATGATGTTTATATAGTTATACTCACCAGGTAACTGTTCTCCAGTTATACATAAGAGCGGCTGAACTGAACAGAAGGTTGAATGGATAGACAAAACGATAATTGTAACTGAGTTGTATTCGATTATATCGTGGTAATGTTTATATAGTAATACTCACCAGGAGACTGTTCTTGCGTTATACGTACGAGCGACCAAATCGAACAGAAGGTTGGATGGATAGACGGAATGATCATTGTATCTGAGTTGTATTCGATTATATCGTGATGAAGTTCATATGGAAATACTCACCAGGTTACTGTTCTTTCGTTATACATACGAGCAACCGAATCAAACAGAAGGTTGAATGGATAGTATCTGGGTTGTATTCGATTATGATGTTATGCTGTGTATATAGTTATACACACTAGGTGACGGTATTCCCGTTTTACATACGAACGACCGAAACAAACAGAAAGTTGAATGGATAGACTAAACAATCAATGTATCTGGGTGGTATCCGATTATATCGTAATACTGTATATATAGTGATACTTACCAGGTGACGGTACTTCCGTTACACATACTAGCGACTGAATCGAACAGAAGGTTAAATGGTTAAACGAAACGATAATTGTATCTCTGAGTTGTATTCGATGATATCGTGATGATGTTTATATAGCAATACTCACCAGGTAACTGTTCTTCCGTTTTACATACAAGCGGCCGAATCGAGCAGAAGGTTGAATTCAGTATAGATTGAACAATCGTCGTATATGGGTTGTATTCGATTATGTTTATATAGTTATACTCACCAGGTACCTGTTCTTTCGTTATACATACGAGCAACCCAATCGAACATAAGGTTGAATGGATAGATTAAACAATCATCGTATCTGAGTTGTATTCGATTATGTTTATATAGTTATACTCACCAGGTAACTGTTCTTCCGTTATACATACGAGCGAATGAATTGAACAGAAGGTTGAATGTATAGACTAAACAATGATCCTATCTGGGGTTGTATTCGATTATATCGTGATGATGTTTATATAGTTATACTCACCAGGTAACTGTTCTCCAGTTATACATAAGAGCTGCTGAACTGAACAGAAGGTTGAATGGATAGACAAAACGATAATTGTAACTGAGTTGTATTCGATTATATCGTGGTAATGTTTATATAGTAATACTCACCAGGTGACTGTTCTTGCGTTATACGTACGAGCGACCAAATCGAACAGAAGGTGACGGAATGATCATTGTATCTGAGTTGTATTCGATTATATCGTGATGAAGTTCATATGGAAATACTCACCAGGTTACTGTTCCTTCGTTATACATACGAGCAACCGAATCGAACAGAAGGTTGAATGGATAGTATCTGGGTTGTATTCGATTATGATGTTATGCTGTGTATATAGTTTTACACACTAGGTGACGGTATTCCCGTTTTACATACGAACGACCGAAACGAACAGAAAGTTGAATGGATAGACTGAACAATCAATGTATCTGGGTTGTATCCGATTATATCGCAATACTGTATATATAGTGATACTTACCAGGTGACGATACTTCCGTTACACATACTAGCGACTGAATCGAACAGAGGGTTAAATGGTTGGACGAAACGATAATTGTATCTCTGAGTTGTATTCGATGATATCGTGATGATGTTTATATAGCAATACTCACCAGGTAACTGTTCTTTCGTTTTACATACAAGCGGCCGAATCGAGCAGAAGGTTGAATTCAGTATAGATTGAACAATCGTCGTATCTGGGTTGTATTCGATTATGTTTATATAGTTATACTCACCAGGTAACTGTTCTTCCGTTATACATACGAGCAACCGAATCGAACAGAAGGTTGAATGGATAGTATCTGGGTTGTATTCGATTATGATGTTATGCTGTGTATATAGTTATACACATTAGATGACGGTATTCCCGTTTTACATACGAGCGACCGAAACGAACAGAAAGTTGAATGGATAGACTGAACAATCAATGTAGCTGGGTGGTATCCGATTATATCGCAATACTGTATATATAGTGATACTCACCAGGTGACGGTAAAGGTTAAATGGTTAGACGAAACGATAATTGTATCTCTGAGTTGTATTCGATGATATCGTGATGATGTTTATATAGCAATACTCACCAGGTAACTGTTCTTTCGTTTTACATACAAGCGGCCGAATCGAGCAGAAGCTTAAATTTAGTATAGATTGAACAATCATCATATCTGGGTTGTATTCGATTATGTTCATATAGTTATACTCACCAGGTAACTGTTCTTCCGTTTTTCATAAGAACGACTGAATTGAACAGAAGGTTGAATGGATAGACTAAACAATAATCGAATCTGGGGTTGTATTCGAGTATATCGTGATGATTATCATATAGTATGTCTAACCAGGTAACAGTTCTTTCGTTAAACATACGAGCAACCGAATCGAACATAAGGTTGAATTGATAGATTGAACAATCATTGTATCTGGGTTGTCTCCGATTATATCGTTATGCTGTATATTTAGTTACACCTACCATGTAACGGTTTTTTCGTTACACATACGAGCGTCTGAATCGAACATAAGGTTGGATGGTTAGACGGAACGATAATTGTAACTGAGTTGTATTCGATTATATCGTGGTGATGTTTATATAGTAATACTCACCAGGTGACTGTTCTTGCGTTATACATACGAGCGACCCAATCGCACAGAAGGTTGGATGGATAGACGGAATGATCATTGTATCTGAGTTGTATTCGATTATATCGTGATGACGTTCATATAGAAATACTCACCAGGTTACTGTTCTTTCGTTATACATACGAGCAACCGAATCGAACAGAAGGTTGAATGGATAGTATCTGGGTTGTATTCGATTATGATGTTATGCTGTTTATATAGTTATACACATTAGGTGACGGTATTCCCGTTTTACATACGAGCGACCGAAACGAACAGAAAGTTGAATGGATAGACTGAACAATCAATGTATCTGGGTGGTATCCGATTATATCGCAATTCTGTATATATAGTGATACTTACCAGGTGACGGTATTTTCGTTACACATACTAGCGACTGAATCGAACAGAAGGTTAAATGGTTAGACAAAACGATCATTGTATCTCTGAGTTGTATTCGATGATATCGTGATGATGTTTAAATAGCAATACTCACCAGGTAACTGTTCTTCCGTTTTACATACAAGCGACCGAATCGAGCAGAAGGTTGAATTCAGTATAGATTGAACAATCATCGTATCTGGGTTGTATTCGATTATGTTTATATAGTTATACTCACCAGGTAACTGTTCTTCCGTTATACATACGAGCAACCGAATCGAACAGAAGGTTGAATGGATAGTATCTGGGTTGTATTCGATTATGATGTTATGCTATGTATATAGTTATACACATTAGGTGACGGTATTCTCATTTTAAATACGAGCGACCGAAACGAACAGAAAGTTGAATGGATAGACTGAACAATCAATGTATCTGGGTGGTATCCGATTATATCGCAATACTGTATATATAGTGATACTTACCAGGTGACGGTACTTCCGTTACACATACTAGCGACTGAATCGAACAGAAGGTAAAATGGTTAGACGTAACGATAATTGTATCTGAGTTGTATTTGATGATATCGTGATGATGATTATATAGCAATACTCACCAGGTAACTGTTCTTCCGTTTTACATACAAGCGACCGAATCGAGCAGAAGCTTACATTTAGTATAGATTGAACAATCATCGTATCTGGGTTGTATTCGATTATGTTCATATAGTTATACTCACCAGGTAACTGTTCTTGATTGAACAATCATCGTATCTGGGTTGTATTCGATTATGTTCATATAGTTATACTCACCAGGTAACTGTTCTTCCGTTATACATACGAGCGACTGAATTGAACAGAAGGTTGAATGGATAGACTGAACAATCATCGTATCTGGGTTGTATTTGATTATATCGTGATGATTATCATATAGTATGTCCAACCAGGTAACAGTTCTTCCGTTATACATACGAGCAACCGAATAGAACATAAGGTTGAATGGATAGACTGAACAATCAATGTATCTGGGTTGTATCCGATTATATCGCAATACTGTATATATAGTGATACTTACCAGGTGACGGTACTTCCGTTACACATACTAGCGACTGAATCGAACAGAGGGTTAAATGGTAAGACGAAACGATAATTGTATCTCTGAGTTGTATTCGATGATATCGTGATGATGTTTATATAGCAATACTCACCAGGTAACTGTTCTTTCGTTTTACATACAAGCGGCCGAATCGAGCAGAAGGTTGAATTCAGTATAGATTGAACAATCGTCGTATCTGGGTTGTATTCGATTATGTTTATATAGTTATACTCACCAGGTAACTGTTCTTCCGTTATACATACGAGCAACCGAATCGAACAGAAGGTTGAATGGATAGTATCTGGGTTGTATTCGATTATGATGTTATGCTGTGTATATAGTTATACACATTAGGTGACGGTATTCCCGTTTTACATACGAGCGACCGATACGAACAGAAAGTTGAATGGATAGACTGAACAATAAATGTAGCTGGGTGGTATCCGATTATATCGCAATACTGTATATATAGTGATACTCACCAGGTGACGGTAAAGGTTAAATGGTTAGACGAAACGATAATTGTATCTCTGAGTTGTATTCGATGATATCGTGATGATGTTTATATAGCAATACTCACCAGGTAACTGTTCTTCCGTTTTACATACAAGCGACCGAATCAAGCAGAAGCTTAAATTTAGTATAGATTGAACAATCATCATATCTGGGTTGTATTCGATTATGTTCATATAGTTATACTCACCAGGTAACTGTTCTTCCGTTTTTCATAAGAACGACTGAATTGAACAGAAGGTTGAATGGATAGACTAAACAATAATCGAATCTGGGGTTGTATTCGAGTATATCGTGATGATTATCATATAGTATGTCTAACCAGGTAACAGTTCTTTCGTTAAACATACGAGCAACCAAATCGAACATAAGGTTGAATGGATAGATTGAACAATCATTGTATCTGGGTTGTCTCCGATTATATCGTTATGCTGTATATTTAGTTACACCTACCATGTAACGGTTGTTTCGTTACACATACGAGCGTCTGAATCGAACATAAGGTTGGATGGTTAGACGGAACGATAATTGTAACTGAGTTGTATTCGATTATATCGTGGTGATGTTTATATAGTAATACTCACCAGGTGACTGTTCTTGCGTTATATATACGAGCGACCCAATCGCACAGAAGGTTGGATGGATAGACGGAATGATCATTGTATCTGAGTTGTATTCGATTATATCGTGATGACGTTCATATAGAAATACTCACCAGGTTACTGTTCTTTCGTTATACATACGAGCAACCGAATCGAACAGAAGGTGTAATGGATAGTATCTGGGTTGTATTCGATTATGATGTTATGCTGTTTATATAGTTATACACATTAGGTGACGGTATTCCCGTTTTACATACGAGCGACCGAAACGAACAGAAAGTTGAATGGATAGACTGAACAATCAATGTATCTGGGTGGTATCCGATTATATCGCAATTCTGTATATATAGTGATACTTACCAGGTGACGGTATTTTCGTTACACATACTAGCGACTGAATCGAACAGAAGGTTAAATGGTTAGACAAAACGATCATTGTATCTCTGAGTTGTATTCGATGATATCGTGATGATGTTTAAATAGCAATACTCACCAGGTAACTGTTCTTCCGTTTTACATACAAGCGACCGAATCGAGCAGAAGGTTGAATTCAGTATAGATTGAACAATCATCGTATCTGGGTTGTATTCGATTATGTTTATATAGTTATACTCACCAGGTAACTGTTCTTCCGTTATACATACGAGCAACCGAATCGAACAGAAGGTTGAATGGATAGTATCTGGGTTGTATTCGATTATGATGTTATGCTGTGTATATAGTTATACACATTAGGTGACGGTATTCTCGTTTTACATACGAGCGACCGAAACGAACAGAAAGTTGAATGGATAGACTGAACAATCAATGTATCTGGGTGGTATCCGATTATATCGCAATACTGTATATAAAGTGATACTTACCAGGTGACGGTACTTCCGTTACACATACTAGCGACTGAATCGAACAGAAGGTAAAATGGTTAGACGTAACGATAATTGTATCTGAGTTGTATTTGATGATATCGTGATGATGATTATATAGCAATACTCACCAGGTAACTGTTCTTCCGTTTTACATACAAGCGACCGAATCGAGCAGAAGCTTACATTTAGTATAGATTGAACAATCATCGTATCTGGGTTGTATTCGATTATGTTCATATAGTTATACTCACCAGGTAACTGTTCTTGATTGAACAATCATCGTATCTGGGTTGTATTCGATTATGTTCATATAGTTATACTCACCAGGTAACTGTTCTTCCGTTATACATACGAGCGACTGAATTGAACAGAAGGTTGAATGGATAGACTGAACAATCATCGTATCTGGGTTGTATTTGATTATATCGTGATGATTATCATATAGTATGTCCAACCAGGTAACAGTTCTTCCGTTATACATACGAGCAACCGAATAGAACATAAGGTTGAATGGATAGACTGAACAATCAATGTATCTGGGTTGTATCCGATTATATCGCAATACTGTATATATAGTGATACTTACCAGGTGACGGTACTTCCGTTACACATACTAGCGACTGAATCGAACAGAGGGTTAAATGGTAAGACGAAACGATAATTGTATCTCTGAGTTGTATTCGATGATATCGTGATGATGTTTATATAGCAATACTCACCAGGTAACTGTTCTTTCGTTTTACATACAAGCGGCCGAATCGAGCAGAAGGTTGAATTCAGTATAGATTGAACAATCGTCGTATCTGGGTTGTATTCGATTATGTTTATATAGTTATACTCACCAGGTAACTGTTCTTCCGTTATACATACGAGCAACCGAATCGAACAGAAGGTTGAATGGATAGTATCTGGGTTGTATTCGATTATGATGTTATGCTGTGTATATAGTTATACACATTAGGTGACGGTATTCCCGTTTTACATACGAGCGACCGAAACGAACAGAAAGTTGAATGGATAGACTGAACAATAAATGTAGCTGGGTGGTATCCGATTATATCGCAATACTGTATATATAGTGATACTCACCAGGTGACGGTAAAGGTTAAATGGTTAGACGAAACGATAATTGTATCTCTGAGTTGTATTCGATGATATCGTGATGATGTTTATATAGCAATACTCACCAGGTAACTGTTCTTCCGTTTTACATACAAGCGACCAAATCGAGCAGAAGCTTAAATTTAGTATAGATTGAACAATCATCATATCTGGGTTGTATTCGATTATGTTCATATAGTTATACTCACCAGGTAACTGTTCTTCCGTTTTTCATAAGAACGACTGAATTGAACAGAAGGTTGAATGGATAGACTAAACAATAATCGAATCTGGGGTTGTATTCGAGTATATCGTGATGATTATCATATAGTATGTCTAACCAGGTAACAGTTCTTTCGTTAAACATACGAGCAACCAAATCGAACATAAGGTTGAATGGATAGATTGAACAATCATTGTATCTGGGTTGTCTCCGATTATATCGTTATGCTGTATATTTAGTTACACCTACCATGTAACGGTTGTTTCGTTACACATACGAGCGTCTGAATCGAACATAAGGTTGGATGGTTAGACGGAACGATAATTGTAACTGAGTTGTATTCGATTATATCGTGGTGATGTTTATATAGTAATACTCACCAGGTGACTGTTCTTGCGTTATATATACGAGCGACCCAATCGCACAGAAGGTTGGATGGATAGACGGAATGATCATTGTATCTGAGTTGTATTCGATTATATCGTGATGACGTTCATATAGAAATACTCACCAGGTTACTGTTCTTTCGTTATACATACGAGCAACCGAATCAAACAGAAGGTGTAATGGATAGTATCTGGGTTGTATTCGATTATGATGTTATGCTGTTTATATAGTTATACACATTAGGTGACGGTATTCCCGTTTTACATACGAGCGACCGAAACGAACAGAAAGTTGAATGGATAGACTGAACAATCAATGTATCTGGGTGGTATCCGATTATATCGCAATACTGTATATATAGTGATACTTACCAGGTGACGGTACTTCCGTTACACATACTAGCGACTGAATCGAACAGAAGGTTGAATGGTTAGACGTAACGATAATTGTATCTCTGAGTTGTATTCGATGATATCGTGATGATGTTTATATAGCAATACTCACCAGGTAACTGTTCTTCTGTTTTACATACAAGCGACCGAATCGAGCAGAAGGTTGAATTCAGTATAGATTGAACAATCATCGTATCTGGGTTGTATTCGATTATGCTTGTATAGTTATACTCACCAGGTAACTGTTCTTCCGTTATAAATACGAGCAACCGAATCGAACAGAAGGTTGAATGGATAGTATCTGGGTTGTATTCGATTATGATGTTATGCTGTGTATATAGTTATACACTTTAGGTGACGGTATTCCCGTTTTACATACGAGCGACCGAAACGAACAGAAAGTTGAATGGATAGACTGAACAATCAATGTATCTGGGTGGTATCCGATTATATCGCAATACTGTATATATAGTGATACTTACCAGGTGACGGTACTTCCGTTACACATACTAGCGACTGAATCGAACAGAAGGTTAAATGGTTAGACGAAACGATAATTGTATCTGAGTTGTATTCGATGATATCGTGATGATGTTTATATAGCAATACTCACCAGGTAACTGTTCTTCCGTTTTACATACAAGCGACCGAATCGAGCAGAAGCTTAAATTTAGTATAGATTTAACAATCATCGTATCTGGGTTGTATTCGATTATGTTCATATAGTTATACTCACCAGGTAACTGTTCTTCCGTTGTACATACGAGCGACTGAATTGAAGAGAAGGTTGTATGGATAGACTAAACAATAATCGTATCTCGGGTTGTATTCGATTATATCTTGATGATGTTCATATAGGTATACTCACCAGGAAACTGTTCTCCAGTTATACATAAGAGCGACTGAACTGAACTGAAGGTTGAATGGATAGACTGCACAATCATCGTATCTGGGTTGTATTTGATTATATCGTGATGATTATCATATAGTATGTCTAACCAGGTAACAGTTCTTTCGTTATACATACGAGCAACCGAATCGAACATAAGGTTGAATGGATAGATTGAACAATCATTGTATCTGGGTTGTCTCCGACTATATCGTTATGCTGTATATTTAGTTACACCTACCATGTAACGGTTCTTTCGTTACACATAAAAGCGTCTGAATCGAACATAAGGTTGGATGGTTAGACGAAACGATAATTGTAACTGAGTTGTATTCGATTATATCGTGGTGATGTTTATATAGTAATACTCACCAGGTGACTGTTCTTGCGTTATACATACGAGCGACCCAATCGAACATGAGGTTGGATGGATAGACGGAATGGTTATTGTTTCTGAGTTGTATTCGATTATATCATGATGACGTTCATATAGAAATACTCACCAGGTTACTGTTCTTTCGTTATACATACGAGCAACCGAATCGAACAGAAGGTTGAATGGATAGTATCTGGGTTGTATTCGATTATGATGTTATGATGTGTATATATTTATACACACTAGGTGACGGTATTTCCGTTTCACATACGAGCGACCGAAACGAACAGAAAGTTGAATGGATAGACTGAACAATCAATGTATCTGGGTGGTATCCGATTATATTGCAATACTGTATATATAGTGATACTTACCAGGTGACGGTACTTCCGTTACACATACTAGCGACTGAATCGAAAAGAAGGTTAAATGGTTAGACGAAACGATAATTGTATCTCTGAGTTATATTCGATGATATCGTGATGATGTTTATATGGCAATACTCACCAGGTAACTGTTTTTCCGTTTCACATACAAGCGACCGTATCGAGCAGAAGCTTAAATTCAGTATAGATTGAACAATCATCGTATCTGGGTTGTATTCGATTATGTTTATATAGTTATATTCACCAGGTAACTGTTCTTCCGTTATACATACGAGCAACCGAATCGAACAGAAGGTTGAATGGATAGTATCTGGGTTGTATTCGATCATGATGTTATGCTGTGTATACAGTTATACACACGAGGTGACGGTATTCCCGTTTTACAAACGAGCGACCGAAACGAACAGAAAGTTGAATGGATAGACTGAACAATCAATGTATCTGGGTGGTATCCGATTATATCGCAATACTGTTTATATAGTGATACTCACCAGGTGACGGTACTTCCGTTACACATACTAGCGACTGAATCGAACAGAAGGTTGAATGGTTAGACGAAACGATAATTGTATCTCTGAGTTGTATTCGATGATATCGTGATGATGTTTATATAGTAATACTCACCAGGTGACTGTTCTTGCGTAATACATACGAGCGACCCAATCGAACAGAAGGTTGGATGGATAGACAGAATGATCATTGTATCTGAGTTGTATTCGATTATATCGTGATGACGTTCATATAGAAATACTCACCAGGTTACTGTTCTTTCGTTATACATACGAGCAACCGAATCGAACAGAAGGTTGAATGGATAGTATCTGGGTTGTATTCGATTATGATGTTATGCTGTTTATATAGTTATACACATTAGGTGACGGTATTCCCGTTTTACATACGAGCGACCGAAACGAACAGAAAGTTGAATAGATAGACTGAACAATCAATGTATCTGGGTGGTATCCGATTATATCGCAATACTGTATATATAGTGATACTTACCAGGTGACGAAACTTCCGTTACACATACTAGCGACTGAATCGAACAGAAGGTTAAATGGTTAGACGAATCGATAATTGTATCTCTGAGTTGTATTCGATGATATCGTGATGATGTTTATATAGCAATACTCACCAGGTAACTGTTCTTCCGTTTTACATACAAGCGACCGAATCGAGCAGAAGGTTGAATTCAGTATAGATTGAACAATCATCGTATCTGGGTTGTATTCGATTATGTTTATATAGTTATACTCACCAGGTAACTGTTCTTCCGTTATACATACGAGCAACCGAATCGAACAGAAGGTTGAATGGATAGTATCTGGGTTGTATTCGATAATGATGTTATGCTGTGTATACTGTGTTATACACATTAGGTGACGGTATTCCCGTTTTACATACAAGCGACCGAAACGAACAGAAACTTGAATGGATAGACTGAACAATCAATGTATCTGGGTGGTATCCGATTATATCGCAATACTGTATATATAGTGATACTTACCAGGTGACGGTACTTCCGTTACACATACTAGCGACTGAATCGAACAGAAGGTTAAATGGTTAGACGAAACGATAATTGTATCTGAGTTGTATTCGATGATATCGTGATGAAGTTTATATAGCAATACTCACCAGGTAACTGTTCTTCCGTTTTTCATAAGAACGACTGAATTGAACAGAAGGTTGAATGGATAGACTAAACAATAATCGTATCTGGGGTTGTATTCGAGTATATCGTGATGATTATCATATAGTATGTCTAACCAGGTAACAGTTCTTTCGTTAAACATACGAGCAACCGAATCGAACATAAGGTTGGATGGATAGATTGAACAATCATTGTATCTGGGTTGTCTCCGATTATATCGTTATGCTGTATATTTAGTTACACCTACCATTTAACGGTTCTTTCGTTACACATACAAGCGTCTGAATCGAACATGAGGTTGGATGGTTAGACGGAACGATAATTGTAACTGAGTTGTATTCGATTATATCGTGGTGATGTTTATATAGTAATACTCACCAGGTGACTGTTCTTGCGTTATACATACGAGCGACCCAATCGAACAGAAGGTTGGATGGATAGACGAAATGATCATTGTATCTGAGTTGTATTCGATTATATCGTGATGACGTTCATATAGAAATACTCACCAGGTTACTGTTCTTTCGTTATACATACGAGCAACCGAATCGAACAGAAGGTTGAATGGATAGTATCTGGGTTGTATTCGATTATGATGTTATGCTGTGTATATATTTATACACCCTAGGTGACGGTATTCCCGTTTCACATACGAGCGACCGAAACGAACAGAAAGTTGAATGGATAGACTGATCAATCAATGTATCTGGGTGGTATCCGATTATATCGCAATACTGTATATATAGTGATACTTACCAGGTGACGGTACTTCCGTTACACATACTAGCGACTGAATCGAACAGAAGGTTAAATGGTTAGACGAAACGATAATTGTATCTCTGAGTTGTATTCGATGATATCGTGATGATGTTTATATAGCAATACTCACCAGGTAACTGTTCTTCCATTTTACATACAAGCGACCGAATCGAGCAGAAGGTTGAATTCAGTATAGATTGAATAATCATCGTATCTGGGTTGTATTCGATTATGTTTATATAGTTATACTCACCAGGTAACTGTTCTTCCGTTATACATATGAGAACCAAATCGAACAGAAGGTTGAATGGATAGTATCTGGGTTGTATTCGATTATGATGTTATGCTGTGTATATAGTTATACACATTAGGTGACGGTAGTCCCGTTATACATACGAGCGACCGAAACGAACAGAAAGTTGAATGGATAGACTGAACAATCAATGTATCTGGGTGGTATCCGATTATATCGCAATACTGTATATATAGTGATACTCACCAGGTGACGGTACTTCCGTTACACATAATAGCGACTGAATCGAACAGAAGGTTAAATGATTAGACGAAACGATAATTGTATCTCTGAGTTGTATTCGATGATATCGTGATGATGTTTATATAGCAATACTCACCAGGTAACTGTTCTTCCGTTTCACATACAAGCGACCGAATCGAGCAGAAGCTTGAATTTAGTATAGATTGAACAATCATCGTATCTGGGTTGTATTCGATTATGTTCATATAGTTATACTCACCAGGTAACTGTTCTTCCGATCGACTGAATTGAACAGAAGGTTGAATGGATAGACGAAACGATAATTGTATCTCTGAGTTGTATTCGATGATATCGTGATGATGTTTATATGGCAATACTCACCAGGTAACTGTTCTTCCGTTTTACATACAAGCGACCGTATCGAGCAGAAGCTTAAATTCAGTATAGATTGAACAATCATCGTATCTGGGTTGTATTCGATTATGTTTATATAGTTATATTCACCAGGTAACTGTTCTTCCGTTATACATACGAGCAACCGAATCGAACAGAAGGTTGAATGGATAGTATCTGGGTTGTATTCGATCATGATGTTATGCTGTGTATACAGTTATACACACGAGGTGACGGTATTCCCGTTTTACATACGAGCGACCGAAACGAACAGAAAGTTGAATGGATAGACTGAACAATCAATGTATCTGGGTGGTATCCGATTATATCGCAATACTGTATATATAGTGATACTTACCAGGTGACGGTACTTCCGTTACACATACTAGCGACTGAATCGAACAGAAGGTTGAATGGTTAGACGAAACGATAATTGTATCTCTGAGTTGTATTCGATGATATCGTGATGATGTTTATATAGCAATACTCACCAGGTAACTGTTCTTCCGTTTCACATAAAAGCGACCGAATCGAGCAGAAGGTTAAATGGATAGATTGAAAATTCATCGTATCTGGGTTGTATTCGATAAGGTTTATATAGTTATACTCACCAGGTAACTGTTCTTCCGTTTTTCATAAGAACGACTGAATTGAACAAAAGATTGAATGGATAGTCTAAACAATAATCGTATCTGGGGTTGTATTCGAGTATATCGTGATGATTATCATATAGTATTCTAACCAGGTAACAGTTCTTTCGTAAAACATACGAGCAACCGAATCGAACATAAGGTTGGATGGATAGATTGAACAATCATTGTATCTGGGTTGTCTCCGATTATATCGTTATGCTGTATATTTAGTTACACCTACCTTGTAACGGTTCTTTCGTTACACATACGAGCGTCTGAATCGAACATAAGGTTGGATGGTTAGACGGAACGATAATTGTAACTGAGTTGTATTCGATTATATCGTGGTGATGTTTATATAGTAATACTCACCAGGTGACTGTTCTTGCGTAATACATACGAGCGACCCAATCGAACAGAAGGTTGGATGGATAGACAGAATGATCATTGTATCTGAGTTGTATTCGATTATATCGTGATGACGTTCATATAGAAATACTCACCAGGTTACTGTTCTTTCGTTGTACATACGAGCAACCGAATCGAACAGAAGGTTGAATGGATAGTATCTGGGTTGTATTCGATTATGATGTTATGCTGTTTATATAGTTATACACATTAGGTGACGGTATTCCCGTTTTACATACGAGCGACCGAAACGAACAGAAAGTTGAATAGATAGGCTGAACAATCAATGTATCTGGGTGGTATCCGATTATATCGCAATACTGTATATATAGTGATACTTACCAGGTGACGGAACTTCCGTTACACATACTAGCGACTGAATCGAACAGAAGGTTAAATGGTTAGACGAATCGATAATTGTATCTCTGAGTTGTATTCGATGATATCGTGATGATGTTTATATAGCAATACTCACCAGGTAACTGTTCTTCCGTTTTACATACAAGCGACCGAATCGAGCAGAAGGTTGAATTCAGTATAGATTGAACAATCATCGTATCTGGGTTGTATTCGATTATGTTTATATAGTTATACTCACCAGGTAACTGTTCTTCCGTTATACATACGAGCAACCGAATCGAACAGAAGGTTGAATGGATAGTATCTGGGTTGTATTCGATAATGATGTTATGCTGTGTATATAGTTATACACATTAGGTGACGGTATTCCCGTTTTACATACGAGCGACCGAAACGAACAGAAACTTGAATGGATAGACTGAACAATCAATGTATCTGGGTGGTATCCGATTATATCGCAATACTGTATATATAGTGATACTTACCAGGTGATGGTACTTCCGTTACACATACTAGCGACTGAATCGAACAGAAGGTTAAATGGTTAGACGAAACGATAATTGTATCTGAGTTGTATTCGATGATATCGTGATGAAGTTTATATAGCAATACTCACCAGGTAACTGTTCTTCCGTTTTTCATAAGAACGACTGAATTGAACAGAAGGTTGAATGGATAGACTAAACAATAATCGTATCTGGGGTTGTATTCGAGTATATCGTGATGATTATCATATAGTATGTCTAACCAGGTAACAGTTCTTTCGTTAAACATACGAGCAACCGAATCGAACATAAGGTTGGATGGATAGATTGAACAATCATTGTATCTGGGTTGTCTCCGATTATATCGTTATGCTGTATATTTAGTTACACCTACCATTTAACGGTTCTTTCGTTACACATACAAGCGTCTGAATCGAACATAAGGTTGGATGGTTAGACGGAACGATAATTGTAACTGAGTTGTATTCGATTATATCGTGGTGATGTTTATATAGTAATACTCACCAGGTGACTGTTCTTGCGTTATACATACGAGCGACCCAATCGAACAGAAGGTTGGATGGATAGACGAAATGATCATTGTATCTGAGTTGTATTCGATTATATCGTGATGACGTTCATATAGAAATACTCACCAGGTTACTGTTCTTTCGCTATACATACGAGCAACCGAATCGAACAGAAAGTTGGATGGATAGTATCTGGGTTGTATTCGATTATGATGTTATGCTGTGTATATATTTATACACCCTAGGTGACGGTATTCTCGTTTCACATACGAGCGACCGAAACGAACAGAAAGTTTTTTTTTTTTTTTTTTTTTTTTTTCAGAGGTGGTTGAAATCCTTTATGGACATCATATGGGTCAAATTCCCCATATGATAGTTTGGGACTCCCTGATCTCAGCCAGGTCTACCCACTAAAAACTCCACCCCCTTCGTAGGCTCGTCTGACCGAAGTCTCCGATGACACTTAGGCCTAATGGCCCATTGTATCTTGCCTATTTATCATCATTGTACCCACTTTATTATCTCAGTGCCTTGTACAAGTTTGTACAAGTCCTTCACTGGATGTGAGTTGTATATTTCTGGTTCGCCAACTGGTTGCCCAAAAATTGTCTGCCTTCTGCGATCCAATGCCTCGCATTTGCATAGTATATGTGATACTGTTTCTGGTTCCTTTCCGCATAGCCTGCAATTTGGGTCACCATTATACAGTCCCATTCTGGTAAGGTGCTCCTTGACTGGGGCGTGGCCGGTCATGAGTCCTATAACAGTTTTTATCTGCTCTCTGTTCATGTTTAGCAGATCTGCAGTTCGTCTGTGGCATGGTTCCTTGATGTATTGTTTCCCATGTATATTTCCTGGAATGTTTTTCCAGTAGTTCTTATGTTTTTCCCGAATCCAGTCTGTTACAGACGCTCGTGCTGCACGCTTGGGTACTCCCAGAATCTGTCCTGGTTCTGGTTCATTATCTGACCCTCTTCTTGCAAGTTCGTCAGCTTTCTCATTGCCAGCAATCCCCTGATGTCCTGGCACCCAGGTAAGTTTGACACTGTTCCGGTCTGCCAGCGTTTTCAGTTCCTTCTTGCAATCAAATACCAGTCGCGACGTCACTTCCTTGCTTATAATTGCCTTGAGTGCCGCTTGACTGTCTGACATTATTTGGATCTGCTCATGTTCTATAGCTCTCCTGTTATTCTCCTCTGCGCATCGGAGAATTGCATATACCTCTGTTTGAAAAACGGAGGTGTGTTTTCCCAGTGAATAGCTGAGCTTGGTCTCCGGGTTTTTCGAGAATACTCCTGCTCCTGACCCATCTGTGGTTTTTGATCCGTCTGTATACCAGATCTTTCCCTGCAGTATGGTGCTGAGTTCTGTATTACTCCATTCAGTTCTATCTGGTATGGATACCCTGAATGGGTTATTGAATGTATATCGTTTGGGAATGTGATCTGTTCTCATATCAAGTGTGTCCCTGTTCACCGTTCTTACGATATTCATGTGCCCTGTTCCTATGTTAAGATCGTCCAGTGTATTTTGTAGTCTGAAGGCACCAAGCCTCGCCTCCCCCTGTATCATTAGGTAAAGGGGAGGCAGATCCAGTAGTGTCTCCATGGCTGCAGTAGGCGTTGATTTCATAGCCCCTGTGATTCCCAGACAGGCAAGCCTTTGTATCTTGCTCAGTTTTGTTATTGCTCCTCTTTGTAGTGTCTTAGGCCACCATACCAGTGAGGCATATGTTATGGAGGGCATTACCACCCTGTTGTATATCCAGTACAACATGTGTGGTTTCAGTCCCCATTTTTTTCCACAAGAGCGTCTGGCCACCATCAGTGATGTTACCGCTTTTTTAGTGGTATTTTCCAAGTGTTGTTGCCATGTCAGTTTCGAGTCTAATATCACTCCTAGATATTTAACCTCCTCTTTCAACTGTATCGTTTCTCCTCGAAGTTTTAAAGGACCAAGCCCTTCCAGTTTGCGTCTTCGGGTGAATGCTGTTATGGCGGCCTTGTGAGGGCTGATACTGAGCCCTTCCCGTTCCGTCCATATCATTACCAATTCCAGAGCCTCTTTCATTCGATCTCTGACGGTGGTATTGAATTTTCCTTGTACCAGCACTACTATATCGTCGGCATATCCAAGGACTCTATGTCCACTGTTATTTAGTGTCCTAAGTAGCCCATCCACAACCAGATTCCACAGTAGTGGGGATAGTACCCCCCCCTGCGGGCATCCTCTGGTCGCTCTAACCACTACAGTCTCTCCCATAACAGTGGTATAAATCATTCTGTTTCTCAGCATTGAGTTTATGCAGGCCACACAGGGTTCCTCGATTCCTTTCTGTCTGAGAGCTCTAATTATAGAGTTCATAGAGGTGTTGTCGAAAGCTCCTTCTACGTCTAAGAAAGCCGCTAATAGCACCTCTTTATTTTCCAGCGTGTTCTCCACCCTCTCGACCAGACGATGGAGTGCTGTGTCTGTTGAGCAGCCAGTCTTGTAGGCATATTGGTCGCGGTGCAGTGGTCTTTCTACCAGTTTGCCGTCCCTCATATGCCTATCTACTAGCTTTTCCAGTGTCTTTAGTACAAAAGACATAAGACTGATTGGTCTGAGGGACTTTGCCGTTTCCTGTCCGATTTTCCCAGGTTTTGGTATGAAGCTTACCCTCACTCTTCTCCATATTTTTGGTATGTATCCGAGAGCCAGACTGCCTCTCAGTATTTTGCAAAGCCATCTGACCAGTGTTTCGGGTCCTTTCTGTAGCATTGCTGGGTAAATCCCGTCAAATCCTGGTGATTTAAAGGGTTCGAATGAGTGTATAGCCCACTCTATTTTGTCATAGGTCACCACTTCTTTTGCTATGTTCCAACTTTCCCTAGAACCCCTTGATAATGTTTCTAGTCCATTAACGTTCTCCACAGCAAGTGTCTGATCTATTTGGGACCCAGGAAAGTGAACTCTAAATAGTTCTTTTATTGTATCCTTTCCTGTGTATGTATATTCTCCTTTTTCGTTTTTGAGGGAGTATATCGTGTTCTGTGTATCTTTGGAGAGTATCTTCTGTAGTCTGGCACATTCTTGAGTTCTTTCTATCTCCTCGCAGTACCTCCTCCAGGAGTCTCTCTTAGATTTATTTAGTGCTTTTTTATAACTGGTCAAGGTGTTCTTGTAGTCATCCCACCTTCCTGTTTTTTTAGCACTGTTAAAGTTTTTTCTAACCTGTTTCCTCAATCTTGCAAGTTCATGATTCCACCAGGGCACTTTCCTGGTAGCCTTCCTTGTGATTAGGGGACAGTTATTGTTGAACGCCAAAATGAGTGTGTCGTTAAATTGTTCCACCACCCCTTCTAGGTCCACGTTTGTACTTATCGTTCTTTGTGGTACCAGTAGATAGCGCTCTAGGTCTGCGTGATAGGCTTCCCAGTTCGTTTTCCGTGGGTTCCGATAAGTTTCTTTGATGACGTCACTCTTTATTTTGAAATTTATGTGCCTGTGATCAGAGCAACTTTCCTCATCAGACACATGCCATTATGTAACAAAATTACTCACATGTGTAGAGGCTATTGTTACGTCGATTACCTCCTTCCTATTTCTCGTTATAAAGGTTGGTTTATTTCCTACATTCAATGTGTCCAGATTATTTGCCAGCATGAATTGCAGGAGTGATTCACCTCTTTGGTTGGTGTCGCTGCTTCCCCAAGTGATGTGGTGTGCATTCGCATCGGCCCCGATGATCAGCTGCAGTCCTTTTATCCTGCATTCTCTCACCAGTTCTTCCACAGCTCTCGTAGGTGGTGGCTCAGGATCATCAGAGGGAAAGTAGGCCGATCCGAGTACTATCTCCCTCGTCCCACTACCCTCCTTCATCCTTATCTTTGTGGCCTTATCTTTTAGTGATACTTACCAGGTGACGGTACTTCCGTTACACATACTAGCGACTGAATCGAACAGAAGGTTAAATGATTAGACGAAACGATAATTGTATCTCTGAGTTCTATTCGATGATATCGTGATGATGTTTATATAGCAATACTCACCAGGTAACTGTTCTTCCGTTTCACATACAAGCGACCGAATCGAGCAGAAGCTTAAATTTAGTATAGATTGAACAATCATCGTATCTGGGTTGTATTCGATTATGTTCATATAGTTATACTCACCAGGTAACTGTTCTTCCGAGCGACTGAATTGAACAGAAGGTTGAATGGATAGACTAAACAATAATCGTATCTGGGGTTGTATTCGATTATATCTTGATAATGTTCATATAGTTATACTCACCAGGAAACTGTTCTCCAGTTATACATAAGAGCGACTGAACTGAACAGAAGGTTGAATGGATAGACTGCACAATCATCGTATCTGGGTTGTATTTGATTATATCGTGATTATTATCATATAGTATGTCTAACCAGGTAACAGTTCTTCCGTTATACATACGAGCAACCGAATCGAACTTAAGGTTGAATGGATAGATTGAACAAGTGTTAGGTTTCAATTCTACTGGGACTTTTGTAGGGAACTAATGTTCCTCCCTTTCGATATCATTCAGGTATTTAATTGCACAGATATTAGCTCAAAATCTGACGAAAAAGGAACTAACAAGAAAGTATTTAACATGCACCAAAATTGCCCAGTTACATAAGGAGGTATTAGCACACGGCCTGACTATCGTGGGTTCTCTGTATAATAGCCCTTGGGATCCTCTAATAAAAGCCAACAATATCTCAAACTCTGAACATCTAATCACTTAGAATAAAAATTAGTCAATGAAGTTATACCATCAAGTATACCCCTAATACCCCAATGATATTTCAACCAATAAAGACAAGTTAACATGAAATGAAAATGGCGCAAGGGAGATCTCTCTTGGGTCTTACACAATAGAATTAATCATGGAAGATTTGCCATAAGGGTACATTCCTCAAAGTGAAATACCAACAAAAAAATATATGATGGGTCATAGGGTAAATCAATTGAAAATATGGTGACCACTTAGCTGGCTCCTCTAAAACACTAATCTTGGCGTGGGTGATGGATAGTAATGTCCTGGTCCTGAGCAGGCTCCTGTTAATCCAGAACAGCCTGACACCTGGCAGCAGGTCGCTCGGGTAATGGACGAGAACCGGGCATGATGGGGGCCTCTTCACTTGGAAAGCTGCACACCGGTGTAGCAAGACTACCCCAAGAAGCCCTATAGGGGGCCAGCAAGACTCCATACAGGAAAACGAGATCCTCGGTGGAAGGTGAATCCCTAAGTTAAAAGCCGTTGATGATGAGTGGCTTTGAAGAAGCTGTCTGAAGAGTGTTCAGACAGAAAGGCTACCAAAATGGCTGGTATGCCTGTCGAGTCCGCACAAGGCTTAGGTGTGAAAATACATCAGAATATCAGCTGGATATTTATCGCCGAATCTTCCAACAACTCTTGACACCTTGACTTTCTCTCACGAGAATTTAATCCCCCAAATAAGGGCAATTCCTTTAAAAGAATTGATCACAAACCGGAGAAAACAAGCAGCCAAACCAATCTTTTTTTTGACGGTAGCAACTAGTGGCAGCACCTGTTAGTCGCTTCAATTGGAAGCATCTAGACTTTTCTAGAAAATGCCAAAAGACATAGACGTACCTACCAAATCTTAAATCAAACAAATTGACGAATAGTTTCGTTCCAAATCGAATCTCACTATATACCCTTGAATCTCATCATAATGCTCCCAAAATTGCATTTCAATAACTTTCAAAACATTCCTATGCTCAAAAAAAAACAATAATTCATTTTATTGAACCCCTTGCAACGCTACTGACGTCAGTGGGTCTAGCCAGCGGTCGATGAGGTCATGGTCGGTATTCTCAGTGGTCAGTGGCCAACTTCAAGTGTCTGCTCCAATGTCCCTTCGGCCTAATGCCTAATGTGCCAAAAATTTGCTGGCATACGTCGAGCCTTTTGTGGAACATCATAACCTGAAATTCCAGCGAACCAAAACAATAACAATTTGTTACAACTACTTGATCGATTAGTTGACCTGCGACTTCGAGATAAAAGGAAACGACTTAAAATATGGTTAGTATACCCTTCCCCGTAGGGTTTGTTCATCTTTAAAATGTCTACTTTATTTTTAGGTTCGATTCAGAATGTCAACATTGGGGAAATTGATCGAAGAAAACGAGGATTTTAGTGTTAGTGAGCTTCCACTGACAAGCATTTGGATCGTCTCTAGTTCCAAACCACAAGATAGTTGACCGAAGTATGGAGGATGGAATAAAAATTAACCGAGTAGTACCGTTCGTCGTTATAGTGTGTTTGTTGCAATGTGATACTGTTATGTATTGCGCTGAAGCTGTATAAGGAAATTTTGAATAAATTGTGAGTAACCCTTTTGAATGTTGTTTGTTACTTTTAATATAGAAAACCTACGATTTGACCTACAAAACTTTTATTCATTATGTGGCCGTAACAACTCCCCCTTAACCCCCGAGAGAATTACTCCGTAATTCTCGATAAAGAAATAATTCGATTCCGAAGAACATTTATGCCTAAACTAATTTACCTATGATTATGCGCGGCACTGCGTGAATATTACTCCGCCCTCAGGCGATATCAAAAACCGTAACGCAATGGAAAAGACATACTCATTAATAGCAATGATCTTAATCCAGAAAAATGCACTTCTCAAAATAAATTACGGATAACGTATCGAATTCACATAGTCTAACGCTAAGGACAATACACATTTTTTTTTTTTCACAATTTTTCCCAACCAACTTGAATCATCACGCAGTTTCCAATCAGAAGTGAACGGTCAATTCATCAAAATTCTCAATCCGTTTCCGATCCGGATTCAGAATCTGGAGGTTTCGCCTTAAGGTCCTTGATATGCCATATTCCTTTTGAACGATTTTGCTCGTCGGCGAGCTCATAGGTGGTAGGAGACAACTTAGTTTTGACGACAAATGGTCCTACGAACTTGCCTGCCAGTTGTGCCGTGAAATGGTTGGCTGCGTCCGAAAGCACGTGGTTCTTTCGGTAAACTTGGTCACCTTCTGCATAAGTATCGTGTCGACGTCTCAGATTGTAACTAGCCTTTGAAACAGCATGAGCCTTACGTATTCGCTCCTGCACCTCTTTGTAAACCTTTTGGATTTGCTCTGATCGTGCAACAAGGTCTTGGGGAGAAAAACTGACAAAATCGGGTGAGCTGTGTAAGTCTCCTGCGCCCACGTAATCCCTCGAGAAATTGATGAAGTATGGGGAAAGTCCGGTGACTTCATGCACTGACGAGCGGATGGCGCAACCAACTTTCGGGAGGAGACGGTCCCAATTCTTATGGTTATCCTCGATGTAACAACTGAGCATGGTTTTTAATACGCCGTTCACGTGTTCCACGGGATTCGCCTGAGGGTGGTAGGCCGGGCTGAACCTTATTTCGACAGCATACGAGCGACACAAGGCAGTGAATTGATGACTTCGGAACTGGACTCCATTGTCACAAAGGACGAATTGGGGACAACCGAATTCCAAAAAGATTTGTTCTTCAATCACCCTGCTCACAGCGGCAGCAGTGGCTGAACGAAGAGGGTAAAACAGCGAGAACTTACTGAACGTGTCAAGTACGACCAGAACGAATCGATAACCTTGCGAAGATCGCGGTAAAGGTCCAAACAGATCAATGCTGATTGTGGCCCAAGGCCTAACTACTTCCGGGGGTTTACCTAACTTTCCTGCCGGAGGCCGCAAAACTGGTTTGTTCACAAGGCATGTGTGGCAACGCCGTATGTAACGGGCCACGTCAGCCCTCATTTTTGGCCAAAAATATCTACTCTTCAAACGCTCGTAGGTCTTGAAGACACCGCCGTGTCCCGCTGTAATGTCATCATGATGTTTCATTAGGATTTCGCGACGTTGGTACTTTGGCACCACAATCTTCCAAGACTCTGATTCGTCACGTAGATTGGGATAAGAACACTGGACGTATTTATAAAGAACTCTTCCATCATAGCGCCACTGAGGAAACTGAAGAGGGTTGACTTTAATTTTTTCAATGAGGGATTGATACCATTTGTCTAACGGATGAGTATTACATTGCTCCGGGTCCGGATGTTCCACGACCAACAATTCGGGGACTGATCTGCTGAGCATATCAGGTACAACGAGATGACGAGCTTTGCGGTGAATCACCTCGAAATTGAACTGTTGCAGCCTCAACACCTTACGGGCTAAACGACCCTTAGGTTCCTTTAAGTTGTGAAGCCACACCAGACTGTGGTGGTCGGTGATTACCTTAAACGAATAACCTTCCAGATATGCCCTAAATTTTTCGCAAGCATATATGACTGCAAGAAGTTCGCGCTCAGTCGTTGAATAGTTTTTCTCGGTCTTCGAAAGGGAACGTGATATGTAGCAGATAACGTGTTCTCCGTCGTTATACTCCTGGGACAGAACAGCGCCAATGCCGTAAGCTGAAGCGTCAGTTTGAACGATAAAAGGCTTGGTGAAGTCGGGACAAACTAGCACTGGAGCAGAAGCCAAATAATTTTTTATGGACTGAAAAGCCTTGTCACAATCCTCGGTCCAATGCCATTTTTTATGTTTACACAATAATGCGGTAAGTGGTGCGATGATGGTTGAAAAATTAGGCAAAAAGCGACGATACCATGATGCCATTCCGATAACTCGTCGGACTTCAGTAGTGTTGACAGGTGGCACTTCGGCAAAATTTACATTTGTCGGGTGATAGAGTTAGACCTGCGGATAATAATCTCTTGAAAATATTTCCCAGAACTTCAACATGCTTGTCAAAAGTTTCCGTAACAACAATAATATCGTCCAAATAAACAAATGAATTTGGCTCCATTTCCGCACCAAGCAAACGATCGTCTAAGCGTTGCCACGTTGCCGGTGCATTGGTCAGACCAAAGGGCATCTTTTTAAATTGATAGAGTCCGCGTCCGGGGACTGTGAATGCCGTTTTATCACGCGACTCCGGGGAAACAGGAACTTGCCAATAAGTGGAGCGGATGTCCAGAGAGCTCAGATACTTGGCGTTACGCAATTTGTCGAGAATGGTTGCTATGAAGGGGATAGGGTACGCGTCCTTCTTGGTCACCCGATTGAGGGCACGGTAGTCTATGCAAAAACGCCATTTATCGTTCCCCTTAGGAACTAATAACACCGGCGAAGACCAAGCAGAATCGGAATGTTCAATGATGTCGTCCTTTAACATGGCTTCTATCTCACCATCAATGCGTTTTTGTATGATTGGAGAATAACGGTAAGGTCTCAATCTGATTGGCTCTCCCTCAGTTATTATTTTATGGTCGACCAAATTAGTACAGCCGATTTTATCACCCATCGAAGTGAAATATTTAGTAGTCAAATCCTCTAAGGTTTTACTTTGACTGGCAGTCAAAACATCCTGAGATATTAAAGCCTCAATAGTCGAAATTTTGGGGCAATCGTCCTGAAATGAACAACAACTTTTTCTGATATCTGGTATTAAGCCCATCTTGATCCAGAAATCGATTCCTAATACTAATGTATGTGATAAACTAGGCACAATTAATATGTCTACCGTACATACTTTCCCTTGTAAGTTTACTGGGACACAGACAGAACCTAAAATTGAGCACGCCTGATTATTGGCAACCGTACACATATCTACGGAAGTGGGTAATAAATCTAAACCTAAACCTTTTAAAATTTCCCATCCCTTACAATTCATGAAAGTGGAATTAGCTCCCGAATCTAGAAGACCCCTGAATTCAATATCAAATATGGTCAAATTCGAATAAGGGCGGTTATCGCCATCACAATGGGCAAAAATGTAAGACAGCACCGGTTTAATGTCATCTCCCGCTGGGGCAGATTGACTGGTCGAGGAAACTTCCGAACACACCTTTCGACCATTTAGTGAGTCGGAGGGGCGTTTCCCGATCGATTACAATTGGAACAAGAACGACTTGTTTCGTTTTCTTTCCCACAACGGAAACAATGCTTAAAAAAAGGGCGACTACAATCCTTTTTCAAGTGTCCAGCTTCCCTACAGTTCCAACAAACTATTGACGGTCGATCCGGAATCGTTCCCTGAGTTCGAATACCTTGAGTCGAAACCATCTCTACAGCGCTAAGCTGTGCTCTCCGGGGTCTCTGATACATCAATTCCGGTTCAACCACCAAATTTGGATTTGTCGGAGGAGGACGCATTCGCTGGGTACGAACTTGTACTTCCTCAATCGCTTGCGCGGCCTGTTCAAGTTCAGCCACGGAATTGACATGTAGAAGTGCCAGATGTTGTTGTATAGCCGGTAAGAGGTTACGGCGAATTATTCGTAGTTGTACAGCTTCACTGGGAGGCTCAGCAAGCTTTCGAAACAGGTTCCGCATTTGTGCACAAAAAATAACCGTCTTCTCCTCAGTACCTTGGGTACGACTCCGAATATCGCACCACACATCCTCTTCGTATTCCGAAGACAGATATGTAGAGCGAAGTTTATCTTTCAGTTCCCCCCAAGTACTAATAGAATCGCGTACTGCTCGATACCATGATAGAGCTGTTCCCGAGAATAATATGACAGCACTTTGGACAAGTTGTTCCTCCGTTACGCCACATGCAAAGCGAAGTTCCTCAACCCTCTCCAGAAAACTTGTAACGCTACTATGCCCATTAAAATGAAGGTTCCACTTCGAAATGGTGACGAAACTTCGGGAATAATCAGTCGGAAAATTGTCACTACGCCAAGTTACCGCTTGCCGTGTAGGCAAGGCCTGGCCAGAAGGATCAGCTAATTTTAATTGACGTAATTGAGGATCAACAGCAAGTGTCGAATGTAAGTCTTCCCTCATCGATTGGGCCTCTGTGGTAGGTTGCAAATGGGTATGGGATGCGCTAGGACCCGGTGAATTTTTCGGAACCTCAGGTATAGGCTGATTCGGAATATGAGTAGAAATATTCGGACTTCGCGGAATATACCAATTGTCCCTAGTCTGGGGAAGGGAACGATTTACCCGGTCGATGGGCCTTTCCCTTGGGCCACTAGTGAACAGGGGGCAAGAATTATTCCGAATATTTTTGGAATTACTAGGAAGTGGAGCTGGACCATACAATTGAGATAACTCGTCTGCATCACTCCGATAAAGCGTTGGTCCTAGTTCTGGATTCGGAAGGTCTAGCAATGATATATTTCCTAATTCATTTTTTTTTCTCCCTGGCAGTTGGATTTTCTAAGTTGACATTATTTCCCAGGGTACAATTTTGTAACAATTTTTCTGAGGAATCCATAACCTCAGCACAATAAGTGACTAGCTGGGTTCTCACTAACTGATGGTCTTCCGATGTGATTCTATTCAACCTGCCTATTATATGCAATAATCGCGTTTGTATTCTTTTATGTTCATTCACCGCATTATTACTGTCAAAGTTATTCAAAATTTCCTCTATTTCACTTATCTTTTCTTTACAGATCTGTATTTCCTCATTTGGGTCTAGGCTAATCCCTGCAACAATACCTAATTTCTCTAATTTCAAAAATAACCTCAACCTCTTACGTTTATCCTCCACTGTTTCATCTGTAACTGCTCCTCTAATAGTCAATTCATAAGAGAGTTCGTCAGATAATAGTCGATTAACTACCATTTTCTATACTTTATGAAATGAAAAAAAATATTTATATTATTATTTTTATTTTATTTTTTTTTTCTTTAAACCCCTCGTTTTCCCGGGAAAGGCAGAAAAAAAGACAGCTACCAAAAAAAAACAAAAATCCACCCTGTAAAAACCTCCAATCCAGGAAATGAATCAAAAGAGAAGAGAAGAAAAAAAAATAACAAGCGAAACGTGATTTCCACCAAGGACCTCTTTTTGGCCCACCTGCACAATTTGTATCACAATTTTTATTGAAGACACCCTATTCCCATATATGTGGAGAAAAAAAATTGCAATCCTACTTTTCCACCCTGTAGGAGTATCGAAAGAGAAAAGGAAAATTAATATTTATGGGTAATTAGTACCCTGAGTTAATTTATGTTCCTACTATGAACAATAATTATAATAGTTTAAACAAAAAAAAATTTAATACTTTAAGTGCAGTTCATAACCCACCAATCATGATTTCATGATTGGAAATGTACCCTAGTAAATTAATCTTATTAGGGGAACCCTTGAGGTATTTTCTGATAGAAAACCCAAGAACTATCAGATAACTGTTTGGGCGCCACTTGTTAGGTTTCAATTCTACTGGGACTTTTGTAGGGAACTAATGTTCCTCCCTTTCGATATTATTCAGGTATTTAATTGCACAGATATTAGCTCAAAATCTGACGGAAAAGGAACTAACAAGAAAGTATTTAACGTGCACCAAAATTGCCCAGTTACATAAGGAGGTATTAGCACACGGCCTGACTAATCTTGGGTTCTCTGTATAATAGCCCTTGGGTTCCTCTAATAAAAGCCAACAATATCTCAAACCCTGAACATTTAATCACTTAGAATAAAAATTAGTCAATGAAGTTATACCATCAAGTATACCCCTAATACCCAAATGATATTTTAACCAATAAAGACAATGTAACATGAAATGAAAATGGCGCAAGGGAGATCTCTCTTGGGTCTTACACAATAGAATTAATCATGGAGCATTTGCCATAAGGGTACATTCCTCAAAGTGAAATACCAACAAAAAAATATATGATGGGTCATAGGGTAAATCAATTGAAAATATGGTCACCACTTAGCTGGCTCCTCTAAAACACTAATGTTGGCGTGGGTGATGGATAGTAATGTCCTGGTCCTGAGCAGGCTCCTGTCAATCCAGAACAGCCTGACACCTGGCAGCAGGTCGCTCGGGTAATGGACGAGAACCGGGCATGATGGGGGCCTCTTCACTTGGAAAGCTGCACACCGGTGTAGCAAGACTACCCCAAGAAGCCCTATAGGGGGCCAGCAAGACTCCATACAGGGGAACGAGATCCTCGGTGGAAGGTGAATCCCTAAGTTAAAAGCCGTTGATGATGAGTGGCTTTGAAGAAGCTGTCTGAAGAGTGTTCAGACAGAAAGGCTACCAAAATGGCTGGTCTGCCGGTCGAGTCCGCACAAGGCGTAGGTGTGAAAATACATCAAAATATCAGCTGGATATTTATCGCCGAATCTCCCAACAACTCTTCACACCTTGACTTTCTCTCACGAGAATTTAATCCCCCAAATAAGGGCAATTTTTTTAAAAGAATTGATCACAAACCGGAGAAAACAAGCAGCCAAACCAATCTTTTTTTTTGACGGTAGCAACTAGTGGCAGCACCTGTTAGTCGCTCCAATTGAAAGCATCTAGACTTTTCTAGAAAATGCCAAAAGACATAGACGTACCTACCAAATCTTAAATCAAACAAATTGACGAATAGTTTCGTTCCAAATCGAATCTCACTATATACCCTTGAATCTCATCATAATGCTCCCAAAATTGCATTTCAATAACTTTCAAAACATTCCTATGCTCAAAAAAAAACAATAATTTATTTTATTGAACCCCTTGCAACGCTACTGACGTCAGTAGGTCTAGCCAGCGGTCGATGAGGTCATGGTCGGTATTCTCAGTGGTCAGTGGCCAACTTCAAGTGTCTGCTCCAATGTCCTGTCGAACATCATAACCTGAAATTCCAGCGAACCAAAACAATAACAATTTGTTACAACTACTTGATCGATTAGTTGACCTGCGACTTCGAGATAAAAGGAAACGACTTAAAATATGGTAAGTATACCCTTCCCCGTAGGGTTCGTTCATCTTTAAAATGTCTACTTTATTTTTAGGTTCGATTCAGAATGTCAACATTGGGGAAATTGATCGAAGAAAACGAGGATTTTAGTGTTAGTGAGCTTCCACTGACAAGCATTTGGATCGTCTCTAGTTCCAAACCACAAGATAGTTGACCGAAGTATGGAGAATGGAATAAAAATTAACCGAGTAGTACCGTTCGTCGTTATAGTGTGTTTGTTGCAATGTGATACTCTTATGTATTGCGCTGAAGCTGTATGAGGAAATTTTGAATAAATTGTGAGTAACCCTTTTGAATGTTGTTTGTTACTTTTAATATAGAAAACCTACGATTTGACCTACAAAACTTTTATTCATTATGTGGCCGTAACACAAGGTTTAATGGATTGATTGAACAATCATTGTATCTGGGTTGTCTCCGATTATATCGTTATGCTGTATATTCAGTTACACCTACCATGTAACGGTTCGTTCGTTACACATACGAGCGTCCGAATCGAACATAAGGTTGGATATTTAGACGGAACGATAATTGTAACTGAGTTGTATTCGATTATATCGTGGTGATGTTTATATGGTAAAACTCACCAGGTGACTGTTCTTGCGTTATACATACGAGCGACCCAATCGAACAGAAGGTTGGATGGATAGACGGAATGATCATTGTATCTGAGTTGTATTCGATTATATCGTGATGACGTTCATATAGAAATACTCACCAGGTTACTGTTCTTTCGTTATACATACGAGCAACCGAATCGAACAGAAGGTTGAATGGATAGTATCTGGGTTGTATTCGATTATGATGTTATGCTGTTTATATAGTTATACACATTAGGTGACGGTATTCCCGTTTTACATACGAGCGACCGAAACGAACAGAAAGTTGAATGGATAGACTGAACAATCAATGTATCTGGGTGGTATCCGATTATATCGCAATACTGTATATATAGTGATACTCACCAGGTGACGGTACTTCCGTTACACATACTAGCGACTGAATCGAACAGAAGGTTAAATGGTTAGACGAAACGAAAATTGTATCTCTGAGTTGTATTCGATGATATCGTGATGATGTTTATATAGCAATACTCACCAGGTAACTGTTCTTCCGTTTTACATACAAGCGACCGAATCGAGCAGAAGGTTGAATTCAGTATAGATTGAACAATCATCGTATCTGGGTTGTATTCGATTATGTTTATATAGTTATACTCACCAGGTAACTGTTCCGTTATACATACGAGCAACCGAATCGAACAGAAGGTTGAATGGATAGTATCTGGGTTGTATTCGATTATGATGTTATGCTGTGTATATATTTATACACACTAGGTGACGGTATTCCCGTTTCACATACGAGCGACCGAAACGAACAGAAAGTTGAATGGATAGACTGAACAATCGATATATCTGGGTGGTAGTCGATTATATCGCAATTCTGTATATATAGTGATACTTACCAGGTGACGATACTTCCGTTACACATACTAGCGACTGAATCGAACAGAATGTTGAATGGTTAGACGAAACGATAATTGTATCTGAGTTGAAATCGATGATATCGTGATGATGTTTCTATAGCAATACTCACCAGGTAACTGTCCTTCCGTTTTTCATACAAGCGACCGAATCGAGCAGAAGGTTAAATGGATAGATTGAACAATCATCGTATCTGAGTTGTATTCGATTATGTCTATATAGTTATACTCACCAGGTACCTGTTCTTCCGTTATACATACGAGCAAACCAATCGAACATAAGGTTGAATGGATAGATTAAACAATCATCGTATCTGAGTTGTATTCGATTATGTTTATATAGTTATACTCACCAGGTAACTGTTCTTCCGTTATACATACGAGCGACTGAATTGAACAGAAGGTTGAATGGATAGACTAAGCAATGATCCTATCTGGAGTTGTATTCGATTATATCGTGATGATGTTTATATAGTTATATACTTCCGTTACACATACTAGCGACTGAATCGAACAGAATGTTGAATGGTTAGACGAAACGATAATTGTATCTGAGTTGAATTCGATGATATTGTGATGATGTTTATATAGCAATACTCACCAGGTAACTGTCCTTCCGTTTTACATACAAGCGACCGAATCGAGCAGAAGGTTAAATGGATAGATTGAACAATCATCGTATCTGAGTTGTATTCGATTATGTTTATATAGTTATACTCACCAGGTACCTGTTCTTCCGTTATACATACGAGCAACCCAATCGAACATAAGGTTGAATGGATAGATTAAACAATCATCGTATCTGAGTTGTATTCGATTATGTTTATATAGTTACACTCACCAGGTAACTGTTCTTCCGTTATACATACGAGCGACTGAATTGAACAGAAGGTTGAATGGATAGACTAAACAATGATCCTATCTGGAGTTGTATTCGATTATATCGTGATGATGTTTATATAGTTATACTCACCAGGTAACTGTTCTCCAGTTATACATAAGAGCGGCTGAACTGAACAGAAGGTTGAATGGATAGACGGAACGATAATTGTAACTGAGTTGTATTCGATTATATCGTGGTGATGTTTATATAGTAATACTCACCAGGTGACTGTTCTTGCGTTATACGTACGAGCGACCAAATCGAACAGAAGGTTGGATGGATAGACGGAATGATCATTGTATCTGAGTTGTATTCGATTATATCGTGATGAAGTTCATATGGAAATACTCACCAGGTAACTGTTCTTTCGTTATACATACGAGCAACCGAATCGAACAGAAGGTTGAATGGATAGTATCTGGGTTGTATTCGATTATGATGTTATGCTGTGTATATAGTTATACACACTAGGTGACGGTATTCCCGTTTTACATACGAGCGACCAAAACGAACAGAAAGTTGAATGGATAGACTGAACAATCAATGTATCTGGTTTTCCGATTATATCGCAATACTGTATATATAGTGATACTTACCAGGTGACGGTACCTCCGTTACATATACTAGCGACTGAATCGAAACAGAAGGTCAAATGGTTAGACGAAGCGACAATTGTATCTGAGTTGTATTCGATGATATCGTGATGATGTTTATATAGCAATACTCACCAGGTAACTGTTCTTTCGTTATACATATGAACAACCGAATCGAAGAGAAGTTTGAATGGATAGTATCTGGGTTGTATTTGATTATATCGTGATTATTATCATATAGTATATCTAACCAGGTAACAGTTCTTTCGTTATACATACGAGCAACCGAATCGAACATAAGGTTGAATGGATAGATTCAACAATCATTGTATCTGGGTTGTCTCCGATTATATCGTTATGCGGTATATTCAGTTACACCTACCATGTAACGGTTCTTTCGTTACACATACGAGCGTCTGAATCGAACATAAGGTTGGATGGTTAGACGGAACGATAATTGTAACTGAGTTGTATTCGATTATATCGTGGTGATGTTTATATAGTAAAACTCACCAGGTGACTGTTCTTGCGTTATACATACGAGCGACCCAATCGAACATAAGGTTGGATGGATAGACGGAATGATCATTGTATCTGAGTTGTATTCGATTATATCGTGATGACGTTCATATAGAAATACTCACCAGGTTACTGATCTTTCGTTATACATACGAGCGACCAAAACGAACAGAAAGTTGAATGGATAGACTGAACAATTAATGTATCTGGGTGGTAGTCGATTATATCGCAATACTGTATATATAGTGATACTTACCAGGTGACGGTACTTCCATTACACATACTAGCGACTGAATCGAACAGAAGGTTAAATGGTTAGACGAAACGATAATTGTATCTCTGAGTTGTATTCGATGATATCGTGATGATGTTTATATAGCAATACTCACCAGGTAACTGTTCTTCCGTTTTACATACAAGCGGCCGAATCGAGCAGAAGGTTGAATTCAGTATAGATTGAACAATCGTCGTATCTGGGTTGTATTCGATTATGTTTATATGGTTATACTCACCAGGTAACTGTTCTTTCGTTATACATAAGAGCAATCGAATCGAACAGAAGGTTGAATGGATAGTATCTGGGTTGTATTCGATTATGATGTTATGCTGTGTATATAGTTATACACATTAGGTGACGGTATTCCCGTTTTACATACGAGCGACCGAAACGAACAGAAAGTTGAATGGATAGACTGAACAATCAATGTATCTGGGTGGTATCCGATTATATCGCAATACTGTATATATAGTGATACTTACCAGGTGACGGTACTTCCGTTACACATACTAGCGACTGAATCGAACAAAAGGTTAAATGGTTAGACGAAACGATAATTGTATCTCTGAGTTGTATTCGATGATATCGTGATGATGTTTATATAGCAATACTTACCAGGTAACTGTCCTTCCGTTTTACATACAAGCGACCGAATCGAGCTGAAGGTTAAATGGATAGATTGAACAATCATCGTATCTGAGTTGTATTCGATTATGTTTATATAGTTATACTCACCAGGTACCTGTTCTTTCGTTATACATACGAGCAACCCAATCGAACATAAGGTTGAATGGATAGATTAAACAATCATCGTATCTGAGTTGCATTCGATTATGTTTATAGAGTAGAGTAGAGTAGAGTAGAGTAGAGTAGAGTAGAGTAGAGTAGAGTAGAGTAGAGTAGAGTAGAGTAGAGTAGAGTAGAGTAGAGTAGAGTAGAGTAGAGTAGAGTAGAGTAGAGTAGAGTAGAGTAGAGTAGAGTAGAGTAGAGTAGAGTAGAGTAGAGTAGAGTAGAGTAGAGTAGAGTAGAGTAGAGTAGAGTAGAGTAGAGTAGAGTAGAGTAGAGTAGAGTAGAGTAGAGTAGAGTAGAGTAGAGTAGAGTAGAGTAGAGTAGAGTAGAGTAGAGTAGAGTAGAGTAGAGTAGAGTAGAGTAGAGTAGAGTAGAGTAGAGTAGAGTAGAGTAGAGTAGAGTAGAGTAGAGTAGAGTAGAGTAGAGTAGAGTAGAGTAGAGTAGAGTAGAGTAGAGTAGAGTAGAGTAGAGTAGAGTAGAGTAGAGTAGAGTAGAGTAGAGTAGAGTAGAGTAGAGTAGAGTAGAGTAGAGTAGAGTAGAGTAGAGTAGAGTAGAGTAGAGTAGAGTAGAGTAGAGTAGAGTAGAGTAGAGTAGAGTAGAGTAGAGTAGAGTAGAGTAGAGTAGAGTAGAGTAGAGTAGAGTAGAGTAGAGTAGAGTAGAGTAGAGTAGAGTAGAGTAGAGTAGAGTAGAGTAGAGTAGAGTAGAGTAGAGTAGAGTAGAGTAGAGTAGAGTAGAGTAGAGTAGAGTAGAGTAGAGTAGAGTAGAGTAGAGTAGAGTAGAGTAGAGTAGAGTAGAGTAGAGTAGAGTAGAGTAGAGTAGAGTAGAGTAGAGTAGAGTAGAGTAGAGTAGAGTAGAGTAGAGTAGAGTAGAGTAGAGTAGAGTAGAGTAGAGTAGAGTAGAGTAGTTTATTTGACCATGTTATGTACATAAAGAACATTTATGGCAAGTCACAAAAACAATATTGATTTAAGATCAATATTGAAAAGTTGTATTATAAAATGGTATTAAAAAATATGAAAATGTAACAGTCAATAAAAATATTCAAATATTATAAAATTACATTTAAAAATTTAAAATATTACGGAAATCGACAAAATATTTAAAAAACAAATTTTAAGATACATAAAAAAGTACAATCCTGAATTTTCAGGGAGTAGAGATCATAACAGTGCAAAAAAGACATTAAAGATTAAAATTATATACGTATTGAGCTCGCTGAGGCAATATAGCTATCAATATCATAAAAACAATGACCAAGTAGAAATTTTTTCACCACCGTTTTAAATTTTCTGAATTCCAATACTTTGACTGAGGTATCAAGGATATTGTAGAGGTTGAGGTTCAATGAATTTTTGCGGCTGACAGCCAATCTATGACGAGGAATAGTCAGTAGATTAGCCGATCTTGTGTTGTAGCAATGCGAGTCAGATTGTCTGGAAAAATAGCTCACATTTTGGTGTATTTCTAAGAGGACTGTGAAAATGTATAAAGTGGGCAGGGGCATAATACCAAGTTCAATAAAATGTTGCTGACAATGGTCTCTAAAGCCCAAGTTTGCCAATATTCTGATAGCTTTTTTCTGACATTTAAAAACTGCTACAGCGTTTTTTGAATTTCCCCAAAGTAAAATGCCATAAGAGAGCACAGAATGAAATAAAAAAAAGTATGTCATTCTCAAAATATTGGGATTTGTGAGAGGTTTCAATTGCCTTAGTAAAAACAGAGTGCTAGATAATTTTCGAACCACGTGATCTACATGGTTGGACCAATTCAATCTATCGTCAATAATGAGACCAAGAAACGTTACATGACTTCCATCTTGGTACATTGTGTTAGAAGAAATAACAACATTTTGAGTCTTGCTTTCATTCAATTTGAGTTTATTTTCAGAAAACCATTTTTTTGCCGAGGTTAGACACTCAGATGTGTGTTCGGTCAGGGTGTTAAAGGATTTATCAGAGCACACAAGGGTTGTGTCGTCTGCGAATAAAATACATTTTGTAGGTGCCATGTATTGACACAAGTCATTGATGTAAACAATGAATAGGAATGGTCCAAGTACTGAACCCTGTGGTACACCATGTTCAATTTTTTTGAAGTCAGATTTAACGTTGTTTAACTCTACACATTGGAATCTGTCTGAGAGGTAAGAACGAATTAGATCTAAGGTCGTGCCTCTTATTCCATAGTGACTCAGTTTTTCAATTAGTAGTATATAGTTATACTCACCAGGTTACTGTTCTTCCGTTATACATACGTGCGACTGAATTGAACAGAAGGATGAATGTATAGACAAAACGATAATTGTAACTGAGTTGTATTCGATTATTACGTGGTAATGTTTATATAGTAATACTCACCAGGTGACTGTTCTTGCGTTATACGTACGAGCGACCAAATCGAACAGAAGGTGACGGAATGATCATTGTATCTGAGTTGTATTCGATTATATCGTGATGAAGTTTATATGGAAATACTCACCAGGTTACTGTTCTTTCGTTATACATACGAGCAACCGAATCGAACAGAAGGTTGAATGGATAGTATCTGGGTTGTATTCGATTATGATGTTATGCTGTGTATATAGTTATACACACTAGGTGACGGTATTCCCGTTTTACATACGAACGACCGAAACGAACAGTAAGTTGAATGGATAGACTGAACAATCAATGTATCTGGGTGGTATCCGATTATATCGCAATACTGTATATATAGTGATACTTACCAGGTGACAGTACTTCCGTTACACATACTAGCGACTGAATCGAACAGAAGGTTAAATGGTTAGACGAAACGATAATTGTATCTCTGAGTTGTATTCGATGATATCGTGATGATGTTTATATAGCAATACTCACCAGGTAACTGTTCTTCCGTTTTACATACAAGCGGCCGAATCGAGCAGAAGGTTGAATTCAGTATGGATTGAACAATCGTCGTATCTGGGTTGTATTCGATTATGTTTATATAGTTATACTCACCAGGTAACTGTTCTTCCGTTATACATACGAGCAACCGAATCGAATAGAAGGTTGAATGGATAGTATCTGGGTTGTATACGATTATCATGTTATGCTGTGTAAATAGTTATACACATTAGGTGACGGTATTCCCGTTTTACATACGAGCGACCGAAACGAACAGAAAGTTGAATGGATAGACTGAACAATCAATGTATCTAGGTGGTATCCGATTATATCGCAATACTGTATATATAGTGATACTTACCAGGTGACGGTACTTCCGTTACACATACTAGCGACTGAATCGAATAGAAGGTTAAATGGTTAGACGAAACGATAATTGTATCTCTGAGTTTTATTCGATGATATCGTGATGATGTTTATATAGCAATACTCACCAGGTAACTGTTCTTCCGTTTTACATACAAGCGACCGAATCGAGCAGAAGCTTAAATTTAGTATAGATTGAACAATCATCGTATCTGGGTTGTATTCGATTATGTTCATATAGTTATACTCACCAGGTAACTGTTCTTCCGTTATACATACGAGCGACTGAATTGAACAGAAGGTTGAATGGATAGACAAAACAATAATCGTATCTGGGGTTGTATTCGATTATATCTTGATAATGTTCATACAGTTATACTCACCAGGAAACTGTTCTCCAGTAATACATAAGAGCGACTAAACTGAACAGAAGGTTGAATGGATAGACTGCACAATCATCGTATCTGGGTTGTATTTGATTATATCGTGATTATTATCATATAGTATGTCTAACCAGGTAACAGTTCTTCCGTTATACATACGAGCAACCGAATCGAACATAAGGTTGAATGGATAGATTGAACAATCATTGTATCTGGGTTGTCTCCGATTATATCGTTATGCTGTATATTTAGTTACACCTACCATGTAACGGTTCTTTCGTTACACATACGAGCGTCTGAATCGAACATAAGGTTGGATGGTTAGACGGAACAATAATTGTAACTGAGTTGTATTCGATTATATCGTGATGACGTTCATATGGAAATACTCACCAGGTTACTGGTCTTTCGTTATACATACGAGCGACCGAAACGAACAGAAAGTTGAATGGATAGACTGAACAATCAATGTATCTGGGTGGTAATCGATTATATCGCAATTCTGTATATATAGTGATACTTACCAGGTGACGATACTTCCGTTACACATACTAGCGACTGAATCGAACAGAATGTTGAATGGTTAGACGAAACGATAATTGTATCTGAGTTGAATTCGATGATATCGTGATGATGTTTATATAGCAATACTTACCAGGTAACTGTCCTTCCGTTTTACATACAAGCGACCGAATCGAGCAGAAGGTTAAATGGATAGATTGAACAATCATCGTATCTGAGTTGCATTCGATTATGTTTATATAGTTATACTCACCAGGTACCTGTTCTCTCGTTATACATACGAGCAACCCAATCGAACATAAGGTTGAATGGATAGATTAAACAATCATCGTATCTGAGTTGTATTCGATTATGTTTATATAGTTATACTCACCAGGTAACTGTTCTTCCGTTATACATACGAGCGACTGAATTGAACAGAAGGTTGAATGTATAGACTAAACAATGATCCTATCTGAGGTTGTATTCGATTATATCGTGATGATGTTTATATAGTTATACTCACCAGGTAACTGTTCTACAGTTATACATAAGAGCGGCTGAACTGAACTGAAGGTTGAATGGATAGACAAAACGATAATTGTAACTGAGTTGTATTCGATTATATCGTGGTAATGTTTATATAGTAATACTCACCAGGTGACTGTTCTTGCGTTATACGTACGAGCGACCAAATCGAACAGAAGGTTGGATGGATAGACGGAATGATCATTGTATCTGAGTTGTATTCGATTATATCGTGATAAAGTTCATATGGAAATACTCACCAGGTTACTGTTCTTTCGTTATACATACGAGCAACCGAATCGAACAGAAGGTTGAATGGATAGTATCTGGGTTGTATTCGATTATGATGTTATGCTGTGTATATAGTTATACACACTAGGTGACGGTATTCCCGTTTTACATACGAACGACCGAAACGAACAAAAAGTTGAATGGATAGACTGAACAATCAATGTATCTGGGTGGTATCCGATTATATCGCAATACTGTATATATAGTGATACTTACCAGGTGACGGTACTTCCGTTACACATACTAGCGACTGAATCGAACAGAAGGTTAAATGGTTAGACGAATCGATAATTGTATCTCTGAGTTGTATTCGATGATATCGTGATGATGTTTATATAGCAATACTCACCAGGTAACTGTTCTTCCGTTTTACATACAAGCGGCTGAATCGAGCAGAAGGTTGAATTCAGTATAGATTGAACAATCGTCGTATCTGGGTTGTATTCGATTATGTTTATATAGTTATACTCACCAGGTACCTGTTCTTTCGTTATACATACGAGCAATTCAATCGAACATAAGGTTGAATGGATAGATTAAACAATCATCGTATCTGAGTTGTATTCGATTATGTTTATATAGTTTTACTCACCAGGTAACTGTTCTTCCGTTATACATACGAGCGACTGAATTGAACAGAAGGTTGAATGTATAGACTGAACAATGATCCTATCTGGGGTTGTATTCGATTATATCGTGATGATGTTTATATAGTTATACTCACCAGGTAACTGTTCTCCAGTTATACATAAGAGCGGCTGAACTGAACAGAAGGTTGAATGGATAGACAAAACGATAATTGTAACTGAGTTGTATTCGATTATATCGTGGTAATGTTTATATAGTTATACTCACCAGGTGACTGTTCTTGCGTTATACGTACGAGCGACCAAATCGAACAGAAGGTTGGATGGATAGACGAAATGGTAATTGTATCTGATTTGTATTCGATTATATCGTGATGAAGTTCATATGGAAATACTCACCAGGTTACTGTTCTTTCGTTATACATACGAGCAACCGAATCGAACAGAAGGTTGAATGGATAGTATCTGGGTTGTATTCGATTATGATGTTATGCTGTGTATATAGTTATACACACTAGGTGACGGTATTCCCGTTTTCCATACGAACGACCGAAACGAACAGAAAGTTGAATGGATAGACTGAACAATCAATGTATCTGGGTGGTATCCGATTATATCGCAATACTGTATATAAAGTGATACTAACCAGGTGACGGTACTTCCGTTACACATACTAGCGACTGAATCGAACAGAAGGTTAAATGGTTAGACGAAACGATAATTGTATCTCTGAGTTGTATTCGATGATATCGTGATGGTGTTTATATAGCAATACTCACCAGGTAACTGTTCTTCCGTTTCACATACAAGCGGCCGAATAGAGCAGAAGGTTGAATTCAGTATAGATTGAAAAATCGTCGTATCTGGGTTGTATTCGATTATGTTTATATAGTTATACTCACTAGGTACCTGTTCTTTCGTTATACATACGAGCAACCCAATCGAACATAAGGTTGAATGGATAGATTAAACAATCATCGTATCTGAGTTGTATTCGATTATGTTTATATAGTTATACTCACCAGGTAACTGTTCTTCCGTTATACATACGAGCGACTGAATTGAACAGAAGGTTGAATGTATAGACTAAACAATGATCCTATCTGGGGTTGTATTCGATTATATCGTGATGATGTTTATATAGTTATACTCACCAGGTAACTGTTCTCCAGTTATACATAAGAGCGGCTGAACTGAACAGAAGGTTGAATGGATAGACAAAACGATAATTGTAACTGAGTTGTAATCGATTATATCGTAGTAATGTTTATATAGTAATACTCACCAGGTGACTGTTCTTGCGTTATACGTACGAGCGACCAAATCGAACAGAAGGTGACGGAATGATCATTGTATCTGAGTTGTATTCGATTATATCGTGATGAAGTTCATATGGAAATACTCACCAGGTTACTGTTCTTTCGTTATACATACGAGCAACCGAATCGAACAGAAGGTTGAATGGATAGTATCTGGGTTGTATTCGATTATGATGTTATGCTGTGTATATAGTTATACACACTAGGTGAAGGTATTCCCGTTTTACATACGAACGACCGAAACGAACAGAAAGTTGAATGGATAGACTGAACAATCAATATATCTGGGTGGTATCCGATTATATCGCAATACTGTATATATAGTGATACTTACCAGGTGACGGTACTTCCGTTACACATACTAGCGACTGAATCGAACAGAAGGTTAAATGGTTAGACGAAACGATAATTGTATCTCTGAGTTGTATTCGATGATATCGTGATGATGTTTATATAGCAATACTCACCAGGTAACTCTTCTTCCGTTTTACATACAAGCGGCCGAATCGAGCAGAAGGTTGAATTCAGTATAGATTGAACAATCGTCGTATCTGGGATGTATCCGATTATGTTTATATAGTTATACTCACCAGGTACCTGTTCTTTCGTTATACATACGAGCAACCCAATCGAACATAAGGTTGAATGGATAGATTAAACAATCATCGTATCTGAGTTGTATTCGATTATGTTTATATAGTTATACTCACCAGGTGACTGTTCTTCCGTTATACATACGAGCGACTGAATTGAACAGATGGTTGAATGTATAAACTAAACAATGATCCTATCTGGGGTTGTATTCGATTATATCGTGATGATGTTTATATAGTTATACTCACCAGGTAACTGTTCTCCAGTTATACATAATAGCGGCTGAACTGAACAGAAGGTTGAATGGATAGACAAAACGATAAGTGTAACTGAGTTGTATTCGATTATATCGTGGTAATGTTTATATAGTAATACTCACCAGGTGACTGTTCTTGCGTTATACGTACGAGCGACCAAATCGAACAGAAGGTTGGATGGATAGACGAAATGATCATTGTATCTGAGTTGTATTCGATTATATCGTGATGAAGTTCATATGGAAATACTCACCAGGTTACTGTTCTTTCTTTAAACATACGAGCAACCGAATCGAACAGAAGTTTGAATGGATAGTATCTGAGTTGTATTTGATTATATCGTGATTATTATCATATAGTATGTCTAACCAGGTAACAGTTCTTCCGTTATACATACGAGCAACTGAATCGAACATAAGGTTGAATGGATAGATTGAACAATCATTGTATCTGGGTTGTCTCCGATTATATCGTTATGCTGTATATTTAGTTACACCTACCATGTAACGGTTCTTTCGTTACACATACGAGCGTCTGAATCGAACATAAGGTTGGATGGTTAGACGGAACGATAATTGTAACTGAGTTGTATTCGATTATATCGTGAAGACGTTCATATAGAAATACTCACCAGGTTACTGGTCTTTCGTTATACATACGAGCGACCGAAACGAACAGAAAGTTAAATGGATAGACTGAACAATCAATGTATCTGGGTGGTAGTCGATTATATCGTAATTCTGTATATATAGTGATACTTACCAGGTGACGATACTTCCGTTACACATACTAGCGACTGAATCGAACAGAATGTTGAATGGTTAGACGACACGATAATTGTATCTGAGTTGAATTCGATGATATCGTGATGATGTTTATATAGCAATACTTACCAGGTAACTGTCCTTCCGTTTTACATACAAGCGACCGAATCGAGCAGAAGGTTAAATGGATAGATTGAACAATCATCGTATCTGAGTTGTATTCGATTATGTTTATATAGTTATACTCACCAGGTACCTGTTCGTTCGTTATACATACGAGCAACCCAATCGAACATAAGGTTGAATGGATAGATTAAACAATCATCGTATCTGAGTTGTATTCGATTATGTTTATATAGTTATACTCACCAGGTAACTGTTCTTCCGTTATACATACGAGCGACTGAATTGAGCAGAAGGTTGAATGTATAGACTAAACAATGATCCTATCTGGGGTTGTATTCGATTATATCGTGATGATGTTTATATAGTTATACTCACCAGGTAACTGTTCTACAGTTATACATAAGAGCGGCTTAACTGAACAGAAGGTTGAATGGATAGACAAAACGATAATTGTAACTGAGTTGTATTCGATTATATCGTGGTAATGTTTATATAGTAATACTCACCAGGTGACTGTTCTTGCGTTATACGTACGAGCGACCAAATCGAACAGAAGGTTGGATGGATAGACGGAATGATCATTGTATCTGAGTTTTATTTGATTATATCGTGATGAAGTTCATATGGAAATACTCACCAGGTTACTGTTATTTCGTTATACATACGAGCAACCGAATCGAACAGAAGGTTGAATGGATAGTATCTGGGTTGTATTCGATTATGATGTTATGCTGTGTATATAGTTATACACACTAGGTGACGGTATTCCCGTTTTACATACGAACGACCGAAACGAACAGAAAGTTGAATGGATAGACTGAACAATCAATGTATCTGGGTGGTATCCGATTATATCGCAATACTGTATATATAGTGATACATACCAGGTGACGGTACTTCCGTTACACATACTAGCGACTGAATCGAACAGAAGGTTTGATGGTTAGACGAAACGATAATTGTATCTCTGAGTTGTATTCGATGATATCGTGATGATGTTTATATAGCAATACTCACCAGGTAACTGTTCTTCCGTTTTACATACAAGCGGCCGAATCGAGCAGGAGGTTGAATTCAGTATAGATTGAACAATCGTCGTATCTGGGTTGTATTCGATTATGTTTATATAGTTATACTCACCAGGTACCTGTTCTTTCGTTATACATACGAGCAACCCAATCGAACATAAGGTTGAATGGATAGATTGAACAATCATCGTATCTGAGTTGTATTCGATTATGTTTATATAGTTATACTCACCAGGTAACTGTTCTTCCGTTATACATACGAGCGACTGAATTGAACAGAAGGTTGAATGTATAGACTAAACAATGATCCTATCTGGGGTTGTATTCGATTATATCGTGATGATGTTTATATAGTTATACTCACCAGGTAATTGTTCTCCAGTTATACATAAGAGCGGCTGAACTGAACAGAAGGTTGAATGGATAGACAAAATGATAATTGTAACTGAGTTGTATTCGATTATATCGAGGTAATGTTTATATAGTAATACTCACCAGGTGACTGTTCTTGCGTTATACGTACGAGCGACCAAATCGAACAGAAGGTGACGGAATGATCATTGTATCTGAGTTGTATTCGATTATATCGTGATGAAGTTCATATGGAAATACTCACCAGGTTACTGTTCTTTCGTTATACATACGAGCAACCGAATCGAACAGAAGGTTGAATGGATAGTATCTGGGTTGTATTCGATTGAGATGTTATGCTGTGTATATAGTTATATACACTAGGTGACGGTATTCCCGTTTTACATACGAACGACCGAAACGAACAGAAAGTTGAATGGATAGACTGAACAATCAATGTATCTGGGTGGTATCCGATTATATCGCAATACTGTATATATAGTGATACTTACCAGGTGACGGTACTTCCGTTACACATACTAGCGACTGAATCGAACAGAAGGTCAAATGGTTAGACGAAACGATAATTGTATCTCTGAGTTGTATTCGATGATATCGTGATGATGTTTATATAGCAATACTCACCATGGAACTGTTCTTCCATTTTACATACAAGCGGCCGAATCGAGCAGAAGGTTGAATTCAGTATAGATTGAACAATCTTCGTATCTGGGTTGTATTCAATTATGTTTATATAGTTATACTCACCAGGTAACTGTTCTTCCGTTATACATACGAGCAACCGAATCGAACAGAAGGTTGAATGGATAGTATCTGGGTTGTATTCGATTATGATGTTATGCTGTGTATATAGTTATACACATTAGGTGACGGTATTCCCGTTTTACATACGAGCGACCGAAACGAACAGAAAGTTGAATGGATAGACTGAACAATCAATGTAGCTGAGTGGTATCCGATTATATCGCAATACTGTATATATAGTGATACTTACCAGGTGACGGTACTTCCGTTACACATACTAGCGACTGAATCGTACAGAAGGTTAAATGGTTAGACGAAACGATAATTATATCTCTGAGTTGTATTCGATGATATCGTGATGATGTTTATATAGCAATACTCACCAGGTAACTGTTCTTCCGTTTTACATACAAGCGACCGAATCGAGCAGAAGCTTAAATTTAGTATAGATTGAACAATCATCGTATCTGGGTTGTATCCGATTATGTTCATATAGTTATACTCACCAGGTGACTGTTCTTGCGTTATACGTACGAGCGACCAAATCGAACAGAAGGTTGGATGGATAGACGGAATGATCATTGTATCTGAGTTGTATTCGATTATATCGTGATGAATTTCATATGGAAATACCAGGTTACTGTTCTTTCTTTATACATACGAGCAACCGGTTCGAACAGAAGTTTGAATGGATAGTATCTGGGTTGTATTTGATTATATCGTGATTATTATCATATAGTATGTCTAACCAGGTAACAGTTCTTCCGTTATACATACGAGCAACCGAATCGAACATAAGGTTGAATGGATAGATTGAACAATCATTGTATCTGGGTTGTCTCCGATTATATCGTTATGCTGTATATTTAGTTACACCTACCATGTAAGGGTTCTTTCGTTACACATACGAGCGTCTGAATCGAACATAAGGTTGGATGGTTAGACGAAACGATAATTGTAACTGAGTTGTATTCGATTATATCGTGATGACGTTCATATAGAAATACTCACCAGGTTACTGGTCTTTCGTTATTCATACGAGCGACCGAAACGAACAGAAAGTTGAATGGATGGACTAAACAATCAATGTATCTGGGTGGTAGTCGATTATATCGCAATTCTGTATATATAGTGATACTTACCAGGTGACGATACTTCCGTTACACATACTAGCGACTGAATCGAACAGAATGTTGAATGGTTAGACGAAACGATAATTGTATCTGAGTTGAATTCGATGATATCGTGATGATGTTTATATAGCAATACTTACCAGGTATCTGTCCTTCCGTTTTACATACAAGCGACCGAATCGAGCAGAAGGTTAAATGGAAAGATTGAACAATCATCGTATCTGAGTTGTATTCGATTATGCTTATATAGTTATACTCACCAGGTACCTGTTCTTTCGTTATACATACGAGCAACCCAATCGAACATAAGGTTGAATGGATAGATTAAACAATCATCGTATCTGAGTTGTATTCGATTATGTTTATATAGTAATACTCACCAGGTAACTGTTCTTCCGTTATACATACGAGCGACTGAATTGAGCAGAAGGTTGAATGTATAGACTAAACAATGATCCTATCTGGGGTTGTATTCGATTATATCGTGATGATGTTTATATAGTTATACTCACCAGGTAACTGTTCTACAGTTATACATAAGAGCGGCTTAACTGAACAGAAGGTTGAATGGATAGACAAAACGATAATTGTAACTGAGTTGTATTCGATTATATCGTGGTAATGTTTATATAGTAATACTCACCAGGTGACTGTTCTTGCGTTATACGTACGAGCGACCAAATCGAACAGAAGGTTGGATGGATAGACGGAATGATCATTGTATCTGAGTTTTATTCGATTATATCGTGATGAAGTTCATATGGAAATACTCACCAGGTTACTGTTATTTCGTTATACATACGAGCAACCGAATCGAACAGAAGGTTGAATGGATAGTATCTGGGTTGTATTCGATTATGATGTTATGCTGTGTATATAGTTATACACACTAGGTGACGGTATTCCCGTTTTACATACGAACGACCGAAACGAACAGAAAGTTGAATGGATAGACTGAACAATCAATGTATCTGGGTGGTATCCGATTATATCGCAATACTGTATATATAGTGATACATACCAGGTGACGGTACTTCCGTTACACATACTAGCGACTGAATCGAACAGAAGGTTTGATGGTTAGACGAAACGATAATTGTATCTCTGAGTTGTATTCGATGATATCGTGATGATGTTTATATAGCAATACTCACCAGGTAACTGTTCTTCCGTTTTACATACAAGCGGCCGAATCGAGCAGAAGGTTGAATTCAGTATAGATTGAACAATCGTCGTATCTGGGTTGTATTCGATTATGTTTATATAGTTATACTCACCAGGTACCTGTTCTTTCGTTATACATACGAGCAACCCAATCGAACATAAGGTTGAATGGATAGATTGAACAATCATCGTATCTGAGTTGTATTCGATTATGTTTATATAGTTATACTCACCAGGTAACTGTTCTTCCGTTATACATACGAGCGACTGAATTGAACAGAAGGTTGAATGTATAGACTAAACAATGATCCTATCTGGGGTTGTATTCGATTATATCGTGATGATGTTTATATAGTTATACTCACCAGGTAATTGTTCTCCAGTTATACATAAGAGCGGCTGAACTGAACAGAAGGTTGAATGGATAGACAAAATGATAATTGTAACTGAGTTGTATTCGATTATATCGAGGTAATGTTTATATAGTAATACTCACCAGGTGACTGTTCTTGCGTTATACGTACGAGCGACCAAATCGAACAGAAGGTGACGGAATGATCATTGTATCTGAGTTGTATTCGATTATATCGTGATGAAGTTCATATGGAAATACTCACCAGGTTACTGTTCTTTCGTTATACATACGAGCAACCGAATCGAACAGAAGGTTGAATGGATAGTATCTGGGTTGTATTCGATTGAGATGTTATGCTGTGTATATAGTTATATACACTAGGTGACGGTATTCCCGTTTTACATACGAACGACCGAAACGAACAGAAAGTTGAATGGATAGACTGAACAATCAATGTATCTGGGTGGTATCCGATTATATCGCAATACTGTATATATAGTGATACTTACCAGGTGACGGTACTTCCGTTACACATACTAGCGACTGAATCGAACAGAAGGTCAAATGGTTAGACGAAACGATAATTGTATCTCTGAGTTGTATTCGATGATATCGTGATGATGTTTATATAGCAATACTCACCATGGAACTGTTCTTCCATTTTACATACAAGCGGCCGAATCGAGCAGAAGGTTGAATTCAGTATAGATTGAACAATCTTCGTATCTGGGTTGTATTCAATTATGTTTATATAGTTATACTCACCAGGTAACTGTTCTTCCGTTATACATACGAGCAACCGAATCGAACAGAAGGTTGAATGGATAGTATCTGGGTTGTATTCGATTATGATGTTATGCTGTGTATATAGTTATACACATTAGGTGACGGTATTCCCGTTTTACATACGAGCGACCGAAACGAACAGAAAGTTGAATGGATAGACTGAACAATCAATGTAGCTGAGTGGTATCCGATTATATCGCAATACTGTATATATAGTGATACTTACCAGGTGACGGTACTTCCGTTACACATACTAGCGACTGAATCGTACAGAAGGTTAAATGGTTAGACGAAACGATAATTATATCTCTGAGTTGTATTCGATGATATCGTGATGATGTTTATATAGCAATACTCACCAGGTAACTGTTCTTCCGTTTTACATACAAGCGACCGAATCGAGCAGAAGCTTAAATTTAGTATAGATTGAACAATCATCGTATCTGGGTTGTATCCGATTATGTTCATATAGTTATACTCACCAGGTGACTGTTCTTGCGTTATACGTACGAGCGACCAAATCGAACAGAAGGTTGGATGGATAGACGGAATGATCATTGTATCTGAGTTGTATTCGATTATATCGTGATGAATTTCATATGGAAATACCAGGTTACTGTTCTTTCTTTATACATACGAGCAACCGGATCGAACAGAAGTTTGAATGGATAGTATCTGGGTTGTATTTGATTATGTCGTGATTATTATCATATAGTATGTCTAACCAGGTAACAGTTCTTCCGTTATACATACGAGCAACCGAATCGAACATAAGGTTGAATGGATAGATTGAACAATCATTGTATCTGGGTTGTCTCCGATTATATCGTTATGCTGTATATTTAGTTACACCTACCATGTAAGGGTTCTTTCGTTACACATACGAGCGTCTGAATCGAACATAAGGTTGGATGGTTAGACGAAACGATAATTGTAACTGAGTTGTATTCGATTATATCGTGATGACGTTCATATAGAAATACTCACCAGGTTACTGGTCTTTCGTTATTCATACGAGCGACCGAAACGAACAGAAAGTTGAATGGATGGACTAAACAATCAATGTATCTGGGTGGTAGTCGATTATATCGCAATTCTGTATATATAGTGATACTTACCAGGTGACGATACTTCCGTTACACATACTAGCGACTGAATCGAACAGAATGTTGAATGGTTAGACGAAACGATAATTGTATCTGAGTTGAATTCGATGATATCGTGATGATGTTTATATAGCAATACTTACCAGGTAACTGTCCTTCCGTTTTACATACAAGCGACCGAATCGAGCAGAAGGTTAAATGGAAAGATTGAACAATCATCGTATCTGAGTTGTATTCGATTATGCTTATATAGTTATACTCACCAGGTACCTGTTCTTTCGTTATACATACGAGCAACCCAATCGAACATAAGGTTGAATGGATAGATTAAACAATCATCGTATCTGAGTTGTATTCGATTATGTTTATATAGTAATACTCACCAGGTAACTGTTCTTCCGTTATACATACGAGCGACTGAATTGAGCAGAAGGTTGAATGTATAGACTAAACAATGATCCTATCTGGGGTTGTATTCGATTATATCGTGATGATGTTTATATAGTTATACTCACCAGGTAACTGTTCTACAGTTATACATAAGAGCGGCTTAACTGAACAGAAGGTTGAATGGATAGACAAAACGATAATTGTAACTGAGTTGTATTCGATTATATCGTGGTAATGTTTATATAGTAATACTCACCAGGTGACTGTTCTTGCGTTATACGTACGAGCGACCAAATCGAACAGAAGGTTGGATGGATAGACGGAATGATCATTGTATCTGAGTTTTATTCGATTATATCGTGATGAAGTTCATATGGAAATACTCACCAGGTTACTGTTATTTCGTTATACATACGAGCAACCGAATCGAACAGAAGGTTGAATGGATAGTATCTGGGTTGTATTCGATTATGATGTTATGCTGTGTATATAGTTATACACACTAGGTGACGGTATTCCCGTTTTACATACGAACGACCGAAACGAACAGAAAGTTGAATGGATAGACTGAACAATCAATGTATCTGGGTGGTATCCGATTATATCGCAATACTGTATATATAGTGATACATACCAGGTGACGGTACTTCCGTTACACATACTAGCGACTGAATCGAACAGAAGGTTTGATGGTTAGACGAAACGATAATTGTATCTCTGAGTTGTATTCGATGATATCGTGATGATGTTTATATAGCAATACTCACCAGGTAACTGTTCTTCCGTTTTACATACAAGCGGCCGAATCGAGCAGAAGGTTGAATTCAGTATAGATTGAACAATCGTCGTATCTGGGTTGTATTCGATTATGTTTATATAGTTATACTCACCAGGTACCTGTTCTTTCGTTATACATACGAGCAACCCAATCGAACATAAGGTTGAATGGATAGATTGAACAATCATCGTATCTGAGTTGTATTCGATTATGTTTATATAGTTATACTCACCAGGTAACTGTTCTTCCGTTATACATACGAGCGACTGAATTGAACAGAAGGTTGAATGTATAGACTAAACAATGATCCTATCTGGGGTTGTATTCGATTATATCGTGATGATGTTTATATAGTTATACTCACCAGGTAATTGTTCTCCAGTTATACATAAGAGCGGCTGAACTGAACAGAAGGTTGAATGGATAGACAAAATGATAATTGTAACTGAGTTGTATTCGATTATATCGAGGTAATGTTTATATAGTAATACTCACCAGGTGACTGTTCTTGCGTTATACGTACGAGCGACCAAATCGAACAGAAGGTGACGGAATGATCATTGTATCTGAGTTGTATTCGATTATATCGTGATGAAGTTCATATGGAAATACTCACCAGGTTACTGTTCTTTCGTTATACATACGAGCAACCGAATCGAACAGAAGGTTGAATGGATAGTATCTGGGTTGTATTCGATTAAGATGTTATGCTGTGTATATAGTTATATACACTAGGTGACGGTATTCCCGTTTTACATACGAACGACCGAAACGAACAGAAAGTTGAATGGATAGACTGAACAATCAATGTATCTGGGTGGTATCCGATTATATCGCAATACTGTATATATAGTGATACTTACCAGGTGACGGTACTTCCGTTACACATACTAGCGACTGAATCGAACAGAAGGTCAAATGGTTAGACGAAACGATAATTGTATCTCTGAGTTGTATTCGATGATATCGTGATGATGTTTATATAGCAACACTCACCATGGAACTGTTCTTCCATTTTACATACAAGCGGCCGAATCGAGCAGAAGGTTGAATTCAGTATAGATTGAACAATCTTCGTATCTGGGTTGTATTCAATTATGTTTATATAGTTATACTCACCAGGTAACTGTTCTTCCGTTATACATACGAGCAACTGAATCGAACAGAAGGTTGAATGGATAGTATCTGGGTTGTATTCGATTATGATGTTATGCTGTGTATATAGTTATACACATTAGGTGACGGTATTCCCGTTTTACATACGAGCGACCGAAACGAACAGAAAGTTGAATGGATAGACTGAACAATCAATGTAGCTGAGTGGTATCCGATTATATCGCAATACTGTATATAGTGATACTTACCAGGTGACGGTACTTCCGTTACACATACTAGCGACTGAATCGTACAGAAGGTTAAATGGTTAGACGAAACGATAATTGTATCTCTGAGTTGTATTCGATGATATCGTGATGATGTTTATATAGCAATACTCACCAGGTAACTGTTCTTCCGTTTTACATACAAGCGACCGAATCGAGCAGAAGCTTAAATTTAGTATAGATTGAACAATCATCGTATCTGGGTTGTATTCGATTATGTTCATATAGTTATACTCACCAGGTAACTGTTCTTCCGTTATACATACGAGCAACCGAATCGAACAGAAGGTTGAATGGATAGTATCTGGGTTGTATTTGATTATATCGTGATTATTATCATATAGTATGTCTAACCAGGTAACAGTTCTTCCGTTATACATACGAGCAACCGAATCGAACATAAGGTTGAATGGATAGATTGAACAATCATTGTATCTGGGTTGTCTCCGATTATATCGTTATGCTGTATATTTAGTTACACCTACCATGTAAGGGTTCTTTCGTTACACATACGAGCGTCTGAATCGAACATAAGGTTGGATGGTTAGACGAAACGATAATTGTAACTGAGTTGTATTCGATTATATCGTGATGACGTTCATATAGAAATACTCACCAGGTTACTGGTCTTTCGTTATTCATACGAGCGAAAAAAAAGAACAGAAAGTTGAATGGATGGACTAAACAATCAATGTATCTGGGTGGTAGTCGATTATATCGCAATTCTGTATATATAGTGATACTTACCAGGTGACGATACTTCCGTTACACATACTAGCGACTGAATCGAACAGAATGTTGAATGGTTAGACGAAACGATAATTGTATCTGAGTTGAATTCGATGATATCGTGATGATGTTTATATAGCAATACTTACCAGGTAACTGTCCTTCCGTTTTACATACAAGCGACCGAATCGAGCAGAAGGTTAAATGGAAAGATTGAACAATCATCGTATCTGAGTTGTATTCGATTATGCTTATATAGTTATACTCACCAGGTACCTGTTCTTTCGTTATACATACGAGCAACCCAATCGAACATAAGGTTGAATGGATAGATTAAACAATCATCGTATCTGAGTTGTATTCGATTATGTTTATATAGTAATACTCACCAGGTAACTGTTCTTCCGTTATACATACGAGCGACTGAATTGAACAGAAGGTTGAATGTATAGACTAAACAATGATCCTATCTGGGGTTGTATTAGATTATATCGTGATGATGTTTATATAGCTATACTCACCAGGTACCTGTTCTACAGTTATACACAAGAGCGGCTGAACTGAACAGAAGGTTGAATGGATAGACAAAACGATAATTGTATCTGAGTTGTATTCGATTATATCGTGATAATGTTTATATAGTAATACTCACCAGGTGACTGTTCTTGCGTTATACGTACGAGCGACCAAATCGAACAGAAGGTTGGATGGATAGACGGAATGATCATTGTATCTGAGTTGTATTCGATTATATCGTGATGAAGTTCATATGGAAATACTCACCAGGTTACTGTTCTTTCGTTATACATACGAGCAACCGAATCGAACAGAAGGTTGAATGGATAGAAGTTCATATGGAAATACTCACCAGGTTACTGTTCTTTCGTTATACATACGAGCAACCGAATCGAACAGAAGGTTGAATGGATAGTATCTGGGTTGTATTCGATTATGATGTTATGCTGTGTATATAGTTATACACACTAGGTGACGGTATTCCCGTTTCACATACGAACGAAACGAACACAAAATTGAATGGATAGACTGAACAAACAATGTATCTGGGTGGTATCCGATTATATCGCAATACTGTATATATAGTGATACTTACCAGGTGACGGTACTTCCGTTACACATACTAGCGACTGAATCGAACAGAAGGTTTGATGGTTAGACGAAACGATAATTGTATCTCTGAGTTGTATTCGATGATATCGTGATGATGTTTATATAGCAATACTCACCAGGTAACTGTTCTTCCGTTTTACATACAAGCGGCCGAATCGAGCAGAAGGTTGAATTCAGTATAGATTGAACAATCGTCGTATCTGGGTTGTATTCGATTATGTTTATATAGTTATACTCACCAGGTACCTGTTCTTTCGTTATACATACGAGCAACCGAATCGAACAGAAGGTTGAATGGATAGTATCTGGGTTGTATTCGATTATGATGTTATGCTGTGTATATAGTTATACACACTAGGTGACGGTATTCTCGTTTTACATACGAACGACCGAAACGAACAGAAAGTTGAATGGATAGACTGAATAATCAATGTATCTGGGTGGTATCCGATTATATCGCAATACTGTATATATAGTGATACTTACCAGGTGACGGTACTTCCGTTACACATACTAGCGACTGAATCGAACAGAAGGTTAAATGGTTAGACGAAACGATAATTGTATCTCTGAGTTGTATTCGATGATATCGTGATGATGTTTATATAGCAATACTCACCAGGTAACTGTTCTTTCGTTTTACATACAAGCGACCGAATCGAGCAGAAGCTTAAATTTAGTATAGATTGAACAATCATCGTATCTGGGTTGTATTCGATTATGTTCGTATAGTTATACTCACCAGGTAACTGTTCTTCCGTTGTACATACGAGCGACTGAATTGAACAGAAGGTTGAATGGATAGACTAAACAATAATCGTATCTGGGGTTGTATTCGATTATATCTTGATAATGTTCATATAGTTATACTCACCAGGAAACTGTTCTCCAGTTATACATAAGAGCGACTGAACTGAACAGAATGTTGAATGGATAGACTGCACAATCATCGTATCTGGGTTGTATTTGATTATATCGTGATTATTATCATATAGTATGTCTAACCAGGTAACAGTTCTTCCGTTATACATACGAGCAACCGAATCGAACCTAAGGTTGAATGGATAGATTGAACAATCATTGTATCTGGGTTGTCTCCGATTATATCGTCATGCTGTATATTCAGTTACACCTACCATGTAACGGTTCTTTCGTTACACATACGAGCGTCTGAATCGAACATAAGGTTGGATGGTTAGACGGAACGATAATTGTAACTGAGTTGTATTCGATTATATCGTGGTGATGTTTATATAGTAAAACTCACCAGGTGACTGTTCTTGCGTTATACATACGAGCGACCCAATCGAACATAAGGTTGGATGGATAGACGGAATGATCATTGTATCTGAGTTGTATTCGATTATATCGTGATGACGATCATATAGAAATACTCACCAGGTTACTGGTCTTTCGTTATACATACGAGCGACCGAAACGAACAGAAGGTTGAATGGATAGACAAAACGATAATTGTAACTGAGTTGTATTCGATTATATCGTGGTAATGTTTATATAGTAATACTCACCAGGTGACTGTTCTTGCGTTATACGTACGAGCGACCAAATCGAACAGAAGGTTGGATGGATAGACGGAATGATCATTGTATCTGAGTTGTATTCGATTATATCGTGATGAAGTTCATATGGAAATACTCACCAGGTTACTGTTCTTTCGTTATACATACGAGCAACCGAATCGAACAGAAGGTTGAATGGATAGTATCTGGGTTGTATTTGATTATATCGTGATTATTATCATATAGTATGTCTAACCAGGTAACAGTTCTTCCGTTATACATACGAGCAACCGAATCGAACATAAGGTTGAATGGATAGATTGAACAATCATTGTATCTGGGTTATCTCCGATTATATCGTTATGCTGTATATTTAGTTACACCTACCATGTAACGGTTCTTTCGTTACACATACGAGCGTCTGAATCGAACATAAGGTTGGATGGTTAGACGGAACGATAATTGTAACTGAGTTGTATTCGATTATATCGTGGTGATGTTTATATAGTAAAACTCACCAGGTGACTGTTCTTGCGTTATACATACGAGCGACCCAATCAAACATAAGGTTGGATGGATAGACAGAATGATCATTGTATCCAAGTTGTATTCGATTATATCGTGATGACGTTCATATAGAAATACTCACCAGGTTACTGGTCTTTTGTTATACATACGAGCGACCGAAACGAACAGAAAGTTGAATGGATAGACTGAACAATCAATGTATCTGGGTGGTAGTCGATTATATCGCAATTCTGTATATATAGTGATACTTACCAGGTGACGATACTTCCGTTACACATACTAGCGACTGAACCGAACAGAATGTTGAATGGTTAGACGAAACGATAATTGTATCTGAGTTGAATTCGATGATATCGTGATGATGTTTATATAGCAATACTTACCAGGTAACTGTCCTTCCGTTTTACATACAAGCGACCGAATCGAGCAGAAGGTTAAATGGATAGATTGAACAATCATCGTATCTGAGTTGTATTCGATTATGTTTATATAGTTATACTCACCAGGTACCTGTTTTTTCGTTATACATACGAGCAACCAAATCGAACATAAGGTTGAATGGATAGATTAAACAATCATCGTATCTGAGTTGTATTCGATTATGTTTATATAGTTATACTCACCAATAACTGTTCTTCCGTTATACATACGAGCGACTGAATTGAACAGAAGGTTGAATGTATAGACTAAACAATGATCCTATCTGGGGTTGTATTCGATTATATCGTGATGATGTTTATATAGTTATACTCACCAGGTACCTGTTCTACAGTTATACATAAGAGCGTCTGAACTGAACTGAATGGATAGACAAAACGATAATTGTATCTGAGTTGTATTCGATTATATCGTGGTAATGTTTATATAGTAATACTCACCAGGTGACTGTTCTTGCGTTATACGTACGAGCGACCAAATCGAACAGAAGGTGACGGAATGATCATTGTATCTGAGTTGTATTCGATTATATCGTGATGAAGTTCATATGGAAATACTCACCAGGTTACTGTTCTTTCGTTATACATACGAGCAACCGAATCGAACAGAAGGTTGAATGGATAGTATCTGGGTTGTATTCGATTATGATGTTATGCTGTGTATATAGTTATACACACTAGGTGACGGTATTACTGTTTTACATACGAACGACCGAAACGAACAGAAAGTTGAATGGATAGACTGAACAATCAATGTATCTGGGTGGTATCCGATTATATCGCAATACTGTATATATAGTGATACTTACCAGGTGACGGTACTTCCGTTACACATACTAGCGACTGAATCGAACAGAAGGTTAAATGGTTAGACGAAACGATGATTGTATCTCTGAGTTGTATTCGATGATATCGTGATGATGTTTATATAGCAATACTCACCAGGTAACTGTTCTTCCATTTTACATACAAGCGGCCGAATCGAGCAGAAGGTTGAATTCAGTATAGATTGAACAATCGTCGTATCTGGGTTGTATTCGATTATGTTTATATAGTTATACTCACCAGGTAACTGTTCTTCCGTTATACATACGAGCAACCGAATCGAACAGAAGGTTGAATGGATAGTATCTGGGTTGTATTCGATTAAGATGTTATGCTGTGTATATAGTTATACACATTAGGTGACGGTATTCCCGTTTTACATACGAGCGACCGAAACGAACAGAAAGTTGAATGGATAGACTGAACAATCAATGTAGCTGGGTGGTATACGATTATATCGCAATACTGTATATATAGTGATACTTACCAGGTGACGGTACTTCCGTTACACATACTAGCGACTGAATCGAACAGAAGGTTAAATGGTTAGACGAAACGATAATTGTATCTCTGAGTTGTATTCGATGATATCGTGATGATGTTTATATAGCAATACTCACCAGGTAACTGTTCTTCCGTTTTACATACAAGCGACCGAATCGAGCAGAAGCTTAAATTTAGTATAGATTGAACAATCATCGTATCTGGGTTGTATTCGATTATGTTCATATAGTTATACTCACCAGGTAACTGTTCTTCCGTTATACATACGAGCGACTGAATTGAACAGAAGGTTGAATGGATAGACTAAACAATAATCGTATCTGGGGTTGTATTCGATTATATCTTGATAATGTTCATATAGTTATACTCACCAGGAAACTGTTCTCCAGTTATACATAAGAGCGACTGAACTGAACAGAAGGTTGAATGGATAGATTGAACAATCATTGTATCTGGGTTGTCTCCGATTATATCGTCATGCTGTATATTTAGTTACACCTACCATGTAACGGTTCTTTCGTTACACATACGAGCGTCTGAATCGAACATAAGGTTGGATGGTTAGACGGAACGATAATTGTAACTGAGTTGTATTCGATTATATCGTGGTGATGTTTATATAGTATAACTCACCAGGTGACTGTTCTTGCGTTATACATACGAGCGACCCAATCGAACATGAGGTTGGATGGATAGACGGAATGATCATTGTATCTGAGTTGTATTCGATTATATCGTGATGACGTTCATATAGAAATACTCACCAGGTTACTGGTCTTTCGTTATACATACGAGCGACCGAAACGAACAGAAGGTTGAATGGATGAACAAAACGATAATTGTAACTGAGTTGTATTCGATTATATCGTGGTAATGTTTATATAGTAATACTCACCAGGTGACTGTTCTTGCGTTATACGTACGAGCGACCAAATCGAACAGAAGGTTGGATGGATAGACGGAATGATCATTGTATCTGAGTTGTATTCGATTATATCGTGATGAAGTTCATATGGAAATACTCACCAGATTACTGTTCTTTCGTTATACATACGAGCAACCGAATCGAACAGAAGGTTGAATGTATAGATTGAACAATCATTGTATCTGGGTTATCTCCGATTATATCGTTATGCTGTATATTTAGTTACACCTACCATGTAACGGATCTTTCGTTACACATACGAGCGTCTGAATCGAACATAAGGTTGGATGGTTAGACGGAACGATGATTGTAACTGAGTTGTATTCGATTATATCGTGATGAAGTTCATATGGAAATACTCACCAGGTTACTGTTCTTTCGTTATACATACGAGCAACCGAATCGAACAGAAGGTTGAATGGATAGTATCTGGGTTGTATTCGATTATGATGTTATGCTGTGTATATAGTTATACACACTAGGTGACGGTATTCCTGTTTTACATACGAACGACCGAAACGAACAGAAAGTTGAATGGATAGACTGAACAATCAATGTATCTGGGTGGTATCCGATTATATCGCAATACTGTATATATAGTGATACTTACCAGGTGACGGTACTTCCGTTACACATACTAGCGACTGAATCGAACAGAAGGTTAAATGGTTAGACGAAACGATAATTGTATCTCTGAGTTGTATTCGATGATATCGTGATGATGTTTATATAGCATTACTCACCAGGTAACTGTTCTTCCGTTTCACATACAAGCGGCCGAATCAAGCAGAAGGTTGAATTCAGTATAGATTGAACAATCGTCGTATCTGGGTTAGATTCGATTATGTTTATATAGTTATACTCACCAGTTACCTGTTCTTTCGTTATACATACGAGCAACCCAATCGAACATAAGGTTGAATGGATAGATTAAACAATCATCGTATCTGAGTTGTATTCGATTATGTTTATATAGTTATACTCACCAGGTAACTGTTCTTCCGTTATACATACGAGCGACTGAATTGAACAGGAGGTTGAATGTATAGACTAAACAATGATCCTATCTGGGGTTGTATTCGATTATATCGTGATGATGTTTATATAGTTATACTCACCAGGTAACTGTTCTCCAGTTATACATAAGAGCGGCTGAACTGAACAGAAGGTTGAATGGATAGACAAAACGATATTTATTGTAACTGAGTTGTATTCGATTATATCGTGGTAATGTTTATATAGTAATAGTCACCAGGTGATTGTTCTTGCGTTATACGTACAAGCGACCAAATCGAACAGAAGGTTGGATGGATAGACGAAATGATCATTGTATCTGAGTTGTATTCGATTATATCATGATGAAGTTTATATGGAAATACTCACCAGGTTATTGTTCTTTCGTTATACATACGAGCAACCGAATCGAACAGAAGGTTGAATGGATAGTATCTGGGTTGTATTCGATTATGATGTTATGCTGTGTATATAGTTATACACACTAGGTGACGGTATTCCCGTTTTACATACGAACGACCGAAACGAACAGAAAGTTGAATGGATAGACTGTACAATCAATGTATCTGGGTGGTATCCGATTATATCGCAATACTGTATATATAGTGATACTTACCAGGTGACAGTACTTCCGTTACACATACTAGCGACTGAATCGAACAGAAGGTTAAATGGTTAGACGAAACGATAATTGTATCTCTGAGTTGTATTCGATGATATCGTGATGATGTTTATATAGCAATACTCACCAGGTAACTGTTCTTCCGTTTTACATACAAGCGGCTGAATCGAGCAGAAGGTTGAATTCAGTATAGATTGAACAATCGTCGTATCTGGGTTGTATTCGATTATGTTTATATAGTTATACTCACCAGGTACCTGTTCTTTCGTTATACATACGAGCAACCCAATCAAACATAAGGTTGAATGGATAGATTAAACAATCATCGTATCTGAGTTGTATTCGATTATGTTTATATAGTTATACTCACCAGGTAACTGTTCTTCCGTTATACATACGAGCGACTGAATTGAACAGAAGGTTGAATGTATAGACTAAACAATGATCCTATCTGGGGTTGTATTCGATTATATCGTGATGATGTTTATATAGTTATACTCACCAGGTAACTGTTCTCCAGTTATACATAAGAGCGGCTGAACTGAACAGAAGGTTGAATGGATAGACAAAACGATAATTGTAACTGAGTTGTATTCGATTATATCGTGGTAATGTTTATATAGTAATACTCACCAGGTGACTGTTCTTAAGTTATACGTACGAGCGACCAAATCGAACAGAAGGTTGGATGGATAGACGGAATGATCATTGTATCTGAGTTGTATTCGATTATATCGTGATGAAGTTCATATGGAAATACTCACCAGGTTACTGTTCTTTCGTTATACATACGAGCAACCGAATCGAACAGAAGTTTGAATGGATAGTATCTGGGTTGTATCGTGATTATTATCATATGGTATGTCTAACCAGGTAACAGTTCTTCCGTTATACATACGAGAAACCGAATCGAACATAAGGTTGAATGGATAGATTGAACAATCATTGTATCTGGGTTGTCTCCGATTATATCGTTATGATGTATATTTAGTTACACCTACCATGTAACGGTTCTTTCGTTACACATACGAGCGTCTGAATCGAACATAAGGTTGGATGGTTAGACGGAACGATAATTGTAACTGAGTTGTATTCGATTATATCGTGGTGATGTTTATATAGTAAAACTCACCAGGTGACTGTTCTTGCGTTATACATAAGAGCGACCCAATCGAACATAAGGTTGGATGGATAGACGGAATGATCATTGTATCTGAATTGTATTCGATTATATCGTGATGACGTTCATATAGAAATACTCACCAGGTTACTGGTCTTTCGTTATACATACGAGCGACCGAAACGAACAGAAAGTTGAATGGATAGACTGAACAATCAATGTATCTGGGTGGTAGTCGATTATATCGCAATTCTGTATATATAGTGATACTTACCAGGTGACGATACTTCCGTTACACATACTAGCGACTGAATCGAACAGAATGTTGAATGGTTAGACGAAACGATAATTGTATCTGAGTTGAATTCGATGATATCGTGATGATGTTTATATAGCAATACTTACCAGGTAACTGTCCTTCCGTTTTACATACAAGCGACCGAATCGAGCAGAAGGTTAAATGGATAGATTGAACAATCATCGTATCTAAGTTGTATTCGATTATGTTTATATAGTTATACTCACCAGGTACCTGTTCTTTCGTTATACATACGAGCAACCCAATCGAACATAAGGTTGAATGGATAGATTAAACAATCATCGTATCTGAGTTGTATTCGATTATGTTTATATAGTTATACTCACCAGGTAACTGTTCTCCAGTTATACATAAGAGCGGCTGAACTAAACAGAAGGTTGAATGGATAGACAAAACGATAATTGTAACTGAGTTGTATTCGATTATATCGTGGTAATGTTTATATAGTTATACTCACCAGGTGACTGTTTTTGCGATATACGTACGAGCGACCAAATCGAACAGAAGGTTGGATGGATAGACGGAATGATCATTGTATCTGAGTTGTATTCGATTATATCGTGATGAAGTTCATATGGAAATACTCACCAGGTTACTGTTCTTTCGTTATACATACGAGCAACCGAATCGAACAGAAGTTTGAATGGATAGTATCTGGGTTGTATTTGATTATATCGTGATTATTATCATATGGTATGTCTAACCAGGTAACAGTTCTTCCGTTATACAAACGAGCAACCGAATCGTACATAAGAATGAATGGATAGATTGAACAATCATTGTATCTGGGTTGTCTCCGATTATATCGTTATGATATATATTTAGTTACACCTACCATGTAACGGTTCTTTCGTTACACATACGAGCGTCTGAATCGAACATAAGGTTGGATGGTTAGACGGAACGATAATTGTAACTGAGTTGTATTCGATTATATCGTGGTGATGTTCATATAGTAAAACTCACCAGGTGACTGTTCTTGCGTTATACATAAGAGCGACCCAATCGAACATAAGGTTGGATGAATAGACGGAATGATCATTGTATCTGAATTGTATTCGATTATATCGTGATGACGTTCATATAGAAATACTCACCAGGTTACTGGTCTTTCGTTATACATACGAGCGACCGAAACGAACAGAAAGTTGAATGGATAGACTGAACAATCAATGTATCTGGGTGGTAGTCGATTATATCGCAATTCTGTATATATAGTGATACTTACCAGGTGACGATACTTCCGTTACACATACTAGCGACTAAATCGAACAGAATGTTGAATGGTTAGACGAAACGATAATTGTATCTGAGTTGAATTCGATGATATCGTGATGATGTTTATATAGCAATACTTACCAGGTAACTGTCCTTCCGTTTTACATACAAGCGACCGAATCGAGCAGAAGGTTAAATGGATAGATTGAACAATCATCGTATCTGAGTTGTATTCGATTATGTTTATATAGTTATACTCACCAGGTACCTGTTCTTTCGTTATACATACGAGCAACCCAATCGAACATAAGGTTGAATGGATAGATTAAACAATCATCGTATCTGAGTTGTATTCGATTATGTTTATATAGTTATACTCACCAGGTAACTGTTCTCCAGTTATACATAAGAGCGGCTGAACTAAACAGAAGGTTGAATGGATAGACAAAACGATAATTGTAACTGAGTTGTATTCGATTATATCGTGGTAATGTTTATATAGTAATACTCACCAGGTGACTGTTTTTGCGATATACGTACGAGCGACCAAATCGAACAGAAGGTTGGATGGATAGACGGAATGATCATTGTATCTGAGTTGTATTCGATTATATCGTGATGAAGTTCATATGGAAATACTCACCAGGTTACTGTTCTTTCGTTATACATACGAGCAACCGAATCGAACAGAAGTTTGAATGGATAGTATCTGGGTTGTATTTGATTATATCGTGATTATTATCATATAGTATGTCTAACCAGGTAACATTTCTTCCGTTATACAAACGAGCAACCGAATCGAACATAAGAATGAATGGATAGATTGAACAATCATTGTATCTGGGTTGTCTCCGATTATATCGTTATGATATATATTTAGTTACACCTACCATGTAACGGTTCTTTCGTAACACATACGAGCGTCTGAATCGAACATAAGGTTGGATGGTTAGACGGAACGATAATTGTAACTGAGTTGTATTCGATTATATCGTGGTGATGTTTAAATAGTAAAACTCACCAGGTGACTGTTCTTGCGTTATACATAAGAGCGACCCAATCGAACATAAGGTTGGATGGATAGACGGAATGATCATTGTATCTGAGTTGTATTCGATTATATCGTGATGACGTTCATATAGAAATACTCACCAGGTTACTGGTCTTTCGTTATACATACGAGCGACCGAAACGAACAGAGAGTTGAATGGATAGACTGAACAATCAATGTATCTGGGTGGTAGTCGATTATATCGCAATTCTGTATATATAGTGATACTTACCAGGTGACGATACTTCCGTTACACATACTAGCGACTGAATCGAACAGAATGTTGAATGGTTAGACGAAACGATAATTGTATCTGAGTTGAATTCGATGATATCGTGATGATGTTTATATAGCAATACTTACCAGGTAACTGTCCTTCCGTTTTACATACAAGCGACCGAATCGAGCAGAAGGTTAAATGGATAGATTGAACAATCATCGTATCTGAGTTGTATTCGATTATGTTTATATAGTTATACTTACCAGGTACCTGTTCTTTCGTTATACATACGAGCAACCCAATCGAACATAAGGTTGAATGGATAGATTAAACAATCGTCGTATCTGAATTGTATTCGATTATGTTTATATAGTTATACTCACCAGGTAACTGTTCTCCAGTTATACATAAGAGCGGCTGAACTAAACAGAAGGTTGAATGGATAGACAAAACGATAATTGTAACTGAGTTGTATTCGATTATTTCGTGGTAATGTTTATATAGTAATACTCACCAGGTGACTGTTCTTGCGATATACGTACGAGCGACCAAATCGAACAGAAGGTTGGATGGATAGACGGAATGATCATTGTATCTGAGTTGTATTCGATTATATCGTGATGACGTTCATATAGAAATACTCACCAGGTTACTGGTCTTTCGTTATACATACGAGCGACCGAATCGACTAGAGAGTTGAATGGATAGACTGAACAATCAATGTATCTGGGTGGTAGTCGATTATATCGCAATTCTGTATATATAGTGATACTTACCAGGTGACGATACTTCCGTTACACATACTAGCGACTGAATCGAACAGAATGTTGAATGGTTAGACGAAACGATAATTGTATCTGAGTTGAATTCGATGATATCGTGATGATGTTTATATAGCAATACTTACCAGGTAACTGTCCTTCCGTTTTACATACAAGCGACAGAATCTAGCAGAAGGTTAAATGGATAGATTGAACAATCATCGTATCTGAGTCGTATTCGATTATGTGTATATAGTTATACTCACCAGGTACCTGTTCTTTCGTTATACATACGAGCAACCCAATCGAACATAAGGTTGAATGGATAGATTAAACAATCATCGTATCTGAGTTGTATTCGATTATGTTTATATAGTTATACTCACCAGGTAACTGTTCTTCCGTTATACTTACGAGCGACTGAATTGAACAGAAGGTTGAATGAATAGACTAAACAATAATCGTATCTGGGATTGTATTCGATTATATCTTGATAATGTTCATATAGTTATACTCACCAGGAAACTGTTCTCCAGTTATACATAAGAGCGACTGAACTGAACAGAAGGTTGAATGGATAGACTGCACAATCATCGTATCTGGGTTGTATTTGATTATATCGTGATTATTATCATATAGTATGTCTAACCAGGTAACAGTTCATCCGTTAATCATACGAGCAACCGAATCGAACATAAGGTTGAATGGATAGATTGAACAATCATTGTATCTGGGTTGTCTCCGATTATATCGTCATGCTGTATATTTAGTTACACCTACCATGTAACGGTGACGGAATGATCATTGTATCTGAGTTGTATTCGATTATATCGTGATGAAGTTTATATGGAATTACTCACCAGGTTACTGTTCTTTCGTTATACATACGAGCAACCGAATCGAACAGAAGGTTGAATGGATAGTATCTGGGTTGTATTCGATTATGATGTTATGCTGTGTATATAGTTATACACACTAGGTGACGGTATTCCCGTTTTACATACGAACGACCGAAACGAACAGAAAGTTGAATGGATAGACTGAACAATCAATGTATCTGGGTGGTATCCGATTATATCGCAATACTGCATATATAGTGATACTTATCAGGTGACGGTACTTCCGTTACACATACTAGCGACTGAATCGAACAGAAGGTTAAATGGTTAGACGAAACGATAATTGTATCTCTGAGTTGTATTCGATGATATCGTGATGATGTTTATATAGCAATACTCACCAGGTAACTGTTCTTCCGTTTTACATACAAGCGGCCGAATCGAGCAGAAGGTAGAATTCAGTATAGATTGAACAATCGTCGTATCTGGGTTGTATTCGATTATGTTTATATAGTTATACTCACCAGGTTACTGTTCTTCCGTTATACATACGAGCAACCGAATCGAACAGAAGGTTGAATGGATAGTATCTGGGTTTTATTCGATTATGATGTTATGCTGTGTATATAGTTATACACATTAGGTGATGGTATTCCCGTTTTACATACGAGCGACCGAAACGAACAGAAAGTTGAATGGATAGACTGAACAATCAATGTAGCTGGGTGGTATCCGATTATATCGCAATACTGTATATATAGTGATACTTACCAGGTGACGGTATTTCCGTTACACATACTAGCGACTGAATCGAACAGAAGGTTGAATGGTTAGACGAAACGATAATTGTATCTCTGAGTTGTATTTGATGATATCGTGATGATGTTTATATAGCAATACTCACCAGGTAACTGTTCTTCCGTTTTACATACAAGCGACCGAATCGAGCAGAAGCTTAAATTTAGTATAGATTGAACAATCATCGTATCAGGGTTGTATTCGATTATGTTCATATAGTTATACTCACCAGGTAACTGTTCTTCCGTTATACATACGAGCGACTGAATTGAACAGAAGGTTGAATGGATAGACTAAACAATAATCGTATCTGGGGTTGTATTCGCTTATATCTTGATAATGTTCATATAGTTATACTCACCAGTAAACTGTTCTCCAGTTATACATAAGAGCGACTGAACTGAACAGAAGGTTGAATGGATAGACTGCACAATCATCGTATCTGGGTTGTATTTGATTATATCGTGATTATTATCATAATATAGTATGTCTAACCAGGTAACAGTTCTTCCGTTATACATACGAGCAACCAAATCGAACATAAGGTTGAATGGATAGATTGAACAATCATTGTATCTGGGTTGTCTCCGATTATATCGTTATGCTGTATATTTAGTTACAACTACCATGTAACGGTTCTTTCGTTACACATACGAGCGTCTGAATCGAACATAAGGTTGGATGGTTAGACGGAACGATAATTGTAACTGAGTTGTATTCGATTATATCGTGGTGATGTTTATATAGTAAAACTCACCAGGTGACTGTTCTTGCGTTATACATACGAGCGACCCAATCGAACATAAGGTTGGATGGATAGACGGAATGATCATTGTATCTGAGTTGTATCCGATCATATCGTGATGACGTTCATATAGAAATACTCACCAGGTTACTGGTCTTTCGTTATACATACGAGCGACCGAAACGAACAGAAAGTTGAATGGATAGACTGAACAATCAATGTATCTGGGTGGTAGTCGATTATATCGCAATTCTGTATATATAGTGATACTTACCAGGTGACGATACTTCCGTTACACATACTAGCGACTGAATCAAACAGAATGTTGAATGGTTAGACGGAACGATAATTGTATCTGAGTTGAATTCGATGATATCGTGATGATGTTTATATAGCAATACTTACCAGGTAACTGTCCTTCCGTTTTACATACAAGCGACTGAATCGAGCAGAAGGTTAAATGAATAGAACAATCATCGTATCTGAGTTGTATTCGATTATGTTTATATAGTTATACTCACCAGGTACCTGTTCTTCCGTTATACATACGAGCGAATGAATTGAACAGAAGGTTGAATGTATAGACTAAACAATGATCCTATCTGGGGTTGTATTCGATTATATCGTGATGATGTTTATATAGTTATACTCACCAGGTAACTGTTCTGCCGTTTTACATACAAGCGGCCGAATCGAGCAGAAGGTTGAATCCATTATAGATTGAACAATCGTCGTATCTGGGTTGTATTCGATTATGTTTATATAGTTATACTCACCAGGTACCTGTTCTTTCGTTATACGTACGAGCAACCCAATCGAACATAAGGTTGAATGGATAGATTAAACAATCATCGTATCTGAGTTGTATTCGATTATGTTTATATAGTTATACTCACCAGGTAACTGTTCTTCCGTTATACATACGAGCGACTGAATTGAACAGAAGGTTGAATGTATAGACTAAACAATGATCCTATCTGGGGTTGTATTCGATTATATCGTGATGATGTTTATATAGTTATACTCACCAGGTAACTGTTCTTCAGTTATACATAAGAGCGGCTGAACTGAACAGAAGGTTGAATGGATAGACAAAACAATAATTGTAACTGAGTTGTATTCGATTATATCGTGGTTATGTTTATATAGTAATACTCACCAGGTGACTGTTCTCGCGTTATACGTACGAGCGACCAAATCGAACAGAAGGTGACGGAATGATCATTGTATCTGAGTTGTATTCGATTATATCGTGATGAAGTTCATATGGAAATACTCACCAGGTTACTGTTCTTTCGTTATACATACGAGCAACCGAATCGAACAGAAGGTTGAATGGATAGTATCTGGGTTGTATTCGATTATGATGTTATGCTGTGTATATAGTTATACACACTAGGTGACGGTATTCCCGTTTTACATACGAACGACCGAAACGAACAGAAAGTTGAATGGATAGACTGAACAATCAATGTATCTGGGTGGTATCCGATTATATCGCAATACTGTATATATAGTGATACTTACCAGGTGACGGTACTTCCGTTACACATACTAGCGACTGAATCGAACAGAAGGTTAAATGGTTAGACGAAACGATAATTGTATCTCTGAGTTGTATTCGATAATATCGTGATGATGTTTATATATCAATACTCACCAGGTAACTGTTCTTCCGTTTTACATACAAGCGGCCGAATCGAGCAGAAGGTTGAATTCAGTATAGATTGAACAATCTTCGTATCTGGGTTGTATTCGATTATGTTTATATAGTTATACTCACCAGGTAACTGTTCTTCCGTTATACATACGAGCGACTGAATTGAACAGAAGGTTGAATGGATAGACTAAACAATAATCGTATCTGGGGTTGTTTTCGATTATATCTTGATAATGTTCATATAGTTATACTCACCAGGAAACTGTTCTCCAGTTATACATAACAGCGACTGAACTGAACAGAAGGTTGAATGGATAGACTGCACAATCATCGTATCTGGGTTGTATTTGATTATATCGTGATTATTATCATATAGTATGTCTAACCAGGTAACAGTTCTTCCGTTATACATAAGAGCAACCGAATCGAACATAAGGTTGAATGGATAGATTAAATAATCATTGTATCTGGGTTGTCTCCGATTATATCGTTATGCTGTATATTTAGTTACACCTACCATGTAACGGTTCTTTCGTTACACATACGAGCGTCTGAATCGAACATAAGGTTGGATGGTTAGACGGAACGATAATTGTAACTGAGTTGTATTCGATTATATCGTGGTGATGTTTATATAGTAAAACTCACCAGGTGACTGTTCTTGCGTTATACATACGAGCGACCCAATCGAACATAAGGTTGGATGGATAGACGGAATGATCATTGTATCTGAGTTGTATTCGATTATATCGTGATGACGTTCATATAGAAATACTCACCAGGTTACTGGTCTTTCGTTATACATACGAGCGACCGAAACGAACAGAAAGTTGAATGGATAGACTGAACAATCAATGTATCTGGGTGGTAGTCGATTATATCGCAATTCTGTATATATAGTGATACTTACCAGGTGACGATACTTCCGTTACACATACTAGCGACTGAATCGAACAGAATGTTGAATGGTTAGACGGAACGATAATTGTATCTGAGTTGAATTCGATGATATCGTGATGATGTTTATATAGCAATACTTACCAGGTAACTGTCCTTCCGTTTTACATACAAGCGACTGAATCGAGCAGAAGGTTAAATGGATAGAACAATCATCGTATCTGAGTTGTATTCGATTATGTTTATATAGTTATACTCACCAGGTACCTGTTCTTCCGTTATACATACGAGCGAATGAATTGAACAGAAGGTTGAATGTATAGACTAAACAATGATCCTATCTGGGGTTGTATTCGATTATATCGTGATGATGTTTATATAGTTATACTCACCAGGTAACTGTTCTGCCGTTTTACATACAAGCGGCCGAATCGAGCAGAAGGTTGAATCCATTATAGATTGAACAATCATCGTATCTGGGTTGTATTCGATTATGTTTATATAGTTATACTCACCAGGTACCTGTTCTTTCGTTATACGTACGAGCAACCCAATCGAACATAAGGTTGAATGGATAGATTAAACAATCATCGTATCTGAGTTGTATTCGATTATGTTTATATAGTTATACTCACCAGGTAACTGTTCTTCCGTTATACATACGAGCGGCTGAATTGAACAGAAGGTTGAATGTATAGACTAAACAATGATCCTATCTGGGGTTGTATTCGATTATATCGTGATGATGTTTATATAGTTATACTCACCAGGTAACTGTTCTCCAGTTATACATAAGAGCGGCTGAACTGAACAGAAGGTTGAATGGATAGACAAAACAATAATTGTAACTGAGTTGTATTCGATTATATCGTGGTTATGTTTATATAGTAATACTCACCAGGTGACTGTTCTCGCGTTATACGTACGAGCGACCAAATCGAACAGAAGGTGACGGAATGATCATTGTATCTGAGTTGTATTCGATTATATCGTGATGAAGTCCATATGGAAATACTCACCAGGTTACTGTTCTTTCGTAATACATACGAGCAACCGAATCGAACAGAAGGTTGAATGGATAGTATCTGGGTTGTATTCGATTATGATGTTATGCTGTGTATATAGTTATACACACTAGGTGACGGTATTCCCGTTTTACATACGAACGACCGAAACGAACAGAAAGTTGAATGGATAGACTGAACAATCAATGTATCTGGGTGGTATCCGATTATATCGCAATACTGTATATATAGTGATACTTACCAGGTGACGGTACTTCCGTTACACATACTAGCGACTGAATCGAACAGAAGGTTAAATGGTTAGACGAAACGATAATTGTATCTCTGAGTTGTATTCGATAATATCGTGATGATGTTTATATAGCAATACTCACCAGGTAACTGTTCTTCCGTTTTACATACAAGCGGCCGAATCGAGCAGAAGGTTGAATTCAGTATAGATTGAACAATCTTCGTATCTGGGTTGTATTCGATTATGTTTATATAGTTATACTCACCAGGTAACTGTTCTTCCGTTATACATACGAGCGACTGAATTGAACAGAAGGTTGAATGGATAGACTAAACAATAATCGTATCTGGGGTTGTTTTCGATTATTTCTTGATAATGTTCATATAGTTATACTCACCAGGAAACTGTTCTCCAGTTATACATAACAGCGACTGAACTGAACAGAAGGTTGAATGGATAGACTGCACAATCATCGTATCTGGGTTGTATTTGATTATATCGTGATTATTATCATATAGTATGTCTAACCAGGTAACAGTTCTTCCGTTATACATACGAGCAACCGAATCGAACATAAGGTTGAATGGATAGATTGAATAATCATTGTATCTGGGTTGTCTCCGATTATATCGTTATGCTGTATATTTAGTTACACCTACCATGTAACGGTTCTTTCGTTACACATACGAGCGTCTGAATCGAACATAAGGTTGGATAGTTAGACGGAACGATAATTGTAACTGAGTTGTATTCGATTATATCGTGGTGATGTTTATATAGTAAAACTCACCAGGTGACTGTTCTTGCGTTATACATACGAGCGACCCAATCGAACATAAGGTTGGATGGATAGACGGAATGATCATTGTATCTGAGTTGTATTCGATTATATCGTGATGACGTTCATATAGAAATACTCACCAGGTTACTGGTCTTTCGTTATACATACGAGCGACCGAAACGAACAGAAAGTTGAATGGATAGACTGAACAATCAATATATCTGGGTGGTTGTCGATTATATCGCAATTCTGTATATATAGTGATACTTACCAGGTGACGATACTTCCGTTACACGATCTGAAGAATTCGAAAAAGTTCCAAGGGGGCACCCTTTGATGCAATTTTTTTTTCGATTTCGGTTTTTTCGATTGGAGAAATGGATTCTATGAAAAAAAAAAGCAGATTGGTATAATCGAAGTTGAAAATCGTTCCATCCGTTCAGAAGTTAAGGCGATCTGAAGAATTCAAAAAAGTTCCAAGGGGACCCCCTTTAATGCAATTTTTTTTTCGATTTCGGTTTTTTCGATTGGAGAAATGGATTCTATGAAAAAAAAACAAACAGATTGGTATGATCGAAGTTGAAAATCGGTCCATCCGTTCGGAAGTTAAGGCGATCTGAAGAATTCGAAAAAGTTCCAAGGGGGCCCCCTTTGATGCATTTTTTTTTCGATTTCGGTTCTTTCGTTTGAAGAAATGGATTCTATGAAAAAAAAACAAGCAGATTGGTATGATCGAAGTTGAAAATCGGTCCATCCGTTCGGAAGTTAAGGCGATCTGAAAAATTCGAAAAAGTTCCAAGATGGCCCCCTTTGGTGCATTTTCTTTTCGATTTCGGTTTTTTAGATTGAAGAAATGGATTCTATGAAAAAAACAAACAGATTGGTATGATCGAAGTTGAAAATCGGTCCATCCGTTCGGAAGTTATGGCGATCTGAAGAATTCGAAAAAGTTCCAAGGGGGCCCCCTTTGATGCATTTTTTTTTCGATTTCGGTTTCTCCGATTGAAGAAATGGATTCTATGGAAAAAAACAAGCAGTTTGGTATGATCGAAGTTGAAAATCGGTCCATCCGTTCGGAAGTTAAGGCGATCTGAAGAATTCGAAAAAGTTCCAAGGGGGCCCCCTTTGATGCATTTTTTTTTTCGATTTTGGTTCTTTCGTTTGAAGAAATGGATTCTATGAAAAAACAAGCAAATTGGTATGATCGAAGTTGAAAATCGGTCCATCCGTTCGGAAGTTAAGGCGATCTGAAGAATTCGAAAAAGTTCCAAGAGGGCCTCCTTTGGTGATTTTTCTTTTCGATTTCGGTTTTTTAGATTGGAGAAATGGATTCTATGAAAAAAACAAACAGATTGGTATGATCGAAGTTGAAAATCGGTCCATCCGTTCGGAAGTTAAGGCGATCTGAAGAATTCGAAAAAGTTCGAAGAGGGCCTCCTTTGATGCATTTTTTTTTTCGATTTCGGTTTCTTCGATTGAAGAAATGGATTCTATGAAAAAAAAACAGATTGGTATGATCGAAGTAGAAAATCGGTCCATCCGTTCGGAAGTTAAGGCGATCTGAAGAATTCGAAAAAGTTCCAAGGGGGCCCCCTTTGATGCATTTTTTTTTCGATTTCGGTTTCTCCGATTGAAGAAATGGATTCTATGGAAAAAAACAAGCAGTTTGGTATGTTCGAAGTTGAAAATCGGTCCATCCGTTCGGAAGTTAAGGCGATCTGAAGAATTCGAAAAAGTTCCAAGGGGGCACCCTTTGATGCAATTTTTTTTTCGATTTCGGTTTTTTCGATTGAAGAAATGGATTCTATGAAAAAAAAACAAGCAGATTGGTATGATCGAAGTTGAAAATCGGTCCATCCGTTCGGAAGTTAAGGCGTATGTAAAACGGAAGAACAGTTACCTGGTGAGTATTGCTATAAACATCATCACGATATCATCGAATACAACTCAGATACAATTATCGTTTCGTCTAACCATTTAACCTTTTGTTCGATTCAGTCGCTAGTATGTGTAACGGAAGTACCGTCACCTGGTAAGTATCACTATATATACAGTATTGCGATATAATCGGATACCACCCAGATACATCGATTGTTCAGTCTATTCATTCAACTTTCTGTTCGTTTCGGTCGCTCGTATGTAAAACGGGAATACCGTCACCTAGTGTGTATAACTATATACACAGCATAACATCATAATCGAATACAACCCATACTATCCATTCAACCTTCTGTTCAATTCAGTCGCTCGTATGTATAACGGAAGATCAGTTACCTGGTTATAACTATATAAAGATAATCGAATACAACCCAGATACGATGATTGTTCAATCTATCTATTTAACCTTCTGCTCGATACGGTCGCTCGTATGTAAAACGGAAGAACAGTAAACTGGTGAGTATTGCTATAAACATCATCACGATATCATCGAATACAACTCAGAACCGTTACATGGCAGGTGTAACTAAATATACAACATAACGATATATTCGGATACAACCCATATACAATGATTGTTCAATCTATCCATTCAACCTTATGTTCGATTCGGTTGCTAGTATGTATAACGGAAGATTTGTTTCTTGGTTAGACATATCATATGATAATCATCACGATATAATCAAATGCAACCCAGAAAGGATGATTGTACAGTCTATCCACTCAACCTTCTCTTCGATTCGGTCGCTCTTACGTATAACGAAAGGACAGTTACCTGGTGAGTATAACTATAAAAACATCATCACGATATAATCGAATACAACCCCAGATACTATTATTGTTTAGTCTATCCATTCAACCTTCTGTTTAATTCAGTCGCTCGTATATATAACGGAAGAACAGTTACCTGGTGAGTATAACTATATAAACATTACCGAATACAACCCAGATACGATGACTGTTCAATCTATCCATTCAACCTTATGTTCGATTCGGTTGCTCATATGTATAACGGAAGAACAGGTACCTGGTGAGTATAACTATATAAACATAATCGAATACAACTCAGATACGATGATTGTTTAATCTATCCATTTAACCTTCTGCTCGATTCGGTCGCTTGTATGTAAAACGGAAGGACAGTTACCTGGTGAGTATTGCTATATAAACATCATCACGATATCATCGAATACAACTCAGATACAATTATCGTTTCGTCTAACCATTCAACATTCTGTTCGATTCAGTCGCTAGTATGTGTAACGGAAGTATCGTCACCTGGTAAGTATCACTATATATACAGAATTGCGATATAATCGGATACCACCCAGATACATTGATTGTTCAGTCTATCCATTCAACTTTCTGTTCGTTTCGGTCGCTCGTATGTAAAATGGGAATACCGTCACCTAGTGTGTATAACTATATACACAGCATAACATCATAATCGAATACAACCCAGATACTATCCATTCAACCTCCTGTTCGATTCGGTTGCTCGTATGTATAACGAAAGAACAGTAACCTGGTGAGTATTTCTATATGAACGTCATCACGATATAATCGAATACAACTCAGATACAATTATCATTCCGTCTATCCATCCAACCTTATGTTCGATTCAGACGCTCGTATGTGTAACGAAAGAACCGTTACATGGTAGGTGTAACTAAATATACAGCATAACGATATAATCGGAGACAACTCAGATAAAATGATTGTTCAATCTATCCATCCGACCTCATGTTCGATTCGGTTGCTCGTATGTTTAACGAAAGAACTATTACCTGGTTAGACATACTATATGATAATCATCACGATATAATCGAATGCAACCCAGATACGATGATTGTTCAGTCTATCCATTCAACATTCTGTTCAGTTCAGTCGCTCTTATATATAACTGGATAACAGTTACCTGGTGAGTATAACTATATAAACATCATCACGATATACTCGAATACAACCCCAGATACGATTATTGTTTAGTCTAACTATTCAACCACCTGTTCGATTCGGATGCTCTTATGTATAACGAAAGAACAGTAACCTGGTGAGTATTTCTATATGAACGTCATCACGAAATAATCGAATACAACTCGGATACAATTATCATTCCGTCTATCCATCCAACCTTCTGCTCAATTGGGTCGCTCGTATGTATAACGCAAGAACAGTCACCTGGTGTTTATTACTATATAAACATCACCACGATATAATCGAATACAACTCAGTTACAATTATCGTTCCGCAAAACCATCCAACCTTATGTTCGATTCAGACGCTCGTATGTGTAACGAAAGAATCGTTACATGGTAGGTGTAACTAAATATACAGCATAACGATATATTCGGATACAACCCAGATACAATGATTGTTCAATCTATCCATTCAACCTTCTGTTCGATTCGGTTGCTCGTATGTATAACGAAAGAACAGTAACCTGGTGAGTATTTATATATGAACTTCATCACGATATAGTCGAATACAACTCAGATTCAATGATCATTCCGTCTATCCATTCAACCTTCTGTTCGATTGGGTCGCTCGTATGTGTAACGAAAGAACCGTTACATGGTAGGTGTATCTAAATATACAGCATAACGATATAATCGGAGACAACCCAGATACAATGATTGTTCAATCTATCCATTCAACCTTCTGTTCAGATCAGTCGCTCTTATGTATAACTGGAGAACAGTTACCTGGTGAGTATAACTATATGAACATCATCACGATATAATCGAATACAACCCCAGATACGATCATTGTTTAGTCTATCCATTCAACCTTCTGTTCAATTCAGTCGCTCGTATGTATAACGGAAGAACAGTTACCTGGTGAGTATAACTATATAAACATAATCGAATACAACTCAGATACGATGATTGTTCAATCTATCCATTCAACCTCATGTTTGATTCGGTTGCTCGTCGGTATAACGGAAGAACAGGTACCTGGTGAGTATTGCTATATAAACATCATCACGATATCATCGAATACAACTCAGATACAATTATCCTTTCGTCTAACCATTCAAGCTTCTGTTCAATTCAGTCGCTCGTATGTATAACGGAAGAACAGTTACCTGGTGAGTATAACTATATAAACATAATCGAATACAACTCAGATACGATGATTGTTCAATCTATCCATTCAACCTTATGTTCGATTCGGTTGCTCGTATGTATAACGGAAGAACAGGTACCTGGTGAGTATAACTATATAAACATAATCGAATACAACTCAGATACGATGATTATTCAATCTATCCATTTAACCTTCTGCTCGATTGGGTCGCTTGTATGTAAAACGGAAGGACAGTTACCTGGTGAGTATTGCTATATGAACATCATCACGATATCATCGAATACAACTCAGATACAATTATCGTTTCGTCTAACCATTCAACATTCTGTTCGATTCAGTCGCTAGTATGTGTAACGGAAGTATCGTCACCTGGTAAGTATCACTATATATACATTATTGCGATATAATCGGATACCACCCAGATACATTGATTGTTCAGTCTATCCATTCAACTTTCTTTTCGTTTCGGTCGCTCGTATGTAAAACGGGAATACCGTCTCCTAGTGTGTATAACTATATACACAGCATAACATCATAATCGAATACAACCCATATACTATCCATTCAACCTTCTGTTCAATTCAGTCACTCGTATGTATAACGGTATTCCCGTTTCACATACTAGCGACCGAAACGAACAGAGAGTTGAATGTATAGACTGAACAATCAATGTATCTGGGTGGTATCCGATTATATCGCAATTCTGTATATATAGTGATACTTACCAGGTGACGATACTTTCGTTACACATACTAGCGACTGAATCGAACAGAATGTTGAATGGTTAGACGAAACGATAATTGTATCTGAGTTGTATTCGATGATATCGTGATGATGTTTATATAGTAATACTCACCAGGTAACTGTCCTTCCGTTTTACATACAAGCGACCGAATCGAGCAGAAGGTTGAATGGATAGATTGAACAATCATCGTATCTGAGTTGTATTCGATTATGTTTATATAGTTATACTCACCAGGTACCTGTTCTTCCGTTATACATACAAGCAACCGAATCGAACATAAGGTTGAATGGATAGATTGAACAATAATCGTATCTGAGTTGTATTCAATTATGTTTATATAGTTATACCCACCAAGTAACTGTTCTTCCGTTATACATACGAGCGACTGAATTGAACAGAAGGTTGAATGGATAGACTAAACAATGATCGTATCTGGGGTTGTAATCGATTATATCGTGATGATGTTTATATAGTTATACTCACCAGGTAACTGTTCTCCAGTTATACATAAGAGCGACTGAACTGAACAGAAGGTTGTATGGATAGACTGAACAATCATCGTATCTGGGTTGTATTCGATTATTTCGTCATGATTATTATATATTATGTCTAACCAGGTAACTGTTCTTCCGTTATACATACGAGCAACCGAATCGAACATAAGGTTGAATGGATAGATCGAACAATCATTGTATCTGGGTTGTCTCCGATTATATCGCTATGCTGTATATTTAGATACACCTACCATGTAACGGTTCTTTCTTTACACATACGAGCGTCTGAATCGAACATAAGGTTGGATGGTTTGACGGAACGATAATTGTAACTGAGTTGTATTCGATTATATCGTGGTGATTTTTATATAGTATTACTCACCAGGTGACTGTTCTTGCGTTATACGTACGAGCGACCCAATCGAACAGGAGGTTGGATGGATAGACGGAATGATTATTGTATCTGAGTTGTATTCGATTATATCGTGATGAAGTTTATATGGAAATACTCACCAGGTTACTGTTCTTTCGTTATACATACGAGCAACCGAATCGAACAGAAGGTTGAATGGATAGTATCTGAGTTGTATTCGATTATGATGTTATGCTGTGTATATAGTTTGCTACATTATAAATGCTACATTAAAAATGCTAGTCCATGAGTTTTCTCAATAAATATTTCTTCCACCAGGGTTTGGAAGAATTTGATGTTATGGTCATAAAATAAGTTATTTCTCCTTAACTTACAAAAAAAATGCAATACAAGAAGAGTTTAACGTGTATTGATAACACCCTGTATAGTTATTGAGTTACCAACACACGACCTGGCTAGCTGTGGGTTCTCTGTATGGTGGTCCTGGATTCACCTAATAAAACAACCCCGTTTTACACAAAATTTTACTAAATAAATGGGAATATGTTAAAGTAAATAAAGTAAATTAAATAATTTAACTTGAATTCAAAACATTTGATACCTGGTAAATGTCATCAGAACAAAAGGACATATTATTCAGACACAAGGGAGATCTCTCTTGGGCGATAAATATTACATTGTCAGGTGTCTCACATGATCTACCAACACTCTAGGGCGTTTTATAAAGGAAATGTATAACTCAAGGTAATAAATGAGACTCATCATCATCACAATATTCTTAGACCACTTAGCTGGAAACGTTTGGTTGGCTTGGTTGATGGCAGGTAGTGATGAAGCCTCGGATGGAGTCCTAGTGGCACCACTGGATAAGGACTTCCTTGTCCTTAACAGCCTGTCTGTTCCACAAAGAGGCTTAGGGTAGAACCATAAACATATACAGGTGAGCAGTAGAATGACCACTGGGGAAGGGTGACCACAAATGAAGTCCAGAACTCCCAGAGGAAGGACCCCCTTCTCAACGAGAGATTCGATGTACATAGGCGGGAAAAGCCGTGGATGTAAGGTGGCTTATGAGAAGCTGTCTCGATGGTTCTGGAGACAGGAGTAGCACAAAATGGACGCTCTGCCGGTAGAATCCGCACCAGGCGGTTGTGAAAAAAGCACTTCACAAAATCAGTTGCCAAACAGCTGACAAACTCTCCACTTTTCACAATTTATTCTCACAGTGAAATTGATCCCCCTAATTTGGGTATTCTTCTAAAAGAATCAACAATATATTTCACTTGTGAAATCGGCCAGAGGTTTCCAGAAGAATCGTACACCAAAAAAAAATCTTTTTTCTTTCATAAAATAACAACTCCTCTCGGTAGGGGCAGCACCTGTTGATAATCGACAATCGACGGCTACCGAAACGGCATAGGCGTCTCTACATGAAAACATAACGGAAAAGCGATGTCTCATCTCTGATTCGATGATCAAACATCATGAATATTCACCAGTACTTCACGATGATGTAGGTGAACTATTTTTAGCAACTCCCTAGCGTCCCAACAATGAAGGAAAACTGAATATCAGAAACAACTCGGCGCTACTGCCTATGGACACTGTCCGCACTCACAGCGAAAGATGATGACCAACTTCATGCGGTCTCTCGACAGTCTCGACTTGGTCTCGACACAGGTCTCGATTTCATTGAATGTCAACAACAAACATCATTTCTCAGATGCACTCGAGAAAATGTCAAAACATCAAAACAAGGATGAAAATAATCAAAACCAACGAAATCATTGAGACCGAACCAAGATGGTACCAGAAGGATATTCAGTCATTCAAACAATTCCGAGATAACTGGGAGAATCCAAGAATATGGTAAGTCAACATCTACATTTTATCAATTGTTTTTGAGATAACCTAACCATCATTTTCAGGTGACTCATTTGGATCCAAAATACCGATGTAACTAATTCCAGAAACGAACCAGAGTCTGCTGTAGGTCCTCATCAACTACAAGTGAACGGAATGTTACTGCAGTGATATATGTTGTGGAATTATGTCGGACTTACGAAGTATGAAAGCAGCTGCAAGTATTATAGAAAAAGGAAATAGTGAATTCTTGATTCGGAGGTGTGTTCTATGGTTATGCAGCGTTACTATCCCTGATTTGTTAGTGTATGTTATTGTTATACAGTGTGGTGGAATCAAATTTGAGTAACTATCCTTGATTTCATTTTGTACACGTAACAACTCCCCCTCAACCCCCGAGAGAATTACTTAGTAATTCTCGATAAAAAAAAAAAACTTACGAGACATAAATACTTAGACTAATTACTTATCGAAATACGTGAAGACTGCTCCGCTTTTTGCGACGTCAGACTTAAAGAGAATACCGAATCCATCAATGATCCACGAGGTGGTTTCTTTCCAAACATTCCAAGTCAGACAACGAAATGTATATGCACGTATTGCGAGTACTAACGACAAACATACTACTCTGATACAAATAATCTTGGTTGAAAGTTGGGTTGCGATATCGTCATATTTTTTTTTTTTATCTGTTTCCGATTCATATTCGGAGTCAGGTGGCTTCGCCTTTAGGTCTTTCACATGCCATGTTCCTTTAGGACGATTATGCTCATCAGAGAGTTCATATGTGGTAGCAGATAATTTATTGCTAATGACAAAAGGTCCTACAAATTTGCTAGCCAGTTTCGCCGTAAAATTATTAGCTGCATTTGATAATATGTGATTTCTTCGGTAGACTTCATCACCGACCGCAAAGCTTTCGTGTCGACGTCTCAGATTAAAACGATTCTTCGTAACAATATGAGCCTTACGTATGCGTTCCTGAACATCCTGATGAACTGTAAGAATCTGTTCTGATCTAGCTATAAGATCTTGTGAAGAACATTCGGCAAAAGTGGGTGAGCTATGCAGGTTACCCGCGCCAACGTATTCCCGAGAAAAATTGACAAAATAGGGGGTGAGCCCTGTGACTTCGTGGACAGATGAGCGGATCGCACATCCTACCTTTGGAAGAAGACGATCCCAATTTTTATGATTATCTTCGATATAGCAGCGAAGCATTGTCTTCAGTACTCCGTTTACACGTTCGACAGGGTTAGCCTGTGGGTGATAGGCGGGACTAAATCTAATTTCAACGGAATAAGAACGACACATCTCGGTAAACTGATGACTCCGAAATTGGACGCCATTGTCACACAGGACAAATTGTGGACAACCGAAAACTAAAAAGATCTGTTCCTCAATAACTCGTCGGACAGCAACAGCAGTGGCTGATCGAAGAGGAAAAAATAGTGAGAATTTACTAAAGGTGTCTAGCACGACTAGTATAAAACGATATCCTTGTGAGGATCTTGGTAATGGCCCGAATAGATCAATACTAATAGTGGCCCATGGTCTGACTACTTCAGGAGGTTTGCCTAACATACCCGCCGGGGGACGTAGGATCGGTTTATTCGTAAGACATGAATGACAACGCCGTATGTATCGAGTCACGTCGGCTCTCATTTTCGGCCAGAAATAACGCCTTTTCAGACGTTCGTAGGTCTTAAACACACCACCATGTCCAGCAGTTATATCATCGTGATTTTTTTTGAGGATTTCTTGACGTTGGTTTTTCGGTACCACGATTTTCCAAAATTCGGATTCGTCATGCAAGTCAGGATAGGAACATTTGACGTATTTATAGAGCACACCGTCGCTATAACGCCATTGAGAAAAGCCTAAAGGATTTGTTTTTACTTTTTCAACGAGTGTATGATACCATTTGTCGGAAGGAGCAGGACGCTGTTCGGAGCCAGGAATATCCATTACTAACAATTCAGGAACGGATCTACTCAATATATCGGGAATTACCAATTCGCGTCCTTTCCGATGGACTACCACAAAGTTGAATTGTTGGAGTCGCAAAACCCAACGGGCTAGGCGACCAGTGGGTTCTTTCAAGTTATGGAGCCACACTAAACTGTGATGGTCCGTGATAACTTTAAATGAATAACCCTCCAAATAAGCTCTTAATTTCTCACACGCATAAATAACGGCAAGAAGTTCCCGTTCGGTCGTGGAATAATTTTTTTCTGTTTTAGAAAGAGAACGTGATATATATAAAATAACGTGCTCGCCATCGTCATATTCCTGGGAAAGAACGGCACCTATTCCGTATGCTGAAGCGTCAGTCTGCACTGTAAAAGGTTTCGAAAAATCCGGACAAACTAACACAGGAGCTGATGCCAACGAATTTTTGATAGATTGAAATGCTTTATCACATTGCTCTGTCCAAACCCATTTCTTGTGCTTGCACAATAACGCAGTGAGTGGAGCGATGGTCGTGGAAAAACTTGGTAGAAAGCGGCGATACCACGATGCCATTCCTATTACTCTTCGTACCTCAGTCGTATTGGTGGGTGGTTTGATGTTCAAGATTGCACTGACCTTTTCAGGATCTACGTGTAGTCCAAACTTGTCTACTACGTAGCCCAGATACCTCAATTCTCCTCTACAAAACTGACATTTCTCGGGTGATAAAGTTAAACCAGCTGACAACAACCGCTCAAAAATTGTTCTCAAAACCTCTACATGTTTTTCGAAAGTTTCTGTGACAACAATCACATCATCCAAATATACAAAGGAATGTGGTTCCATCTCCGCTCCGAGCAACCGATCAACCAAACGTTGCCAAGTTGCTGGGGCATTGGTTAACCCAAAGGGCATCTTCTTAAATTGATACAATCCCCGTCCGGGAACGGTGAAAGCTGTTTTCTCACGAGAATCCGGGGCAACTGGAACTTGCCAATAAGCAGAACGGATATCAAGAGAGCTCAAATATTTGGCATTTCGAAGTTTATCGAGGATCGTAGCTATAAATGGGATGGGATAGGCATCTTTCTTGGTAACACGATTTAAGGCACGGTAGTCGACGCAAAAACGCCATTTATCCTTTCCCTTAGGTACCAACAACACTGGTGAAGACCAAGGTGAATCAGAGTGCTCAATAATATCTTCCCTGAGCATAACTTCTATTTCCTCATCAATGCGTTTTTGCACAATTGGCGAGTAACGATAAGGTCTCAGCCTTATGGGTTCTCCTTCTGTAACTATCCTATGTTCTACCAGTTTGGTACATCCGATTTTATCCCCCATCAACCCGAAATATTTAGTCGTCAATTCGGCAAGTGATTTTCTCTGGTCAGCATTTAACACATCACGGGATACCAAAGCGTCAATAACGGAAACGGACGGACATGAATTTTGAAAAGACCAACAGCTCTTTCTCAAATCTGGAATTAAACCCATTTTAACCCAAAAATCTATACCTAATACCAAAACGTGCGATAAACTGGGAACAATTAATATTTCCAAGGTACACACCTTTCCCTGTAACTTTACTGGCACACAACAAGAACCCAGAATTGTACACGTTTCATTATTTGCCACGGCGCAATTTTCAATTGGAGTTTTTGATAATTGCAAACCTATGCTTTTCAAAATGTCCCATCCTTTCTGATTCATGAAAGTAAAATTTGCTCCAGAATCCAGAAGGCCCATAAATTCGATATCAAATATCGTTAAACTTACGTAGGGACGATTGTCCCCTTCACATTGTGCGAAAATGTAGGATAGAACTGGTTTAATACCCTCCACGTTCAGATAAGATTGATTAGTCGAAGGACACACCGAACTCACATTTCGACTACTTAGTGAGTCGGACTGAAGTTTCCCGAACGATTACAAATGGGACATGATCTAGTGGTTTCGTTAGGCTGTCCACAACGGAAACAGTGTTTCGACATGGGATGGTTACAATCTTTCTTCAAGTGACCTGTCTCCCGACAGTTCCAACAAACTATGGTAGAACGACCGGTGGCTGTCCAGGAAGTATTAGGGCCTTGGTTCGGAATTGTCTCCACAGAACTAAGCTGTGACCTACGAGATTTCTGATACATGAGCTCAGGTTCAGTCACTAAATTTGGATTGGTAGGAGGGGGACGCATGCGTTGAGTACGAGTTCGTACTTCTTCAATGGCTTGGGCGGCCCGTTCGAGTTCAGATATGGAGTTGATTGATTGTAAAGCCAACTGTTGTTGCATGTTAGGCAGTAGATTCCGACGAATTATTCTTAACTGAGTTGCTTCACTGGGTGGTTCCGTAAGCTTCCTGTACCTTCCTCAGTACCTTGCGTACGATTTCGAATATCGCACCATATGTCTTCTTCATACTCAGACGATAAGTAAGTTGACCGAAGTTTGGTTTTAAGTTCACCCCAACTACTTATGGTATCTCGTATAGCTCGGTACCACGAAAGTGCCGTTCCCGTAAATAATATTACAATACTCTGTACAAGTTGTTCTTCGGTGACACCACATGCGTAACGAAGTTCCTCAACTCTTTCCAGAAAACATGTGACACTACTTTGGCCATCAAAGCGAAGATTCCATTTAGAAATCGTTGCAAAACTACGAGAATTATCATTGGAGAAATTATCATTGCGAGCGGTAACGACTTGTCGGCGAAGTAGGGATTGACCGGAATGATCACCCAATTTTAACTGTTGGAACTGAGGGTCAACGGCAATTGTTGAATGTAAATCTTCACTCATGGATCGCGCCATAGTCACAGGTTGTGAATTAATATTGACTGTGCTAGTATGTGGGATATCTAGTCTAGTACTCCGGTAAGCGTCAATTCGATCATTAGAATTTTTCTGTAATAACGGATCATCCGATATAATGCGGTCAGGTATATGTTGGATATTACTTGGACTATCCTGTGGATGTACATCCTGTACAATGCAAGAATCATCCGGTATAACACGACTATGAGCATCACTTCTAATATTTGGGATATCCTGATTTTGGACATTCGGTACAGTCGGGACATCCCGTGAAACCGTGGGTATAGAACGAACGTGATCATTTTCTATATTATGACAATTTGAAACATAGGGATTTTCATAATAATTCCTTGCCTGGGGAAATGACAGATTTCTCTTGACCACTGGTATTTTTGGAGAACAACCAACTGTCACAGGGCAGGAATTGTTTAAACTGGTTCTCCCGCTAGAAGTATTAGGCAGAGGGGCTGGTCCATATAACTGGGATAGCATGTCAAGGTTACTTTGAAATCGCGGAGGGTTCAAAGTGGGATTAGGTTGATCCAACAATGATACATTTTCTGAACCATTTCTATTGGATAGGGGATGTTCTGAGTTGAGGTCATGTCCTAAAGTACAATTCTGAAATATATTTTCTAATTTATCCATACTCTCAGCACAATGTTTTATTAATAGTGTTCTCCTTGTCTGATATTCTTTTGATTTGATTCTATTTAATCGGCCTGCTATGTGTATTAAACGCGTTTCAATTCTTTTGTGTTCATTGATAGCGTTATTCTCATCAAAATTTGTTATGAGATCATCTATTTCCATTAATTTTGTGTCACAAATATCAAGTTCTCCCATGGGGTCTAAGCTGATCCCAGGAAACATGCCTGATTTATCCAATTTCAAGAATAGCCTCAATCTCTTACGTTTGTCTTCTACAGTTCCCTCTGTAACCGCTCCTCTAATTATCAACTCATAAGAAAGCTCATCCGATAGTAATCGATTCACTTCCATTTTCTATAATCTTGCTTATGTGTTTTTAACTTTATTTCTCGAGAAAATTGATTGTATTTGAATGGATTTCACTCTCAATCTTCGTTAATGACGACCTACAGCATTCCCCTCGCTTTCCCAGGAAAAAAAAAAAAACAACAAAAAAAAAATCAATCCGTCCGACACACTATCTGACACCATGTATACCATGTACAATACACAGTAACCCAATTAACCCTAATACCTAATTCTGGGCAGAAGTACCGAGCCTCCCAAAATCCACCAAGAAAAATGGCCACCCTGTATTTTAATTTTTGTCAAAATGAAAACAAAAACAAAAAAACTATTCCATTTGATAGAGACTACTAACTGACCTGTGATCTGGAATATTCAAAAAAAAACTCACCATCAACCAATTGAGTAAGCCATGAAAAAAAATAATAATAAAAACAAATATTCAACCCAATTCGATAGATACTCAATCAATCCTTGAATATTTCTATATATATATACTAATGATTATGTATAAACCCACCTATATAAAATGTCTGCAAATACACTAAATAAAAAAAAATCAATTATGTCATTCAGAAAGGCCAAGAATTAATTTCTATACATCTCCTTTAGCATTAAAATTAAATTAAGAAATTGCTGGTAGAGAAAATATTAAGCCCATTTATTAGGAAAAACCAGTGAACATTTCACAGAGAACTCAAGAACCACCAGAAAAAAAAAAAAAAAAATTGGGCGCCATCTTGCTACATTATAAATGCTACATTAAAAATGCTAGTCCATGAGTTTTCTCAATAAATATTTCTTCCACCAGGGTTTGGAAGAATTTGATGTTATGGTCATAAAATAAGTTATTTCTCCTTAACTTACAAAAAAAATGCAATACAAGAAGAGTTTAACGTGTATTGATAACACCCTGTATAGTTATTGAGTTACCAACACACGACCTGGCTAGCTGTGGGTTCTCTGTATGGTGGTCCTGGATTCACCTAATAAAACAACCCCGTTTTACACAAAATTTTACTAAATAAATGGGAATATGTTAAAGTAAATAAAGTAAATTAAATAATTCAACTTGAATTCAAAACATTTGATACCTGGTAAATGTCATCAGAACAAAAGGACATATTATTCAGACACAAGGGAGATCTCTCTTGGGCGATAAATATTACATTGTCAGGTGTCTCACATGATCTACCAACACTCTAGGGCGTTTTATAAAGGAAATGTATAACTCAAGGTAATAAATGAGACTCATCATCATCACAATATTCTTAGACCACTTAGCTGGAAACGTTTGGTTGGCTTGGTTGATGGCAGGTAGTGATGAAGCCTCGGATGGAGTCCTAGTGGCACCACTGGATAAGGACTTCCTTGTCCTTAACAGCCTGTCTGTTCCACAAAGAGGCTTAGGGTAGAACCATAAACATATACAGGTGAGCAGTAGAATGACCACTGGGGAAGGGTGACCACAAATGAAGTCCAGAACTCCCAGAGGAAGGACCCCCTTCTCAACGAGAGATTCGATGTACATAGGCGGGAAAAGCCGTGGATGTAAGGTGGCTTATGAGAAGCTGTCTCGATGGTTCTGGAGACAGGAGTAGCACAAAATGGACGCTCTGCCGGTAGAATCCGCACCAGGCGGTTGTGAAAAAGGCACTTCACAAAATCAGTTGCCAAACAGCTGACAAACTCTCCACTTTTCACAATTTATTCTCACAGTGAAATTGATCCCCCTAATTTGGGTATTCTTCTAAAAGAATCAACAATATATTTCACTTGTGAAATCGGCCAGAGGTTTCCAGAAGAATCGTACACCAAAAAAAAATCTTCTTTCTTTCATAAAATAACAACTCCTCTCGGTAGGGGCAGCACCTGTTGATAATCGACAATCGACGGCTACCGAAACGGCATAGGCGTCTCTACATGAAAACATAACGGAAAAGCGATGTCCCATCTCTGATTCGATGATCAAACATCATGAATATTCACCAGTACTTCACGATGATGTAGGTGAACTATTTTTAGCAACTCCCTAGCGTCCCAACAATGAAGGAAAACTGAATATCAGAAACAACTCGGCGCTACTGCCTATGGACACTGTCCGCACTCACAGCGAAAGATGATGACCAACTTCATGCGGTCTCTCGACAGTCTCGACTTGGTCTCGACACAGGTCTCGATTTCATTGAATGTCAACAACAAACATCATTTCTCAGATGCACTCGAGAAAATGTCAAAACATCAAAACAAGGATGAAAATAATCAAAACCAACGAAATCATTGAGACCGAACCAAGATGGTACCAGAAGGATATTCAGTCATTCAAACAATTCCGAGATAACTGGGAGAATCCAAGAATATGGTAAGTCAACATCTACATTTTATCAATTGTTTTTGAGATAACCTAACCATCATTTTCAGGTGACTCATTTGGATCCAAAATACCGATGTAACTAATTCCAGAAACGAACCAGAGTCTGCTGTAGGTCCTCATCAACTACAAGTGAACGAAATGTTACTGCAGTGATATATGTTGTGGAATTATGTCGGACTTACGAAGTATGAAAGCAGCTGCAAGTATTATAGAAAAAGGAAATAGTGAATTCTTGATTCGGAGGTGTGTTCTATGGTTATGCAGCGTTACTATCCCTGATTTGTTAGTGTATGTTATTGTTATACAGTGTGGTGGAATCAAATTTGAGTAACTATCCTTGATTTCATTTTGTACACGTAACAAGTTATACACACTTGGTGACGGTATTCCCGTTTTACATACGAGCGACCGAAACGAACATAAAGTTGAATGGATAGACTGAACAATCAATGTATCTGGGTGGTATCCGATTATATCGCAATACTGAATATATATATTGATACTTACCAGGTGACGGTACTTCCGTTACACATACTAGCGACTGAATCGAACAGAAGGTTAAATGGTTAGACGAAACGATAATTGTATCTGAGTTGTATTCGATGATATCGTGATGATGTTTATATAGAAATACTCACCAGGTAACTGTTTTTTCGTTTTACATACAAGCGACCAAATCGAGCAGAAGGTTGAATTTAGTATAGATTGAACAATCATCGTATCTGGGTTGTATTCGATTATGTTCATATAGTTATACTCACCAGGTAACTGTTCTTCCGTTATACATACGAGCGACTGAATTGAACAGAAGGTTGAATGAATAGACTAAACAATAATCGTATCTGGGGTTGTATTCGATTATATCTTTATGATGTTCATATAGTTATACTCACCAGGAAACTGTTCTCCAGTTATACATAAAAGCGACTGAACTGAACAGAAGGTTGAATGGATAGACTGAACAATCATCGTATCTGGGTTGTATTTGATTATATCGTGATGATTATAATATAGTATGTCTAACCAGGTAACAGTTCTTCCAATATACATACGAGCAACCGAATCGAACATAAGGTTGAATGGATAGATTGAACAATCATTGTATCTGGGTTGTCTCCGATTATATCGTTAAGCTGTATTATTAGTTACACCTACCATGTAAAGGTTCTTTCGTTACACATACGAGCGTCTGATTCGAACATAAGGTTGGATGGTTAGACGAAACGATAATTGTAACTGAGTTGTATTCGATTATATCGTGGTGATGTTTATATAGTAATACTCACCAGGTGAATGTTCTTGCGTTATACATACGAGCGAACCAATCGAACAGAAGGTTGGATGGATAGACGGAATGATCATTGTATCTTAGTTGTATTCTATTATATCGTGATGACGTTCATATAGAAATACTCACCAGGTTACTGTTCTCTCGTTATACATACGAGCAACCGAATCGAACAGAAGGTTGAATGGATAGTATCTGGGTTGTATTCGATTATGATGTTATGCCGATATGACGGTATTCCCGTTTTACATACGAGCGACCGAAACGAACAGAAAGTTGAATGGATAGACTGAACAATCAATGTATCTGGGTAATATGCGATTATATCGCAATACTGTATATATAGTGATACTTACCAGGTGACGGTACTTCCGTTACACATACTAGCGACTGAATCGAACAAAAGGTTTGAATGGATAGATTGAACAATCATTGTATCTGGGTTGTCTCCGATTATATCGTTATGCTGTATATTCAGTTACACCTACCATGTAACGGTTCTTTCGTTACACATACGAGCGTCTGAATCGAACATAAGGTTGGATGATTAGACGGAACAATAATTGTAACTGAGTTGTATTCGATTATATCGTGGTGATGTTTATATAGTAATACTCACCAGGTGACTGTTCTTGCGTTATACATACGAGCGACCCAATCGAACAGAAGTTTGGATGGATAGACGGAATGATCATTGAATCTGAGTTGTATTCGATTATATCGTGATGACGTTCATATAGAAATACTCACCAGGTTACAGTTTTTTCTTTATACATACGAGCAACCGAATCGAACAGAAGGTTGAATGTCTAGTATCTGGGTAGTATTCGATTATGATGTTATGCAGTGTATATATTTATACACATTAGGTGACGGTATTCCCGTTTTACATACGAGCGGCCGAAACGAACAGAAAGTTGAATGGATAGACTGAACAATCAATGTATCTGGGTGGTATCCGATTATATCGCAATACTGTATATATAGTGATACTTACCAGGTGACGGTACTTCCGTTACACATACTAGCGACGAAATCGAACAGAAGGTTGAATGGTTAGACGAAACGATAATTGTATCTCTGAGTTGTATTCGATGATATCGTGATGATGTTTATATAGCAATACTCACCAGGTAACTGTTCTTCCGTTTTACATACAAGCGACCGAATCGAGCAGAAGCTTAAATTTAGTATAGATTGAACAATCATCGTATCTGGGTTGTATTCGATTATGTTTATATAGTTATACTCACCAGGTAACTATTCTTCCGTTATACATACGAGCGACTGAATTGAACAGAAGGTTGAATGGATAGACTAAACAATAATCGTATCTGGGGTTGTATTCGATTATATCTTGATGATGTTCATACAGTTATACTCACCAGGAAACTGTTCTCCAGTTATACATAAGAGCGACTGAACTGAACAGAAGGTTGAATAGATAGACTGAACATTCATCGTTTCTGGGTTGTATTTGATTATATCGTGATTATTATCATATAGTTTGTCTAACCAGGTAACAGTTCTTCCGTTATACAAACGAGCAACCGACTCGAACATAAGGTTGGATGGATAGATTGAACAATCATTGTATCTGGGTTGTATTTGATTATATCGTGATGAAGTTCATATGGAAATACTCACCAGGTTACTGTTCTTTCGTTATACATACGAGCAACCGAATCGAACAGAAGGTTGAATGGATAGTATCTGGGTTGTATTCGATTATGATGTTATGCTGTGTATATAGTTATACACACTAGGTGACGGTATTCCCGTTTTACATACGAGCGACCGAAACGAACAGAAAGTTGAATGGAAAGACTGAACAATCAATGTATCTGGGTGGTATCTGATTATATCGCGATAATGTATATATAGTGATACTTACCAGGTGACGGTACTTCCGTTACACATACTAGCGACTGAATCGAACAGAAGGTTGAATGGTTAGACGAAGCGATAATTGTATGTGAGTTGTATTCGATGATATCGTGATGATGTTTATATAGCAATACTCACCAGGTAACTGTTCTTCCGTTTTACATACAAGCGACCGAATCGAGCAGAAGGTTGAATTCAGTATTGATTGAACAATAATCGTATCTGGGTTGTATTCGATTATGTTTATATAGTTATACTCACCAGGTAACTGTTCTTCCGTTATACATACGAGCAACCGAATCGAACAGAAGGTTGAATGGATAGTATCTGGGTTGTATTCGATTATGATGTTATGCTGTGTATATAGTTATACACATTAGGTGACGGTATTCCCGTTTTACATACGAGCGACCGAAACGAACAGAAAGTTGAATGGATAGACTGAACAATCAATGTATCTGGTTGGTATCCGATTATATGGCAATACTGTATATATAGTGATACTAACCAGGTGACGGTACTTCCGTTACACATACGAGCGACTGAATTGAACAGAAGGTTGAATGATTAGACTAAACAATGTTCGTATCTGAGGTTGTATTCGATTATATCGTGATGATGTTTATATAGTTATACTCAACAGGTAACTGTTCCCCAGTTATACATAAGAGCGACTGAACTGAACAGAAGGTTGAATGGATAGACTGAACAATCATTGTATCTGAGTTGTATTCGATTATATCGTGATGATTATCATATAGTTTGTCTAACCAGGTAACAGTTCTTCTGTTACACATGCGAGCAACCGAATCGAACATAAGGTTGAATGGATAGATTGAACAATCATTGTATCTGGGTTGTCTCCGATTATGTCGTTATGCTGTATATTCAGTTACACCTACCATGTAACGGTTCTCTCGTGACACATACGAGCGTCTGCATCGAACATAAGGTTGGATGATTAGACGGAACGATAATTGTAACTGAGTTGTATTCGATTATATCATGATGACGTTCATATAGAAATACTCACCAGGTTACTGTTCCTCCGTTATTCATACGAGCAACCGAATCGAACAGAAGGTTGAATGGATAGTATCTGGGTTGTATTCGATTATGATGTTATGCTGTGTATATAGTTATAAACATTAGGTGACGGTACTCCCGTTTTACATACGAGCGACCGAAACGAACATAAAGTTGAATGGATAGACTGAACAATCAATGTATCTGGGTGGTATCCGATTGTATCGCAATACTGAATATATATATTGATACGATGATTGTTCAGTCTATCCATTCAACCTTCTGTTCAGTTCAGTCGCTTTTTTGTATAACTGGAGAACAGTTTCCTGGTGAGTATAACTATATGAACATCATAAAGATATAATCGAATACAACCCCAGATACGATTATTGTTTAGTCTATCCATTCAACCTTCTGTTCAATTCAGTCGCTCGTATGTATAACGGAAGAACAGTTACCTGGTGAGTATAACTATATGAACATAATCGAATACAACCCAGATACGATGATTGTTCAATCTATACTAAATTCAACCTTCTGCTCGATTTGGTCGCTTGTATGTAAAACGAAAAAACAGTTACCTGGTGAGTATTTCTATATAAACATCATCACGATATCATCGAATACAACTCAGATACAATTATCGTTTCGTCTAACCATTTAACCTTCTGTTCGATTCGGTCGCTAGTATGTGTAACGGAAGTACCGTCACCTAGTGTGTATAACTATATACACAGCATAACATCATAATCGAATACAACCCATATACTATCCATTCAACCTTCTGTTCAAATCAGTCGCTCGTATGTATAACGGAAGAACAGTTACCTGGTGAGTATAACTATATGAACATAATCGAATACAACCCAGATACGATGATTGTTCAATCTATACTGAATTCAACCTTCTGCTCGATTCGGTCGCTTGTATGTAAAACGGAAGAACAGTTACCTGGTGAGTATTGCTATATAAACATCATCACGAAATCATCGAATACAACTCAGATACAATTATCGTTTCGTCTAACCATTTAACCTTCTGTTCGATTAAGTCGCTAGTATGTGTAACGGAAGTACCGTCACCTGGTAAGTATCACTATATATACAGTATTGCGATATAATCGGATACCACCCAGATACATTGATTGTTCAGTCTATCCTTTCAACTTTCTGTTCGTTTCGGTCGCTCGTATGTAAAACGGGAATACCGTCACCTTATGTGTATAACTATATACACAGCATAACATTATAATCGAATACAACCCAGATACTATCCATTCAACCTTATGTTCGATTCGGTTGCTCGTATGTATAACGAAAGAACTGTTACCTGGTTAAACAAACTATATGATAATTATCACGATATAATCAAATACAACCCAGATACGATGAATGTTCAGTCTATCCATTCAACCTTCTGTTCAGTTCAGTCGCTCTTATGTATAACTGGAGAACAGTTTCCTGGTGAGTATAACTATATGTACATCATCAAGATATAATCGAATACATCCCCAGATACGATTATTGTTTAGTCTATCCATTCAACCTTCTGTTCGATTCGGTTGCTCGTATGTATAACGAAAGAACAGTAACCTGGTGAGTATTTCTATATGAACGTCATCACGATATAATCGAATATAACTCGGATACAATGATCATTCCGTCTATCCATCCAACCTTCTGTTCGATTGGGTCGCTCGTATGTATAACGCAAGAACAGTCACCTGGTGAGTATTACTATATAAACATCACCACGATATATTCGAATACAACTCAGTTACAATTATCGTTCCGTCTAATCATCCAACCTTATGTTCGATGCATACGCTCGTATGTGTAACGAAAGAACCGTTACATGGTAGGTGTAACTAAATATACAGCTTAAAGATATAATCGGAAACAACCCAGATACAATGATTGTTCAATCTATCCATTCAACCTTATGTTCGATTCGGTTGCTCGTATGTGTAACAGAAGAACTGTTACCTGGTTGGACATACTATATGATAGTCATCACGATATAATCGAATACAACCCAGATACAATGATTGTTCAGTCTATCCATTCAACCTTCTGTTCTGTTCAGTCGCTCTTATGTATAACTGGAGAACAGTTACCTGTTGAGTATAACTATATAAACATCATCACGATATAATCGAATACAACCTCAGATACGATCATTGTTTAGTCTATCCATTCAACCTTCTGTTCAATTCAGTCGCTCGTATGTATAACGGAAGAACAGTTACCTGGTGAGTATAACTATATAAACCTAATCGAATACAACCCAGATACGATGAATTTTCAATCTATCCATTTAACCTTCTGCTCGATTCGGTTGCTTTTATGTAAAACGGAAGAATAGTTACCTGGTGAATATTGCTATATAAACATCATCACGATATCATCGAATACAACTTAGATACAATTATCGCTTCGTCTAACCATTTAACCTTCTGTTCGATTCAGTCGCTAGTATGTGTAACGGAAGTACCGTCACCTGGTAAGTATCACTATATATTCAGTATTGCGATATAATCGGATACCAACCAGATACATTGATTGTTCAGTCTATCCATTCAACTTTCTGTTCGTTTCGGTCGCTCTTATGTAAAACGGGAATACCGTCACCTAGTGTGTATAACTATATACACAGCATAACATCATAATCGAATACAACCCAGATACCATCCATCCAACCTTCTGTTCGATTGGGTCGCTCGTACGTATAACGCAACAACAGTCACCTGGTGAGTATTACTATATAAACATTACAACGATATAATCAAATACAACTCAGTTACAATTATCGTTCCGTCTAACCAATCCAACCTTATGTTCGATTCAGACGCTCGTATGTGTAACGAAAGAACCGTTACATGGTAGGTGTATCTAATTATACAGAATAACGATATAATCGGAGACAACCCAGATACAATGATTTTTCAATCTATCCATTGAACCTTATGTTCGATTCGGTTGCTCGTATGTATAACGGAAGAACAGTAACCTGGTGAGCATTTCTATATAAACGTCATCACGATATGATCGAATACAATTCAGATACAATTATCATTCCGTCTATCCATCCAACCTTCTGTTCGATTGGGTCGCTCGTATGTATAACGCAAGAACAGTCACCTTGTGAGTATAACTATATAAACATCACCACGATGCAATCGAATACAACTCAGTTGCAATTATAGTTCCGTCTAATCATCCAACCTTTTGTTCGATTCAGACGCTCGTATTTGTAACGAAAGAACCGTTACATGGTAGGTGTAACTTAATATCTAGCATAACGATATAATCGGAGACAACTCAGATACAATGATTGTTCAATTTATCCATCCAACCTTATGTTCGATTCGGTTGCTCGTATGTTTAACGGAAGAACTGTTACCTGGTTAGACATACTATATGATAATCATCACGATATAATCGAATACAACCCAGATACGATGATTGTTCAGTCTATCCATTCAACCTTCTGTTCAGTTCAGTCGCTCTTATGTATAACTGGAGAACAGTTACCTGGTGAGTATAACTATATAAACATCATCACAATATACTCGAATACAACCCTAGATACGACTATTGTTTAGTCTAACCATTCAACCTTCTGTTCAATTCAGTCGCTCGTATGTATAACGGAAAAACAGTTACCTGGTGCGTATAACTATATAAACATTATCGAATACAACCCATATACGATGATTGTTCAATCTATCCATTCAACCTCCTGCTCGATTCGGTCGCTTGTAAGTAAAACGGAAGAACAGTAACCTGTTAAGTATTTCTATATGAACGTTATCACGATATAATCGAATACAACTCGGATACAATTATCATTCCGTCTATCCATCCAACCTTCTGTTCGATTGGGTCGCTCGTATGTATAACGCAAGAACAGTCACCTGGTGAGTATTACTATATAAACATCACCACGATACAATCGAATACAACTCAGTTACAATTATCGTTCCGTCTAACCATCCAACCTTATGTTCGATTCAGACGCTCGTATGTGTAACGAAAGAACCGTTACATGGTAGTTGTAACTAAATATACAGCATAATGATATAATCGCAGACACCCCAGATACAATGATTGTTCAATCTATGGCGATCTGAAGAATTCGAAAAAGTTCCAAGGGGGCCCCCTTTGATGCAATTTTTTTTTCGATTTCGGTTTTTTCGATTGGAGAAATGGATTCCATGGAAAAAAAAACAAGCAAATTGGTATGCGCGAAGTTGAAAATCGTTCCATCCGTTCGGAAGTTAAGGCGATCTGAAGAATTCGAAAAAGTTCCAAGGGGGCCCCTTTGATGCATTTTTTTTTGATTTCGGTTTTTTCGATTGGAGAAATGGATTCTATGAAAAAATCAGGCAGATTGGTATTATCGAAGTTGAATATCGGTCCATGCGATCGGAAGTTACGGCGATTTGAAGAATTCGAAAAAGTTCCAAGGGGGCCCCCTTTGATGCATTTTTTTTTTCGATTTTGGTTTTTTCGATTGGAGAAATGGATTTTATGAAAAAAACAAGCAGATTGGTATGATCGAAGTTGAAAATCGGTCCATCCGTTCGGAAGTTAATGCGATCTGAAGAATTCGAAAAAGTTCCAAAGGGGCCCCCTTTGATGTAATTTTTTTTTCGATTTTGGTTTTTCCGATTGGAGAAATTGATTCTATAAAAAAAAAACAAGCAGATTGGTATGATCGAAGTTGAAAATCGGTTCATCCGTTCGGAAGTTGAGGCGATCTGAAGAATTTGAAAAAGTTCCAAGGGGGCCCCCTTTGATGCATTTTTTTTTCGATTGGAGAAATAGATTTTATGAAAAAAACAAGCAGAATGGTATGATCGAAGTTGAAAATCGGTCCATCCGTTCGGAAGTTAAGGCGATCTGAAGAATTCGAAAAAGTTCCAAGGGGGCCCCCTTTGATGCAATTTTTTTTTCGATTTCGGTTTTTTCGATTGGAGAAATGGATTCTATGAAAAAAAACAAGCATATTGGTATGATCGAAGTTGAAAATCGGTCCATCCGTTCGGAAGTTAAGGCGATCTGAGGAATTCGAAAAAGTTTCAAAGGGACCCCCTTTGGTGCAATTTTTTTTCGATTTCGGTTTTTTTCGATTGGAGAAATGAATTCTATGAAAAAAAACGAGCAGATTGGTATGATCGAAGTTGAAAATCGGTCCATCCGTTCGGAAGTTAAGGCTATCTGAAGAATTCGAAAAAGTTCCAAGGGGATCCCCTTTGATGCAATTTTTTTTTCGATTTCGGTTTTTTCGATTGGGGAAATGGATTCCATAGGAAAAACAAGCAGATTGGTATGATCGAAGTTGAAAATCGGTCCATCCGTTCGGAAGTTAAGGCGATCTGATGAATTCGAGAAAGTTCCAAGGGGACCCCTTTTGATGCAATTTTTTTTTGATTTCGGTTTTTTCGATTAGAGAAATGGATTTTATGAAAAAAAACAAGCAAATTGGCATGCACGAAGTTGAAAATCGGTCCATCCGTTCGGAAGTTAAGGTGATCTGAAGATTTCGAAAAAGTTCCAAGGGGACCCCCTTTGATGCATTTTTTTTTTTCGATTTCGGTTTTTTCGATTGGAGAAATGGATTCTATGAAAAAAATAACAAGCAAATTGGTATGCGCGAAGTTGAAAATCGGTCCATCCGTTCGGAAGTTAAGGTGATCTGAAGATTTCGAAAAAGTTCCAAGGGGGCCCCTTTTGATGCAATTTTTTATCGATTTCGGTTTTTTCGATTGGAGAAATGGATTCTATGAAAAAAAAACGAACAGATTGGTATGATCGAAGTTGAAAATCGCTCCATCCGTTCGGAAGTTAAGGCGATCTGAAGAATTCGAAAAAGTTCCAAAAGGGCCCCCTTTGATGCATTTTTTTTTCGATTTCGGTTTTTTCGATTGAAGAAATGGATTCAATGAAAAAATACGAGCAGATTGGTATAATCGAAGTTGAAAATCGGCCCATCGGTTTGGAAGTTAAGGCGATCTGAAGAATTCGAAAAAGTTCCAAGGAAGCCCCCTTAAATGCATTTTTTTTTATTTCGGTTTTTTCGATTGGAAAAATGGATTTAATGAAAAAAAACAAACAGATTGGTATGATCGAAGTTGAAAATCGGTCCATCCGTTCGGAAGTTAAGGCGATCTGAAGAATTCAAAAAAGTTCCAAGGGGGCTCCCTTTGATGAATTTTTTTTTTCGTATTCGGTTTTTTCGATTGGAAAAATGGATTCTTTGAAAAAAAACAAGCAGATTGTTATGATCGAAGTTGAAAATCGGTCTATCCGTTCGGAAGTTAAGGCGATCTGAAGAATTCGAAAAAGTTCCAAAGGGGCCCCCTTTGATGCATTTTTATTTCGATTTCGGTTTTTTCGATTGGAGGAATGGATTCTATGAAAAAAAACGAACAGATTGGTATGATCGAAGTTGAAAATCGGTCCATCCGTTCTGAAGTTAAGGCGATCTGAAGAATTCGAAAAAGTTCCAAGGGGGCCCCCTTTGATGCATTTTTTTTTCGATTTCGGTTTCTTCGATTGAAGAAATGGATTCTATGAAAAAAACAAGCAGATTGGTATGATCGAAGTTGAAAATCGTTTCATCCGTTCGGAAGATAAGGCGATCTGAAGAATTCGAAAAAGTTTCAAGGGGGCCCCCTTTGATGCATTTTTTTTTTCGATTTCGGTTTTTTTGATTGGAGAAATGGATTCTATGAAAGAAAACAAGAAGATTGGTTTGATGGAAGTTGAAAATCGGTCCATCCGTTCGGAAGTTGAGGCGATATGAAGAATTCGAAAAAGTTCCAAGGGGACTTCCTTTGATGCAATTTTTTTTTCCGATTTCGGTTTTTTCGATTGGAGAAATGGATTCTATGAAAAAAAAAACAAGCAGATTGGTATGATCGAAGTTGAAAATCGGTCCATCCGTTCGGAAGTTAAGGCGATCTAAAGAATTCGAAAAAGTTCCAAGGGGGCCCCCTTTGATGCATTTTTTTTTCGATTTAGGTTTTTTCGTTTGGAGAAATGGATTTTATGAAAAAAAAACAAACAGATTGGTATAATCGAAGTTGAAAGTCGGTCCATCCGTTCGGAAGTTAGGGCGATCTGAAGAATTCGAAAAAGTTCCAAGGGGACCCCTTTTGATGCAATTTCATTTTTGATTTCGGTTTTTTCGATTGGAGAAATGGATTTCATGAAAAAAAAAAGCAAATTGGCATGCACGAAGTTGAAAATCGGTCCATCCGTTCGGAAGTTAAGTTGATCTGAAGATTTCGAAAAAGTTCCAAGGAGACCCCCTTTGATGCAATTTTTTTTTCGATTTCGGTTTCTTGGATTGGAGAAGTGGATTCTATGAAAAAAAACAAGCAGATTGGTATGATCGAAGTTGAAAATCGGTCCATCCGTTCGGAAATTAAGGCGATCTGAAGAATTCGAAAAAGTTCCAAGGGGGCCCCCTTTGATGCAATTTTTATTTTCGATTTCGGTTTTTTCGATTCAAGAAATTGATTCTATGAAAAAACACAAGCAGATTGGTATGATCGAAGTTGAAAATCGGTCTATCCGTTCGGAAGTTAAGGCGATCTGAAGAATTCGAAAAAGTTCTTAGGGGGCCCCCTTTGATGCATTTTTTTTTTTCGATTTCGGTTTTTTCGATTGGAGAAATGGATTCAATGAAAAAAAAAACAAGCAGATTGGTATAATCGATGTTGAAAATCGGTCCATCCGTATGAAGAATTCGAAAAAGTTCCAAGGGGGCCCCCTTTGATAAATTTTTTTTTCGATTTCGGTTTTTTCGATTGGAGAAATGGATTTCATGAAAAAAAAACAAACAGATTGGTATGATCAAAGTTGAAAATCGGTCCATCCGTTCGGAAGTTAAGGCGATCTGAAGAATTCGAAAAAGTTCCAAGGGGACCCCTTTTGAAGCAATTTCTTTTTTGATTTCGGTTTTTTCGATTGGAGAAATGGATTTCATGAAAAAAAACAAGCAAATTAGCATGCACGAAGTTGAAAATCGGTCCATCCGTTCGGAAGTTAAGTTGATCTGAAGAATTCGAAAAAGTTCCAAGGGGGCCTCCTTAGATGCATTTTTTTCTTCGATTTCGGTTTCTTCGATTGGAGAAATGGATTCTATGGAAAAAAACAAGCAAATTGGTATGCGCGAAGTTGAAAATCGGTCCATCCGTTCGGAAGTTAAGGTGATCTGAAGATTTCGAAAAAGTTCCAAGGGGGCCCCCTTTGATGCAATTTTTTTTTCGATTCCGGTTTTTTCGATTGGAGAAATGGATTTCATGAAAAAAAACAAACAAATTGGCATGCACGAAGTTGAAAATCGGTCCATCCGTTCGGAAGTTAAGTTGATCTGAAGATTTCGAAAAAGTTCCAAGGGGACCCCCTTTGATGCTTTTTTTTTCGATTTCGGTTTTTTCGATTGGAGAAATGGATTCAATGAAAATAAACGAGCAGATTGGTATGATCGAAGTTGAAAATCGCTCCATCCGTTCGGAAGTTAAGGCGATCTGAAGAATTCGAAAAAGTTCCAAAGGGCCCCCATTGATGCATTTTTTTTTTCGATTTCGGTTTTTTCGATTGGAGAAATGGATTCAATGAAAAAAAAAAACGATCAGATTGGTATGATCGAAGTTGAGAATCGGTCCATCCGTTCGGAAGTTGAGGCGATCTGAAGAATTCGAAAAAGTTCCAAGGGGGCCCCCTTTGATGCATTTTTTTTTCGATTTCGGTTTCTTCGATTGAAGAAATGGATTCTATGAAAAAAACAAGCAGATTGGTATGATCTAAGTTGAAAATCTGTCCATCCGTATGGAAGTTGAGGCGATCTGAAGAATTCGAAAAAGTTCCAAGGGGGCCTCCTTTGATAAATTTTTTTTTTCGATTTCGGTTTTTTCGATTGGAGAAATGGATTATATGAAAAAAAAAAACAAGCAGATTGGTATGATCGAAGTTGAAAATCGGTCCATCCGTTCGGAAGTTAAGGTGATCTGAAGATTTCGAAAAAGTTCAAAGGGGGCCCCCTTTGATGCAATTTTTTTTTTCGATTTCGGTTTTTTCGATTGGAGAAATGGATTTCATGAAAAAAAACAAGCAAATTGGCATGCACGAAGTTGAAAATCGGTCCATCCGTTCGGAAGTTAAGTTGATCTGAAGATTGCGAAAAAGTTCCAAGGGGACCCCCTTTGATGCATTTTTTTTTCGATTTCAGTTTTTTCGATTGGAGAAATGGATTCAATGAAAATAAACGAGCAGATTGGTATGATCGAAGTTGAAAGTCGCTCCATCCGTTCGGAAGTTAAGGCGATCTGAAGAATTCGAAAAAGTTCCAAGGGGGCTCCCTTTGATGATTTTTTTTTTTTCGATTTCGGTTTTTTCGATTGGAGAAATGAATTCTATAAAAAAAAAACAAGCAGATTGGTATGATCGAAGTTGAAAATCGGTCCATCCGTTCGGAAGTTGGGGCGATCTGAAAAATTCGAAAAAGTTCCAAGGGGGCCCCCTTTGATGCATTTTTTTTTTTCGATTTTGGTTTCTTCGATTGAAGAAATGGATTCTATGAAAAAAACAAGCAGATTGGTATGATCGAAGTTGAAAATCGTTCCATCCGTTCGGAAGATAAGGTGATCTGAAGAATTCGAAAAAGTTCCAAGGGGGCCCCCTTTGATGCATTTTTTTTTTCGATTTCGGTTTTTTCGATTGGAGAAATGGATTCTATAAAAAAAACAAGCAGATTGGTATGATGGAAGTTGAAAATCGGTCCATCCGTTCGGAAGTTAAGGCGATATGAAGAATTCGAAAAAGTTCCAAGGGGGCCCCCTTTGATGCATTTTTTTTTCGATTTCGGTTTCTTCGATTGAAGAAATGGATTCTATGAAAAAAACAAGCAGATTGGTATGATCGAAGTTGAAAATCGTTCCATCCGTTCGGAAGATAAGGCGATCTGAAGAATTCGAAATTGTCCAAGGGGGCCCCCTTTGATGCATTTTTTTTTTCGATTTCGGTTCCTTCGATTGGAGAAATGGATTCAATGAAAAAAAAAACAAGCAGATTGGTATGATCGAAGTTGAAAATCGGTCCATCCGTATGAAGAATTCGAAAAAGTTCCAAGGGGGCCCCCTTTGATAAATTTTTTTTTCGATTTCAGTTTTTTCGATTGGAGAAATGGATTTTATGAAAAAAAAACAAACAGATTGGTATGATCGAAGTTGAAAATCGGTCCATCCGTTCGGAAGTTAAGGCGATCTGAAGAATTCGAAAAAGTTCCAAGGGGACCCCTTTTGAAGCAATTTCTTTTTCGATTTCGGTTTTTTCGATTGGAGAAATGGATTTCATGAAAAAAAACAAGCAAATTAGCATGCACGAAGTTGAAAATCGGTCCATCCGTTCGGAAGTTAAGTTGATCTGAAGAATTCGAAAAAGTTCCAAGGGGGCCTCCTTAGATGCATTTTTTTCTTCGATTTCGGTTTCTTCGATTGGAGAAATGGATTCTATGGAAAAAAACAAGCAAATTGGTATGCGCGAAGTTGAAAATCGGTCCATCCGTTCGGAAGTTAAGGTGATATGAAGATTTCGAAAAAGTTCCAAGGGGGCCTCCTTTGATGCAATTTTTTTTTCGATTCCGGCTTTTTCGATTGGAGAAATGGATTTCATGAAAAAAAACAAGCAAATTGGCATGCACGAAGTTGAAAATCGGTCCATCCGTTCGGAAGTTAAGTTGATCTGAAGATTTCGAAAAAGTTCCAAGGGGGCCCCCTTTGATGCATTTTTTTTTTCGATTTCGGTTTTTCCGATTGGAGAAATGGATTCTATGAAAAAAAAAACAAGCAGATTGGTATAATCGAAGTTGAAAATCGGTCCATCCGTTCGGAAGTTAAGGCGATCTGAAGAATTCGAAAAAGTTCCAAGGGGACCCCTTTTGATGCAATTTCATTTTCGATTTCGGTTTTTTCGATTGGAGAAATGGATTTCATGAAAAAAAAAAGCAAATTGGCATGCACGAAGTTGAAAATCGGTCCATCCGTTCGGAAGTTAAGTTGATCTGAAGATTTCGAAAAAGTTCCAAGGAGACCCCCTTTGATGCAATTTTTTTTTCGATTTCGGTTTCTTCGATTGGAGAAGTGGATTCTATGAAAAAAAAAACAAGCAGATTGGTATGATCGAAGTTGAAAATCGGTCCATCCGTTTGGAAATTAAGGCGATCTGAAGAATTCGAAAAAGTTCCAAGGGGGCCCCCTTTGATGCAATTTTTTTTTTCGATTTCGGTTTTTTCGATTCAAGAAATTGATTCTATGAAAAAAAACAAGCAGATTGGTATGATCGAAGTTGAAAATCGGTCTATCCGTTCGGAAGTTAAGGCGATCTGAAGAATTCGAAAAAGTTCTTAGGGGGCCCCCTTTGATGCATTTTTTTTTCGATTTCGATTTTTTCGATTGGAGAAATGGATTCAATGAAAAAAAAAACATGCAGATTGGTATGATCGAAGTTGAAAATCGGTCCATCCGTATGAAGAATTCGAAAAAGTTCCAAGGGGGCCCCCTTTGATAAATTTTTTTTTCGATTTCGGTTTTTTCGATTGGAGAAATGGATTTCATGAAAAAAAACAAACAGATTGGTATGATCGAAGTTGAAAATCGGTCCATCCGTTCGGAAGTTAAGGCGATCTGAAGAATTCGAAAAAGTTCCAAGGGGACCCCTTTTGAAGCAATTTCTTTTTCGATTTCGGTTTTTTCGATTGGAGAAATGGATTTCATGAAAAAAAACAAGCAAATTAGCATGCACGAAGTTGAAAATCGGTCCATCCGTTCGGAAGTTAAGTTGATCTGAAGAATTCGAAAAAGTTCCAAGGGGGCCTCCTTAGATGCATTTTTTTCTTCGATTTCGGTTTCTTCGATTGGAGAAATGGATTCTATGGAAAAAAACAAGCAAATTGGTATGCGCGAAGTTGAAAATCGGTCCATCCGTTCGGAAGTTAAGGTGATCTGAAGATTTCGAAAAAGTTCCAAGGGGGCCCCCTTTGATGCAATTTTTTTTTCGATTCCGGTTTTTTCGATTGGAGAAATGGATTTCATGAAAAAAACAAGCAAATTGGCATGCACGAAGTTGAAAATCGGTCCATCCGTTCGGAAGTTAAGTTGATCTGAAGATTTCGAAAAAGTTCCAAGGGGACCCCCTTTGATGCTTTTTTTTTCGATTTCGGTTTTTTCGATTGGAGAAATGGATTCAATGAAAATAAACGAGCAGATTGGTATGATCGAAGTTGAAAATCGCTCCATCCGTTCGGAAGTTAAGGCGATCTGAAGAATTCGAAAAAGTTCCAAAGGGGCCCCCATTGATGCATTTTTTTTTTCGATTTCGGTTTTTTCGATTGGAGAAATGGATTCAATGAAAAAAAAAACGATCAGATTGGTATGATCGAAGTTGAAAATCGGTCCATCCGTTCGGAAGTTAAGGCGATCTGAAGAATTCGAAAAAGTTCCAAGGGGGCTCCCTTTGATGAATTATTTTTTTTTCGATTTCGATTTTTTCGATTGGAGAAATGGATTCTATGAAAAAAAAACAAGCAGATTGGTATGATCGAAGTTGAAAATCGGTCCATCCGTTCGGAAGTTGAGGCGATCTGAAGAATTCGAAAAAGTTCCAAGGGGGCCCCCTTTGATGCATTTTTTTTTCGATTTCGGTTTCTTCGATTGAAGAAATGGATTCTATAAAAAAAACAAGCAGATTGGTATGATCTAAGTTGAAAATCTGTCCATCCGTATGGAAGTTGAGGCGATCTGAAGAATTCGAAAAAGTTCCAAGGGGGCCTCCTTTGATAAATTTTTTTTGTCGATTTCGGTTTTTTCGATTGGAGAAATGGATTTTATGAAAAAAAAAACAAACAGATTGGTATGATCGTAGTTGAAAATCGGTCTATCCGTTCGGAAGTTAAGGCGATCTGAAGAATTCGAAAAAGTTCCAAGTGGACCCCTTTTGATGCAATTTCTTTTTCGATTTCGGTTTTTTCGATTGAAGAAATGGATTTCATGAAAAAAAACAAGCAAATTAGCATGCACGAAGTTGAAAATCGGTCCATCCGTTCGGAAGTTAAGTTGATCTGAAGAATTCGAAAAAGTTCCAAGGGGGCCCCCTTAGATGCATTTTATTTTTCGATTTCGGTTCCTTCGATTGGAGAAGTGGATTATATGAAAAAAAACAAGCAGATTGGTATGATCGAAGTTGAAAATCGGTCCATCCGTTCGGAAGTTAAGGTGATCTGAAGATTTCGAAAAAGTTTCAAGGGGGCCCCCTTTGATGCAATTTTTTTTCGATTTCGGTTTTTTCGATTGGAGACATGGATTTCATGAAAAAAAACAAGCAAATTGGCATGCACGAAGTTGAAAATCGGTCCATCCGTTCGGAAACTAAGTTGATCTGAAGATTGCGAAAAAGTTCCAAGGGGACCCCCTTTGATGCATTTTTTTTTCGATTTCGGTTTTTTCGATTGGAGAAATGGATTCAATGAAAATAAACGAGCAGATTGGTATGATCGAAGTTGAAAATCGCTCCATCCGTTCGGAAGTTAAGGCGATCTGAAGAATTCGAAAAAGTTCCAAGGGGGCTCCCTTTGATGATTTTTTTTTTTTTTTTCGATTTCGGTTTTTTCGATTGGAGAAATGAATTCTATAAAAAAAAACAAGCAGATTGGTATGATCGAAGTTGAAAATCGGTCCATCCGTTCGGAAGTTGAGGCGATCTGAAAAATTCGAAAAAGTTCCAAGGGGGCCCCCTTTGATGCATTTTTTTTTTCGATTTTGGTTTCTTCGATTGAAGCAATGGATTCTATGAAAAAAACAAGCAGATTGGTATGATCGAAGTTGAAAATCGTTCCATCCGTTCGGAAGATAAGGTGATCTGAAGAATTCGAAAAAGTTCCAAGGGGGCCCCCTTTGATGCATATTTTTTTCGATTTCGGTTTTTTCGATTGGAGAAATGGATTCTTTAAAAAAAACAAGCAGATTGGTATGATGGAAGTTGAAAATCGGTCCATCCGTTCGGAAGTTAAGGCGATATGAAGAATTCGAAAAAGTTCCAAGGAGGCCCCCTTTGATGCATTTTTTTTTTTCGATTTCGGTTTCTTCGATTAAAGAAATGGATTCTATGAAAAAAACAAGCAGATTGGTATGATCGAAGTTGAAAATCGTTCCATCCGTTCGGAAGATAAGGCGATCTGAAGAATTCGAAATTGTTCCAAGGGGGCCCCCTTTGATGCATTTTTTTTTTCGATTTCGGTTCCTTCGATTGAAGAAATGGATTCTATGAACAAAACAAGCAGATTGGTATGATCGAAGTTGAGAATCGTTCCATCCGTTCGGAAGATAAGGCGATCTGAAGAATTCGAAAAAGTTCCAAGGGGGCCCCCTTGAATGCAATTTTTTTTTCGATTTCGGTTATTTCGATTGGAGAAATGGATTCAATGAAAAAAAAAACAAGCAGATTGGTATGATCGAAGTTGAAAATCGGTCCATCCGTATGAAGAATTCGAAAAAGTTCCAAGGGGGCCCCCTTTGATAAATTTTTTTTTCGATTTCGGTTTTTTTGATTGGAGAATTGGTTTTTAAATGAAAAAAAAACAAACAGATTGGTATGATCGAAGTTGAAAATCGGTCCATCCGTTCGGAAGTTAAGGCGATCTGAAGAATTCGAAAAAGTTCCAAGGGGACCCCTTTTGAAGCAATTTCTTTTTCGATTTCGGTTTTTTTGATTGGAGAAATGGATTTCATGAAAAAAAACAAGCAAATTAGCATGCACGAAAGTGAAAATCGGTCCATCCGTTCGGAAGTTAAGTTGATCTGAAGAATTCGAAAAAGTTCCAAGGGGGCCTCCTTAGATGCATTTTTTTCTTCGATTTCGGTTTCTTCGATTGGAGAAATGGATTCTATGGAAAAAACAAGCAAATTGGTATGCGCGAAGTTGAAAATCGGTCCATCCGTTCGGAAGTTAAGGTGATCTGAAGATTTCGAAAAAGTTCCAAGGGGGCCCCCATTGATGCAATTTTTTTTTCGATTCCGGCTTTTTCGATTGGAGAAATGGATTTCATGAAAAAAAACAAGCAAATTGGCATGCACGAAGTTGAAAATCGGTCCATCCGTTCGGAAGTTAAGTTGATCTGAAGATTTCGAAAAAGTTCCAAGGGGACCCCCTTTGATGCTTTTTTTTTTCGATTTCGGTTTTTTCGATTGGAGAAATGGATTCAATGAAAATAAACGAGCAGATTGGTATGATCGAAGTTGAAAATCGCTCCATCCGTTCGGAAGTTAAGGCGATCTGAAGAATTCGAAAAAGTTCCAAAGGGGCCCCCATTAATGCATTTTTTTTTTCGATTTCGGTTTTTTCGATTGGAGAAATATATTCAATGAAAAAAAACGATCAGATTGGTATGATCGAAGTTGAAAATCGGTCCATCCGTTCGGAAGTTAAGGCGATCTGAAGAATTCGAAAAAGTTCCAAGGGGGCTCCCTTTGATGAATTTTTTTTTTCGATTTCGACTTTTTCGATTGGAGAAATGGATTCTATGAAAAAAAACAAGCAGATTGGTATGATCGAAGTTGAAAATCGGTCCATCCGTTCGGAAGTTGAGGCGATCTGAAGAATTCGAAAAAGTTCCAAGGGGGCCCCCTTTGATGCATTTTTTTTTCGATTTCGGTTTCTTCGATTGAAGAAATGGATTCTATGAAAAAAACAAGCAGATTGGTATGATCTAAGTTGAAAATCTGTCCATCCGTATGGAAGTTGAGGCGATCTGAAGAATTCGAAAAAGTTCCAAGGGGGCCTCCTTTGATGAATTTTTTTTTTCGATTTCGGTTTTTTCGATTGGAGAAATGGATTTTATGAAAAAAAACAAACAGATTGATATGATCGTAGTTGAAAATCGGTCTATCCGTTCGGAAGTTAAGGCGATCTGAAGAATTCGAAAAAGTTCCAAGGGGACCCCTTTTGATGCAATTTCTTTTTCGATTTCGGTTTCTTCGATTGGAGAAATGGATTTCATGAAAAAAAACAAGCAAATTAGCATGCACGAAGTTGAAAATCGGTCCATCCGTTCGGAAGTTAAGTTGATCTGAAGAATTCGAAAAAGTTCCAAGGGGGCCCCCTTAGATGCATTTTATTTTTCGATTTCGGTTTCTTCGATTGGAGAAATGGATTATATGAAAAAAAAAACAAGCAGATTGGTATGATCGAAGTTGAAAATCGGTCCATCCGTTCGGAAGTTAAGGTGATCTGAAGATTTCGAAAAAGTTCCAAGGGGGCCCCCTTTGATGCATTTTTTTTTTCGATTTCGGTTTATTCGGTTGGAGAAATGGATTTCATGAAAAAAAAACAAGCAAATTGGCATGCACGAAGTTGAAAATCGGTCCATCCGTTCGGAAGTTAATTTGATCTGAAGATTGCGAAAAAGTTCCAAGGGGACCCCCTTTGATGCATTTTTTTTTCGATTTCGGTTTTTTCGATTGGAGAAATGGATTCAATGAAAATAAACGAGCAGATTGGTATGATCGAAGTTGAAAATCGGTCCATCCGTTCGGAAGTTGAGGCGATCTGAAAAATTCGAAAAAGTTCCAAGGGGGCCCCCTTTGATGCATTTTTTTTTTTCGATTTTGGTTTCTTCGATTGAATAAATGGATTCTATGAAAAAAAACAAGCAGATTGGTATGATCGAAGTTGAAAATCGTTCCATCCGTTCGGAAGATAAGGTGATCTGAAGAATTCGAAAAAGTTCCAAGGGGGCCCCCTTTGATGCATTTTTTTTTTCGATTTCGGTTTTTTCGATTGGAGAAATGGATTCTATAAAAAACAAGCAGATTGGTATGATGGAAGTTGAAAATTGGTCCATTTGTTCGGAAGTTAAGGCGATATGAAGAATTCGAAAAAGTTCCAAGGGGGCCCCCTTTGATGCATTTTTTTTTTCGATTTTGGTTTCTTCGATTAAAGAAATGGATTCTATGAAAAAAACAAGCAGATTGGTATGATCGAAGTTGAAAATCGTTCCATCCGTTCGGAAGATAAGGCGATCTGAAGAATTCGAAATTGTTCCAAGGAGGCCCCCTTTGATGCATTTTTTTTTTCGATTTCAGTTTCTTCGATTGAAGAAATGGATTCTATGAAAAAAACAAGCAGATTGGTATGATCGAAGTTGAAAATCGTTCCATCCGTTCGGAAGATAAGGCGATCTGAAGAATTCGAAAAAGTTCCAAGGGGGCCCCCTTGAATGCAATTTTTTTTTCGATTTCGGTTTTTTTGATTGGAAAAATGGATTCTATGAAAAAAAACAAGCAAATTGGTATGCGCGAAGTTGAAAATCGGTCCATCCGTTCGGAAGTTAAGGCGGTCTAAAGAATTCGAAAAAGTTCCAAGGGGGCCTCCTTTGATGCATCTTTTTTTATTTCGGTTTTTTCGATTGGAGAAATGAACTCTATGAAAAAAACAAGCAGATTGGTATGATCGAAGTTGAAAATCGGTCCATCCGTTCGGAAGTTAATGCGATCTGAAGAATTCGAAAAAGTTCCAAAGGGGCCCCCTTTGATGCAATTTTTTTTTCGATTTCGGTTTTTTCGATTGGAGAAATGGATTCTATGAAAAAAAACTAGCAATTTGGTATGATCGAAGTTGAAAATCGGTTCATCCGTTCGGAAGTTGAGGCGATCTGAAGAATTCGAAAAAGTTCCAAGGGGGCCCCCTTTGATGCATTTTTTTTCAGATTGGAAAACAAGCAGAATGGTATGATCGAAGTTGAAAATCGGTCCATCCGTTCGGAAGTTAAGGCGATCTGAAGAATTCGAAAAAGTTCCAAGGGGGCCTCCTTTGATGCAATTTTTATATTGATTTCGGTTTTTTCGATTGGAGAAATGGATTCTATAAAAAAAACAAGCATATTGGTATGATCGAAGTTGAAAAACGGCCCATCCGTTCGGAAGTTAAGGCGATCTGAAGAATTCGAATAAGTTCCAAGGGGACCCTTTTTGGTGAAATTTTTTTTCGATTTCGGTTTTTTTCGATTGGAGAAATGAATTCTATGAAAAAAAACAAGCAGATTGGTATGATCGAAGTTGAAAATCGGTCAATCCGTTCGGAAGTTAAGGCGATCTGAAGAATTCGAAAAAGTTCCAAGGGGATCCCCTTTGATGCAATTTTTTTTTTCGATTTCGGTTTTTTCGATTGTGGAAATGGATTCCATGAGGAAAAACAAGCAGATTGGTATGATCGAAGTTGAAAATCGGTCCATCCGTTCGGAAGTTAAGGCGATCTGAAGAATTCGAGAAAGTTCCAAGGGGACCCCTTTTGATGCAATTTTTTTTTGATTCCGGTTTTTTCGATTGGAGAAATGGATTTTATGAAAAAAAAACAAGCGAATTGGCATGCACGAAGTTGAAAATCGGTCCATCCGTTCGGAAGTTAAGGTGATCTGAAGATTTCGAAAAAGTTCCAAGGGGACCCCCTTTGATGCACTTTTTTTTCGATTTCGGTTTTTTCGATTGGAGAAATGGATTCTATGAAAAAAAACTAGCAAATTGGTATGCGCGAAGTTGAAAATCGGTCCATCCGTTCGGAAGTTAAGGTGATCTGAAGATTTCGAAAAAGTTTCAAGGGGGCCCCTTTTGATGCAATTTTTTTTTCGATTTCGGTTTTTTCGATTGGAGAAATGGATTCTATGAAAAAAAAAAACAGATTGGTATGATCGAAGTTGAAAATCGCTCCATCCGTTCGGAAGTTAAGGCGATCTGAAGAATTCGAAAAAGTTCCAAAAGGGCCCCCTTTGATGCATTTTTTTTTTCGATTTCGGTTTTTTCGATTGAAGAAATGGATTCAATGAAAAAAAACGAACAGATTGGTATGATCGAAGTTGAAAATCGGTCCATCCGTTTGGAAGTTAAGGCGATCTGAAGAATTCGAAAAAGTTCCAAGGAAGCCCCCTTAAATGCATTTTTTTTTATTTCGGTTTTTTCGATTGGAAAAATGGATTTTATGGAAAAAAACAAACAGATTGGTATGATCGAAGTTGAAAATCGGTCCATCCGTTCGGAAGTTAAGGCGATCTGAAGAATTCAAAAAAGTTCCAAGGGGGCTCCCTTTGATGAATTTTTTTTTTCGATTTCGGTTTTTTCGATTGGAAAATGGATTCTTTGAAAAAAAAAACAAACAGATTGTTATGATCGAAGTTGAAAATCGGTCTATCCGTTCGGAAGTTAAGGCGATCTGAAGAATTCAAAAAAGTTCCAAGGGGGCCCTCTTTGATGCATGTTTTTTTCGATTTCGGTTTTTTCGATTGGAGAAATGGATTCTATGAAAAAAAAACAAACAGATTGGTATGATCGAAGTTGAAAATCGGTCCATCCGTTCGGAAGTTAAGGCGATCTGAAGAATTCGAAAAAGTTCCAAGGGGGCCCCCTTTGATGCATTTTTTTTTCGATTTCGGTTTCTTCGATTGAAAAAATGGATTCTATGAAGAAAACAAGCAGATTGGTATGATCGAAGTTGAAAATCGTTCCATCCGTTCGGAAGATAAGGCGATCTGAAGAATTCGAAAAAGTTCCAAGGGGGCCCCTTTTGATGCATTTTTTTTTCGATTTCGGTTTTTTTGATTGGAGAAATGGATTCTATGAAAAAAAAAACAAGCAGATTGGTTTGATGGAAGTTGAAAATCGGTCCATCCGTTCGGAAGTTAAGGCGATCTGAAGAATTCGAAAAAGTTCCAAGGGGACCTCCTTTGATGCAATTTTTTTTTTTTCGATTTCGGTTTTTTCGATTGGGGAAATGGATTCTATGAAAAAAAAAAAGCAAATTGGCATGTACGAAGTTGAAAATCGGTCCATCCGTTCGGAAGTTAAGTTGATCTGAAGATTTCGAAAAAGTTCCAAGGGGACCCCCTTTGATGCATTTTTTTTTTCGATTTCGGTTTTTTCGATTGGAGAAATGGATTCTATAAAAAAAAACAAGCTGATTGGTATGATCGAAGTTGAAAATAGGTCCATCCGTTCGGAAATTGAGGCGATCTGAAGAATTCGAAAAAGTTCCAAGGGGACCCCCTTTGATGCAATTTTTTTTTCGATTTTGGTTTTTTCGATTGGAGAAATGGATTTCACGAAAAAAAACAAGCAAATTGGCATGCACGAAGTTGAAAATCGGTCCATCCGTTCGGAAGTTAAGTTGATCTGAATATTTCGAAAAAGTTCCAAGGGGGCCCCCTTTGATGCAATTTTTTTTTCGATTTCGGTTTTTTCGATTGGAGAAGTGTATTCTATGAAAAGAAACAAGCAGATTGGTATGATCGATGTTGAAAATCGGTCCATCCGTTCGGAGGTTAAGGCGATCTGAAGAATTCGAAAAAGTTCCAAGAAGGCCCCCTTTGATGCAATTTTTTTTTTCGATTTCGGTTTTTTCGATTCAAGAAATTGATTCTATGAAAAAAAAAACAAGCAGATTGGTATGATCGAAGTTGAAAATCGGTCTATCCGTTCGGAAGTTAAGGCGATCTGAAGAATTCGAAAAAGTTCTAAGGGGGCCACCTTTGATGCATTTTTTTTTCGATTTCGGTTTTTTCGATTGGAGAAATGGATTCAATGAAAAAAAAAACAAGCAGATTGGTATGATCGAAGTTGAAAATCGGTCCATCCGTATGAAGAATTCGAAAAAGTTCCAAGGGGGCCCCCTTTGATAAATTTTTTTTTTAGATTTTGGTTTTTTCGATTGGAGAAATGGATTTTATGAAAAAAAAAACAAACAGATTGGTATGATCGAAGTTGAAAATCGGTCCATCCGTTCGGAAGTTAAGGCGATCTGAAGAATTCGAAAAAGTTCCAAGGGGACCCCTTTTGAAGCAATTTCTTTTTCGATTTTGGTTTTTTCGATTGGAGAAATGGATTTCATGAAAAAAAACAAGCAAACTAGCATGCACGAAGTTGAAAATCGGTCCATCCGTTTGGAAGTTAAGTTGATCTGAAGAATTCGAAAAAGTTCCAAGAGGGCCCCCTTAGATGCATTTTTTTCTTCGATTTCGGTTTCTTCGATTGGAGAAATGGATTTCATGAAAAAAAAACAAGCAAATTGGTATGCGCGAAGTTGAAAATCGGTCCATCCGTTCGGAAGTTAAGGTGATCTGAAGATTTCGAAAAAGTTCCAAGGGGGCCCCCTTTGATGTAATTTTTTTTTCGATTCCGGTTTTTTCGATTGGAGAAATGGATTTCATAAAAAAAAACAAGCAAATTGGCATGCACGAAGTTGAAAATCGGTTAATCCGTTCGGAAGTTAAGTTGATCTGAAGATTTCGAAAAAGTTCCAAGGGGACCCCCTTTGATGCTTTTTTTTTTCGATTTCGGTTTTTTAGATTGGAGAAATGGATTCAATGAAAAAAAAACGATCAGATTGGTATGATCGAAGTTGAAAATCGGTCCATCCGTTCGGAAGTTAAGGCGATCTGAAGAATTCGAAAAAGTTCCAAGGGGGCTCCCTTTGATGAATTATTTTTTTTCGATTTCGATTTTTTCGATTGGAGAAATGGATTCTATGAAAAAAAAAACAAGCAGATTGGTATGATCGAAGTTGAAAATCGGTCCATCCGTTCGGAAGTTGAGGCGATCTGAAGAATTCGAAAAAGTTCCAAGGAGGCCCCCTTTGATGCATTTTTTTTCGATTTCGGTTTCTTCGATTGAAGAAATGGATTCTATGAAAAAAACAAGCAGATTGGTATGATCGAAGTTGAAAATAGGTCCATCCGTTCGGAAATTGAGGCGATCTGAAGAATTCGAAAAAGTTCCAAGGGGACCCCCTTTGATGCAATTTTTTTTTCGATTTTGGTTTTTTCGATTGGAGAAATGGATTTCACGAAAAAAAACAAGCAAATTGGCATGCACGAAGTTGAAAATCGGTCCATCCGTTCGGAAGTTAAGTTGATCTGAATATTTCGAAAAAGTTCCAAGGGGGCCCCCTTTGATGCAATTTTTTTTTCGATTTCGGTTTTTTCGATTGGAGAAGTGTATTCTATGAAAAGAAACAAGCAGATTGGTATGATCGATGTTGAAAATCGGTCCATCCGTTCGGAGGTTAAGGCGATCTGAAGAATTCGAAAAAGTTCCAAGAAGGCCCCCTTTGATGCAATTTTTTTTTTCGATTTCGGTTTTTTCGATTCAAGAAATTGATTCTATGAAAAAAAAAACAAGCAGATTGGTATGATCGAAGTTGAAAATCGGTCTATCCGTTCGGAAGTTAAGGCGATCTGAAGAATTCGAAAAAGTTCTAAGGGGGCCACCTTTGATGCATTTTTTTTTCGATTTCGGTTTTTTCGATTGGAGAAATGGATTCAATGAAAAAAAAAACAAGCAGATTGGTATGATCGAAGTTGAAAATCGGTCCATCCGTATGAAGAATTCGAAAAAGTTCCAAGGGGGCCCCCTTTGATAAATTTTTTTTTTAGATTTTGGTTTTTTCGATTGGAGAAATGGATTTTATGAAAAAAAAAACAAACAGATTGGTATGATCGAAGTTGAAAATCGGTCCATCCGTTCGGAAGTTAAGGCGATCTGAAGAATTCGAAAAAGTTCCAAGGGGACCCCTTTTGAAGCAATTTCTTTTTCGATTTTGGTTTTTTCGATTGGAGAAATGGATTTCATGAAAAAAAACAAGCAAACTAGCATGCACGAAGTTGAAAATCGGTCCATCCGTTTGGAAGTTAAGTTGATCTGAAGAATTCGAAAAAGTTCCAAGAGGGCCCCCTTAGATGCATTTTTTTCTTCGATTTCGGTTTCTTAGATTGGAGAAATGGATTTCATGAAAAAAAAACAAGCAAATTGGTATGCGCGAAGTTGAAAATCGGTCCATCCGTTCGGAAGTTAAGGTGATCTGAAGATTTCGAAAAAGTTCCAAGGGGGCCCCCTTTGATGTAATTTTTTTTTCGATTCCGGTTTTTTCGATTGGAGAAATGGATTTCATGAAAAAAAACAAGCAAATTGGCATGCACGAAGTTGAAAATCGGTTAATCCGTTCGGAAGTTAAGTTGCTCTGAAGATTTCGAAAAAGTTCCAAGGGGACCCCCTTTGATGCTTTTTTTTTTCGATTTCGGTTTTTTAGATTGGAGAAATGGATTCAATGAAAAAAAACGATCAGATTGGTATGATCGAAGTTGAAAATCGGTCCATCCGTTCGGAAGTTAAGGCGATCTGAAGAATTCGAAAAAGTTCCAAGGGGGCTCCCTTTGATGAATTATTTTTTTTCGATTTCGATTTTTTCGATTGGAGAAATGGATTCTATGAAAAAAAAAACAAGCAGATTGGTATGATCGAAGTTGAAAATCGGTCCATCCGTTCGGAAGTTGAGGCGATCTGAAGAATTCGAAAAAGTTCCAAGGAGGCCCCCTTTGATGCATTTTTTTTCGATTTCGGTTTCTTCGATTGAAGAAATGGATTCTATGAAAAAAACAAGCAGATTGGTATGATCGAAGTTGAAAATCGTTCCATCCGTTCGGAAGATAAGGTGATCTGAAGAATTCGAAAAAGTTCCAAGGGGGCCCCCTTTGATGCATTTTTTTTTTTTCGATTTCGGTTTTTTTGATTGGAGAAATGGATTCTATAAAAAAAACAAGCAGATTGGTATGATGGAAGTTGAAAATCGGTCCATCCGTTCGGAAGTTAAGGCGATATGAAGAATTCGAAAAAGTTCCAAGGGGGCCCCCTTTGATGCATTTTTTTTTTCGATTTCGGTTTCTTCGATTGAAGAAATGGATTCTATGAAAAAAACAAGCAGATTGGTATGATCGAAGTTGAAAATTGTTCCATCCGTTCGGAAGATAAGGCGATCTGAAGAATTCGAAAAAGTTCCAAGATGGCCCCCTTTGATGCATTTTTTTTTCGATTTCGAATTTTTTGATTGGAGAAATGGATTCTATAAAAAAAAACAAGCAGATTGGTATGATCGAAGTTGAAAATCGGTCCATCCGTTCGGAAGTTGAGGCGATCTGAAGAATTCGAAAAAGTTCCAAGGGGACCCCCTTTGATGCAATTTATTTTTCGATTTTGGTTTTTTTGATTGGAGAAATGGATTTTATAAAAAAAAACAAGCATATTGGTATGATCGAAGTTGAAAATCGGTCCATCCGTTCGGAAGTTAAGGCGATCTAAAGAATTCGAAAAAGTTCCAAGGGGACCCTTTTTGATGCAATTTCTGTTTCGATTTCGGTTTTTTCGATTGGAGAAATGGATTTCATGAAAAAAAAAACAAGCAAATTGGCATGCACGAAGTTGAAAATCGGTCCATCCGTTCGGAAGTTAAGTTGATCTGAAGATTTCGAAAAAGTTCCAAGGGGACCCCCTTTGATGCATTTTTTTTTCGATTTCGGTTTTTTCGATTGGAGAAATGGATTCAATGGAAAAAAAACAAGCTGATTGGTATGATCGAAGATGAAAATAGGTCCATCCGTTCGGAAGTTTAGGCGATCTGAAGAATTCGAAAAAGTTCCAAGGGGACCCCCTTTGATGCAATTTTTTTTTCGATTTCGGTTTTTTTGATTGGAGAAATGGATTTTATGAAAAAAAAACAAGCAGATTGGTATGATCGAAGTTGAAAATCGGTCCATCCGTTCGGAAGTTAAGGCGATCTGAAAAATTCGAAAAAGTTCCAAGGGGGCCCCCTTTGATGCAATTTTTGTTTCGATTTCGGTTTTTTAGATTGGAGAAGTGGATTCTATGAAAAAAAACAAGCAGATTAGTATGATCGAAGTTGAAAATCGGTCCATCCGTTCGGAGGTTAAGGCGATCTGAAGAATTCGAAAAAGTTCCAAGGGGGCCCCCTTTGATGCAATTTTTTTTTCGATTCCGGTTTTTTCGATTCAAGAATTTGATTCTATGAAAAAAAAACAAGCAGATTGGTATGATCGAAGTTGAAAATCGGGCTATCCGTTCGGAAGTTGAGGCGATCTGAAGAATTCGAAAAAGTTCTAAGGGGGCCCCCTTCGATGCATTTTTTTTTTCGATTTCGGTTTTTTCGATTGGAGAAATGGATTCAATGAAAAAAAAAAAACAAGCAGATTGGTATGATCGAAGTTGAAAATCGGTCCATCCGTATGGACGTTGAGGCGATCTGAAGAATTCGAGAAAGTTCCAAGGGGGCCCCCTTTGATGAATTTTTTTTTTCGATTTCGGTTTTTTTGATTGGAGAAATGGATTTTATGAAAAAAAAACAAACAGATTGGTATGATCGAAGTTGAAAATCGGTCCATCCGTTGGGAAGTTAAGGCGATCTGAAGAATTCGAAAAAGTTCCAAGGGGGCCCCCTTTGATGAATTTTTTTTTTCGATTTCGGTTTTTTCGATTGGAGAAATGGATTTTATGAAAAAAAACAAACAGATTGGTATGATCGAAGTTGAAAATCGGGCCATCCGTTCGGAAGATAAGGTGATCTGAAGAATTCGAAAAAGTTCCAAGAAGGCCCCCTTTGATGCATATTTTTTTTCGATTCCATTTTTTTTTTTGATTGGAGAAATGGATTCTATAAAAAAAACAAGCAGATTGGTATGATGGAAGTTGAAAATCGGTCCATCCGTTCGGAAGTTAAGGCGATATGAAGAATTCGAAAAAGTTCCAAGGGGGCCCCCTTTGATGCATTTTTTTTTTCGATTTCGGTTTCTTCGATTGAAGAAATGGATTCTATGAAAAAACAAGCAGATTGGTATGATCGAAGTTGAAAATCGTTCCATCCGTTCGGAAGATAAGGCGATCTGAAGAATTCGAAAAAGTTCCAAGGGGGCCCCCTTTGATGCATTTTTTTTTCGATTTCGAATTTTTTGATTGGAGAAATGGATTCTATAAAAAAAAACAAGCAGATTGGTATGATGGAAGGTTAAAATCGGTCCATCCGTTCGGAAGTTAAGGCGATATGAAGAATTCGAAAAAGTTCCAAGGGGACCCCCTTTGATGCAATTTTTTTTTCGATTTCGGTTCTTTCGATTGGAGAAATGGATTCTATGAGAAAAAACAAGCAGATTGGTATGATCGAAATTGAAAATAGGTCCATCCGTTCGGAAGTTGAGGCGATCTGAAGAATTCGAAAAAGTTCCAAGGGGACCCCCTTTGATGCAATTTTTTTTTCGATTTCGGTTTTTTTGATTGGAGAAATGGATTTTATAAAAAAAAAACAAGCATATCGGTATGATCGAAGTTGAAAATCGGTCCATCCGTTCGGAAGTTAAGGCGATCTAAAGAATTCGAAAAAGTTCCAAGGGGGCCTCCTTTGATGCAATTTTTTTTTCGATTTCGGTTTTTTTTGATTGGAGAAGTGGATTCTATGAAAAAAAAACAAGCAGATTGGTATGATCGAAGTTGAAAATCGGTCCATCCGTTCGGAAGTTGAGGCGATCTGAAGAATTCGAAAAAGTTCCAAGGGGGCCCCCTTTGATAATTTTTTTTTTTCGATTTCGGTTTTTCCGATTGGAGAAATGGATTTTATGAAAAAAAAACAAACAGATTGGTATGATCGAAGTTGAAAATCGGTCCATCCGTTCGGAAGTTAAGGCGATCTGAAGAATTCGAAAAAGTTCCAAGGGGGCCCTCTTTGATGCATTTTTTTTTTTCGATTTCGGTTTTTTTGATTGGAGAAATGGATTCTATAAAAAAAAACAAGCAGATTGGTATGATGGAAGTTGAAAATCGGTCCATCCGTTCGGAAGTTAAGGCGATCTGAAGAATTCGAAAAAGTTCCAAGGGGACCCCCTTTGATGCAATTTTTTTTTCGATTTCGGTTTTTTCGATTGGGGAAATGGATTCTATAAAAAAAACAAGCAGATTGGTATGATCGAAGTTGAAAATTGGTCCATCCGTTCGGAAGTTAAGGCGATCTGAAGAATTCGAAAAAATTCCAAGGGGGCCCCCTTTGATGCATTTTATTTTTCGATTTCGGTTTTTTCGATTGGAGAAATGGATTCTATGAAAAAAAAACGAACAGATTGGTATGATCGAAGTTGAAAATCGGTCCATCCGTTCGGAAGTTAAGGTGATCTGAAGAATTCGAAAAAGTTCCAAGGGGGCCCCCTTTGATGAATTTTTTTTTTCGATTTCGGTTTTATCGATTGGAGAAATTGATTCTATGAAAAAAAACAAGCAGATTGGTATGATCGAAGTTGAATATCGGTCCATCCGTTCGGAAGTTAAGGCGATCTGAAGAATTCGAAAAAGTTCCAAGGGGCCCCCTCTGATGCATTTTTTTTTTCGATTTCGGTTCTTTTGTTTGAAGAAATGGATTCTATGAAAAAAAAACAAGCAGATTGTTATGATCGAAGTTGAAAATCGGTCCATCCGTTCGGAAGTGAAGGCGATCTGAAGAATTCGAAAAAGTTCCAAGAGGGCCCCCTTTGGTGCAATTTCTCTTCGATTTCGGTTTTTTAGATTGAAGAAATGGATTCTATGAAAAAAACAAACAGATTGGTATGATCGAAGTTGAAAATCGGTCCATCCGTTCGGAAGTTAAGGCGATCTGAAGAATTCGAAAAAGTTCCAAGGGGGCCCCCTTTGATGCATTTTTTTTTCGATTTCGGTTTCTTCGATTGGAGAAATGGATTCTATGAAAAAAAACAAGCAGATTTGTATGTTCGAAGTTGAAAATCGGTCCATCCGTTCGGAAGTTAAGGCGATCTGAAGAATTCGAAAAAGTTTCAAGGGGACCCCTTTTGATGCAATTTTATTTTCGATTTCGGTTTTTTCGATTGGAGAAATGGATTTCATGAAAAAAAACAAGCAAATTGGTATGATCGAAGTTGAAAATCGGTCCATCCGTTCGGAAGTTAAGGCGATCTGAAGAATTCGAAAAAGTTCCAAGGGGACCCCTTTTGATGCAATTTCTTTTTCGATTTCGGTTTCTTCGATTGGAGAAATGGATTCTATGGAAAAAACAAACAGATTGGTATGATCGAAGTTGAAAATCGGTCCATCCGTTAGGAAGTTAAGGCGATCTGATGAATTCGAAAAAGTTCCAAATGGACCTCCTTTGATGCAATTTTTTTCTCGATTTCGAATTTTTCGATTGGAGAAATGGATTCTATGAAAAAAAACAAGCAAATTGGTATGCGCGAAGTTGAAAATCGGTCCATCCGTTCGGAAGTTAAGGCGATCTGAAGAATTCGAAAAAGTTCCAAGGGGACCCCCTTTGATGCATTTTTTTTTTCGATTTCGGTTTTTTCGATTGGAAAAATGGATTCTATGAAAAAAAAAGCAGATTGGTATGATCGAAGTTGAAAATCGGTCCAACCGTTCGGAAGTTAAGGCGATCTGAAGAATTCGAAAAAGTTCCAAGAGGGCCCCCTTTGATGCATTTTTTTTTTCTTTCGATTTCGTTTTTTCGATTGGAGAAATGGATTCTATGAAAAAAACAAGCAGATTGGTATGATCGAAGTTGAAAATCGGTCCATCCGTTCGGAAGTTAAGGCGATCTGAAGAATTCGAAAAAGTTTCAAGAGGGCCCCCTTTGATGCATTTTTTTTTTCGATTTCGGTTTCTTCGATTGAAGAAATGGATTCTATGAAAAAACAAGCAGATTGGTATGATCGAAGTTGAAAATCGTTCCATCCGTTCGGAAGATAAGGCGATCTGAAGAATTCGAAAAAGTTCCAAGGGGGCCCCCTTTGATGCATTTTTTTTTCGATTTCGAATTTTTTGATTGGAGAAATGGATTCTATAAAAAAAACAAGCAGATTGGTATGATGGAAGGTTAAAATCGGTCCATCCGTTCGGAAGTTAAGGCGATATGAAGAATTCGAAAAAGTTCCAAGGGGACCCCCTTTGATGCAATTTTTTTTTTCGATTTCGGTTCTTTCGATTGGAGAAATGGATTCTATGAGAAAAAACAAGCAGATTGGTATGATCGAAATTGAAAATAGGTCCATCCGTTCGGAAGTTGAGGCGATCTGAAGAATTCGAAAAAGTTCCAAGGGGACCCCCTTTGATGCAATTTTTTTTTCGATTTCGGTTTTTTTGATTGGAGAAATGGATTTTATAAAAAAAAAACAAGCATATCGGTATGATCGAAGTTGAAAATCGGTCCATCCGTTCGGAAGTTAAGGCGATCTAAAGAATTCGAAAAAGTTCCAAGGGGGCCTCCTTTGATGCAATTTTTTTTTCGATTTCGGTTTTTTCGATTGGAGAAGTGGATTCTATGAAAAAAAACAAGCAGATTGGTATGATCGAAGTTGAAAATCGGTCCATCCGTTCGGAAGTTGAGGCGATCTGAAGAATTCGAAAAAGTTCCAAGGGGGCCCCCTTTGATAAATTTTTTTTTTTTGATTTCGGTTTTTCCGATTGGAGAAATGGATTTTATGAAAAAAAAACAAACAGATTGGTATGATCGAAGTTGAAAATCGGTCCATCCGTTCGGAAGTTAAGGCGATCTGAAGAATTCGAAAAAGTTCCAAGGGGGCCCTCTTTGATGCATTTTTTTTTTTCGATTTCGGTTTTTTTGATTGGAGAAATGGATTCTATAAAAAAAAACAAGCAGATTGGTATGATGGAAGTTGAAAATCGGTCCATCCGTTCGGAAGTTAAGGCGATCTGAAGAATTCGAAAAAGTTCCAAGGGGACCCCCTTTGATGCAATTTTTTTTTCGATTTCGGTTTTTTCGATTGGGGAAATGGATTCTATAAAAAAAACAAGCAGATTGGTATGATCGAAATTGAAAATAGGTCCATCCGTTCGGAAGTTGAGGCGATCTGAAGAATTCGAAAAAGTTCCAAGGGGACCCCCTTTGATGCAATTTTTTTTTCGATTTCGGTTTTTTTGATTGGAGAAATGGATTTTATAAAAAAAAAACAAGCATATCGGTATGATCGAAGTTGAAAATCGGTCCATCCGTTCGGAAGTTAAGGCGATCTAAAGAATTCGAAAAAGTTCCAAGGGGGCCTCCTTTGATGCAATTTTTTTTTCGATTTCGGTTTTTTCGATTGGAGAAGTGGATTCTATGAAAAAAAAACAAGCAGATTGGTATGATCGAAGTTGAAAATCGGTCCATCCGTTCGGAAGTTGAGGCGATCTGAAGAATTCGAAAAAGTTCCAAGGGGGCCCCTTTTGATAATTTTTTTTTTTCGATTTCGGTTTTTCCGATTGGAGAAATGGATTTTATGAAAAAAAAACAAACAGATTGGTATGATCGAAGTTGAAAATCGGTCCATCCGTTCGGAAGTTAAGGCGATCTGAAGAATTCGAAAAAGTTCCAAGGGGGCCCTCTTTGATGCATTTTTTTTTTTTCGATTTCGGTTTTTTTGATTGGAGAAATGGATTCTATAAAAAAAAAACGAGCAGATTGGTATGATGGAAGTTGAAAATCGGTCCATCCGTTCGGAAGTTAAGGCGATCTGAAGAATTCGAAAAAGTTCCATGGGGACCCCCTTTGATGCAATTTTTTTTTCGATTTCGGTTTTTTCGATTGGGGAAATGGATTCTATAAAAAAAACAAGCAGATTGGTATGATCGAAGTTGAAAATTGGTCCATCCGTTCGGAAGTTAAGGCGATCTGAAGAATTCGAAAAAATTCCAAGGGGGCCCCCTTTGATGCATTTTATTTTTCGATTTCGGTTTTTTCGATTGGAGAAATGGATTCTATGAAAAAAACACGAACAGATTGGTATGATCGAAGTTGAAAATCGGTCCATCCGTTCGGAAGTTAAGGTGATCTGAAGAATTCGAAAAAGTTCCAAGGGGGCCCCCTTTGATGAATTTTTTTTTTTTGATTTCGGTTTTATCGATTGGAGAAATTGATTCTATGAAAAAAAACAAGCAGATTGGTATGATCGAAGTTGAATATCGGTCCATCCGTTCGGAAGTTAAGGCGATCTGAAGAATTCGAAAAAGTTCCAAGGGGCCCCCTCTGATGCATTTTTTTTTTCGATTTCGGTTCTTTTGTTTGAAGAAATGGATTCTATGAAAAAAAAACAAGCAGATTGTTATGATCGAAGTTGAAAATCGGTCCATCCGTTCGGAAGTGAAGGCGATCTGAAGAATTCGAAAAAGTTCCAAGAGGGCCCCCTTTGGTGCAATTTCTCTTCGATTTCGGTTTTTTAGATTGAAGAAATGGATTCTATGAAAAAAACAAACAGATTGGTATGATCGAAGTTGAAAATCGGTCCATCCGTTCGGAAGTTAAGGCGATCTGAAGAATTCGAAAAAGTTCCAAGGGGGCCCCCTTTGATGCATTTTTTTTTTCGATTTCGGTTTCTTCGATTGGAGAAATGGATTCTATGAAAAAAAACAAGCAGATTTGTATGTTCGAAGTTGAAAATCGGTCCATCCGTTCGGAAGTTAAGGCGATCTGAAGAATTCGAAAAAGTTTCAAGGGGACCCCTTTTGATGCAATTTTATTTTCGATTTCGGTTTTTTCGATTGGAGAAATGGATTTCATGAAAAAAAAACAAGCAAATTGGTATGATCGAAGTTGAAAATCGGTCCATCCGTTCGGAAGTTAAGGCGATCTGAAGAATTCGAAAAAGTTCCAAGGGGACCCCTTTTGATGCAATTTCTTTTTCGATTTCGGTTTCTTCGATTGGAGAAATGGATTCTATGGAAAAAAACAAACAGATTGGTATGATCGAAGTTGATAATCGGTCCATCCGTTAGGAAGTTAAGGCGATCTGATGAATTCGAAAAAGTTCCAAATGGACCTCCTTTGATGCAATTTTTTTCTCGATTTCGAATTTTTCGATTGGAGAAATGGATTCTATGAAAAAAAACAAGCAAATTGGTATGCGCGAAGTTGAAAATCGGTCCATCCGTTCGGAAGTTAAGGCGATCTGAAGAATTCGAAAAAGTTCCAAGGGGACCCCCTTTGATGCATTTTTTTTTTCGATTTCGGTTTTTTCGATTGGAAAAATGGATTCTATGAAAAAAAAAGCAGATTGGTATGATCGAAGTTGAAAATCGGTCCAACCGTTCGGAAGTTAAGGCGATCTGAAGAATTCGAAAAAGTTCCAAGAGGGCCCCCTTTGATGCATTTTTTTTTTCTTTCGATTTCGTTTTTTCGATTGGAGAAATGGATTCTATGAAAAAAACAAGCAGATTGGTATGATCGAAGTTGAAAATCGGTCCATCCGTTCGGAAGTTAAGGCGATCTGAAGAATTCGAAAAAGTTTCAAGAGGGCCCCCTTTGATGCATTTTTTTTTTCGATTTCGGTTTCTTCGATTGAAGAAATGGATTCTATGAAAAAACAAGCAGATTGGTATGATCGAAGTTGAAAATCGTTCCATCCGTTCGGAAGATAAGGCGATCTGAAGAATTCGAAAAAGTTCCAAGGGGGCCCCCTTTGATGCATTTTTTTTTCGATTTCGAATTTTTTGATTGGAGAAATGGATTCTATAAAAAAAACAAGCAGATTGGTATGATGGAAGGTTAAAATCGGTCCATCCGTTCGGAAGTTAAGGCGATATGAAGAATTCGAAAAAGTTCCAAGGGGACCCCCTTTGATGCAATTTTTTTTTTCGATTTCGGTTCTTTCGATTGGAGAAATGGATTCTATGAGAAAAAACAAGCAGATTGGTATGATCGAAATTGAAAATAGGTCCATCCGTTCGGAAGTTGAGGCGATCTGAAGAATTCGAAAAAGTTCCAAGGGGACCCCCTTTGATGCAATTTTTTTTTCGATTTCGGTTTTTTTGATTGGAGAAATGGATTTTATAAAAAAAAAACAAGCATATCGGTATGATCGAAGTTGAAAATCGGTCCATCCGTTCGGAAGTTAAGGCGATCTAAAGAATTCGAAAAAGTTCCAAGGGGGCCTCCTTTGATGCAATTTTTTTTTCGATTTCGGTTTTTTCGATTGGAGAAGTGGATTCTATGAAAAAAAACAAGCAGATTGGTATGATCGAAGTTGAAAATCGGTCCATCCGTTCGGAAGTTGAGGCGATCTGAAGAATTCGAAAAAGTTCCAAGGGGGCCCCCTTTGATAAATTTTTTTTTTTCGATTTCGGTTTTTCCGATTGGAGAAATGGATTTTATGAAAAAAAAACAAACAGATTGGTATGATCGAAGTTGAAAATCGGTCCATCCGTTCGGAAGTTAAGGCGATCTGAAGAATTCGAAAAAGTTCCAAGAGGGCCCCCTTTGATGCATTTTTTTTTTCGATTTCGGTTTTTTTGATTGGAGAAATGGATTCTATAAAAAAAAACAAGCAGATTGGTATGATGGAAGTTGAAAATCGGTCCATCCGTTCGGAAGTACAGGCGATCTGAAGAATTCGAAAAAGTTCCAAGGGGACCCCCTTTGATGCAATTTTTTTTTCGATTTCGGTTTTTTCGATTGGGGAAATGGATTCTATAAAAAAAAACAAGCAGATTGGTATGATCGAAGTTGAAAATTGGTCCATCCGTTCGGAAGTTAAGGCGATCTGAAGAATTCGAAAAAATTCCAAGGGGGCCTCCTTTGATGCATTTTATTTTTCGATTTCAGTTTTTTCGATTGGAGAAATGGATTCTATGAAAAAAAAACGAACAGATTGGTATGATCGAAGTTGAAAATCGGTCCATCCGTTCGGAAGTTAAGGTGATCTGAAGAATTCGAAAAAGTTCCAAGGGGGCCCCCTTTGATGAATTTTTTTTTTCGATTTCGGTTTTATCGATTGGAGAAATGGATTCTATGAAAAAAAACAAGCAGATTGGTATGATCGAAGTTGAATATCGGTCCATCCTTTCGGAAGTTAAGGCGATCTGAAGAATTCGAAAAAGTTCCAAGGGGCCCCCTCTGATGCATTTTTTTTTTCGATTTGGGTTCTTTTGTTTGAAGAAATGGATTCAATAAAAAAAAAACAAGCAGATTGTTATGATCGAAGTTGAAAATCGGTCCATCCGTTCGGAAGTGAAGGCGATCTGAAGAATTCGAAAAAGTTCCAAGAGGGCCCCCTTTGGTGCAATTTCTCTTCGATTTCGGTTTTTTAGATTGGAGAAATGGATTCTATGAAAAAAACAAACAGATTGGTATGATCGAAGTTGAAAATCGGTCCATCCGTTCGGAAGTTGATGCGATCTGAAGAATTCGAAAAAGTTCCAAGGGGGCCCCCTTTGATGCATTTTTTTTCCGATTTCGGTTTCTTCGATTGGAGAAATGGATTCTATGAAAAAAAAACAAACAGATTGGTATGATCGAAGTTGAAAATCGGTCCATCCGTTCGGAAGTTAAGGCGATCTGAAGAATTCGAAAAAGTTCCAAGGGGGCCCCCTTTGATGCATTTTTTTTATTTCGGTTTTTTCTATTGGAGAAATGGATTCTATGAAAAAAAACAAGCAGATTTGTATGTCCGAAGTTGAAAATCGGTCCATCCGTTCGGAAGTTAAGGCGATCTGAAGAATTCGAAAAAGTTCCAAGGGGACCCCTTTTGATGCAATTTCTTTTTCGATTTCGGTTTTTTCGATTGGAGAAATGGATTTCATGAAAAAAAACAAGCAAATTGGTATGATCGAAGTTGAAAATCGGTCCAACCGTTCGGAAGTTAAGGCGATCTGAAGAATTCGAAAAAGTTCCAAGAGGGCCCCCTTTGATGCATTTTTTTTTCTTTCGATTTCGTTTTTTCGATTGGAGAAATGGATTCTATGAAAAAAACAAGCACATTGGTATGATCGAAGTTGAAAATCGGTCCATCCGTTCGGAAGTTAAGGCGATCTGAAGAATTCGAAAAAGTTCCAAGAGGGCCCCCTTCGATGCATTTTTTTTTTCGATTTCGTTTTTTCGATTGGAGAAATGGATTCTATGAAAAAAACAAGCAGATTGGTATGATCGAAGTTGAAAATCGGTCAATCCGTTCGGAAGTTAAGGCGATCTGAAGAATTCGAAAAAGTTTCAAGGGGGCCCCCTTTGATGCAATTTTTTTTCAGATTTCGGATTTTTCGATTGGAGGAATGGATTCTATGAAAAAAAAACAAGCAGATTGGTATGATCGAAGTTGAAAATCGGTCCATCCGTTCGGAAGTTAAGGCGATCTGAAGAATTCGGAAAAGATTCAAAGGGACCCCCTTTGATGCAACTTCTTTTTCGATTTCGGTTTTTTCGATTGGAGAAATGGATTCTATTGAAAAAAACAAGCAGATTGCTATGATCGAAGTTGAAAATCGGTCCATTCGTTTGGAAGTTAAGGCGATCTGAAGAATTCGAATAAGTTCCAAGGGGACCCCCTTTGATGCAATTTTTTTTCCGATTTTGGTTTTTTCGATTGGAGAAATGGATTCTATGAAAAAAAAACAAGCAGTTTGGTTTTGATCGAAGTTGAAAATCGGTCCATCCGTTCGGAAGTTCAGGCGATCTGAAGAATTCAGAAAAGTTCCAAGGGGACCCCATTTGATGCAATTTTTTTTTCGATTTCGGTTTTTTCTATTGAAGAAATGGATTCTATAAAAAAACAATCAAATTGGTATGCGCGAAATTGAAAATCGGTCCATCCGTTCGGAAGTTAAGGCGGTCTGAAGAATTCGAAAAAGTTCCAAGGGGGCCCCCTTTGATGCATTTTTTCTTCGATTTCGGTTTCTTCGATTGGAGAAATGGATTCTATGAAATAAAACAAGTAGAATGGTATGATCGAAGTTGAAAATCGGTCCATCCGTTCGGAAGTTAAGGCGATCTGAAGAATTCGAAAGAGTTCCAAGGAAGCCCCCTTTAATGCATTTTTTTTTCGATTTCGGTTTTTTTGATTGGAGAAATGGATTCTATGAAAAAAAACAAGCAGATTGGTATGATCGAAGTTGAAAATCGGTCCATCCGTTCGGAAGTTAAGGCGATCTGAAGAATTCGAAAAAGTTCCAAGGAAGCCCCCTTTGATGCATTTTTTTTTCGATTCCGGTTTTTTCGATTGGAGAAATGGATTCTATGAAAAATAACAAGCATATTGGTATGATCGAAGTTTATCGGTCCATCCGTTCGGAAGTTAAGGCGATCTGAAGAATTCGAAAAAGTTCCAAGGGGGTCCCCTTTGATGCATTTTTTTTTCCATTTCGGTTTTTTCGATTGGAGAAATGGATTCTATGAAAAAATACAAGCAGATTGGTATGATCGAAGTTGAAAATCGGTCCATCCGTTCGGAAGTTAAGGCGATCTGAAGAATTCGAAAAAGTTCCAAAGGGGCCCCCTTTGATGCATTTTTTTTTTTCGATTTCGGTTTTTTCGATTGGAGAAATGGATTCTATGAAAAAAAACAAGCAGATTGGTATGATCGAAGTTGAAAATCGGTCCATCCGTTCGGAAGTTGAGGCGATCTGAAGAATTCGAAAAAGTTCCAAGGGGGCCCCCTTTAATGCATTTTTTTTTCGATTTCGGTTTTTGCGATTGGAGAAATGGATTCTATGAAAAAAAAAAAACAAGCAAATTGGTATGATCGAAGTTGAAAATCGGTCCATCCGTTCGGAAGTTAGGCGATCTGAAGAATTCGAAAAAGTTCCAAGGGGGCCCCCTTTAATGCATTTTTTCTTCGATTTCGGTTCTTTCGTTTGAAGAAATGGATTCTATGAAAAAACAAGCAAATTGGTATGATCGAAGTTGAAAATCGGTCCATCCGTTCGGAAGTTAAGGCGATCTGAAGAATTCGAAAAAGTTCCAAGAGGGCCCCCTTTGGTGCATTTTTTTTTTGATTTCGGTTCTTTCGATTGGAGAAATGGATTCTATGAAAAAAACGAACAGATTGGTATGATCGAAGTTGAGAATCGGTCCATCCGTTCGGAAGTTAAGGCGATCTGAAGAATTCGAAAAAGTTCCAAGGGGGCCCCCTTTGATGCATTTTTTTTTTCGATTTCGGTTTTTTCGATTGAAGAAAAGGATTCTATGAAAAAAACAAGCAGATTGGTATGATCGAAGTTGAAAATCGGTCCATCCGTTCGGAAGTTAAGGCGATCTGAAGAATTCGAAAAAGTTCCAAGGGGACCCCCTTTGATGCAATTTTTTTCGATTGGATAAATGGATTCTATGGAAAAAACAAGTGAATTGGTATGCGCGAAATTGAAAATCTGTCCACCCGTTCGGAAGTTAAGGCGATCTGAAGAATTCGAAAAAGTTCCAAGGAAGCCCCCTTCGATGAATTTTTTTTTCGATTCCGGTTTTTTCGATTGGAGAAATGGATTCTATGAAAAAAAACAAACAGATTGGTATGATCGAAGTTTTTATCGGTCCATCCGTTCGGAAGTTAAGGCGATATATCTGAAGAAATCGAAAAAGTTCCGAGGGGGTCCCCTTTGATGCATTTTTTTTTCCATTTCGGTTTTTTCGATTGGAGAAATGGATTCTATGGAAAAATACAAGCAGATTGGTATGATCGAAGTTGAAAATCGGTCCATCCGTTCGGAGGTTAAGGTGATCTGAAGAATTCGATAAAGTTCCAAGGGGGCCCCCTTTGATGCATTTTTTTTTCGATTTCGGTTTTTTCGATTGGAAAAATGGATTCTATGAAAAAAAACAAGCAGATTGGTATGATCGAAGTTGAAAATCGGTCCATCCGTTCGGAAGTTGAGGCGATCTGAAGAATTCGAAAAAGTTCCAAGGGGGCCCCCTTTGATGCATTTTTTTTTCGATTTCGGTTCTTTGGATCGGAGAAATGGATTCTATGAAAAAAAAACAAGCAGATTGGTATGATCGAAGTTGAAAATCGGTCCATCCGTTCGGATGTTAAGGCGATCTGAAGTATTCGAAAAAGTTAAAAGGGGGCCCCCTTTGATGCATTTTTTTTTTTCGATTTCGGTTTTTTCGATTGGAGAAATGGATTCTATAAAAAAAAAAGAGCAGATTGGTATGATCGAAGTTGAAAATCGGTCCATACGTTCGAAAGTTAAGGCAATCTGAAGAATTCGAAAAATTTACAAGAGGGCCCCCTTTGATGCATTTTTTTTCCGATTTCGGTTTTTTCGATCGGAGAAATGGATTCTATGAAAAAAAAAGCAGATTGGTATGATCGAAGTTGAAAATCGGTCCATCCGTTCGGAAGTTAAGGCGATCTGAAGAATTCGAAAAAGTTCCAAGGGGACCCCATTTGATGCAATTTTTCTTTTCGATTTCGGTTTTTTTAATCGGAGAAATGGATTCTATGAAAAAAAATAGCAGATTGGTATGATCGAAGTTGAAAATCGGTCCATCCGTTCGGAAGTTAAGGCGATCTGAAGAATTCGAAAAAGTTCCAAGGGGACCCCCTTCGATGCAATTTTTTTCGATTGGAGAAATGGATTCTATGAAAAAAACAAGTGAATTGGTATGCGCGAAATTGAAAATCGGTCCATCCGTTCGGAAGTTAAGGCGATCTGAAGAATTCGAAAAAGTTCCAAGGGGGCACCCTTTGATGCAATTCTTCTTTCTATTTCGGTTTCTTCGATTGGAGAAATGGATTCTATGAAAAAAAACAAGCAGATTGGTATGATCGAAGTTGAAAATCGGTCTATCCGTTCGGAAGTTAAGGCGATCTGAAGAATTCAAAAAAGTTCCAAGGGGACCCCCTTTGATGCAATTTTTTTTTCGATTTCGGTTTTTTCGATTGGAGAAATGGATTCTATGAAAAAAAAAACAAACAGATTGGTATGATCCAAGTTGAAAATCGGTCCATCCGTTCGGAAGTTAAGGCGATCTGAAGAATTCGAAAAAGTTCCAAGGGGGCCTCCTTTGATGAATTTTTTTTTTGATTTCGGTTTTTTCGATAGGAGAAATGGATTCTATGAAAAAAACAGGCAGATTGGTATGATCGAAGTTGAAAATCGGTCCCTCCGTTCGGAAGTTAAGGCGATCTGAAGAATTCGAAAAAGTTCCAAGGGGACCCCCTTTGATGCAATTTTTTTCGATTGGAGAAATGGATTCTATGGAAAAAACAAGTGAATTGGTATGCGCGAAATTGAAAATCGGTCCATCCGTTCGGAAGTTAAGGCGATCTGAAGAATTCGAAAAAGTTCCAAGGGGGCCCCCTTTGATGAATTTTTTTTTTGATTCCGGTTTTTTCGATTGGAGAAATGGATTCTATGAAAAAAAACAAGCAGATTGGTATGATCGAAGTTTTTATCGGTCCATCCGTTCGGAAGTTAAGGCGATATATCTGAAGAAATCGAAAAAGTTCCAAGGGGGTCCCCTTTGATGCTTTCTCTTTTCCATTTCGGTTTTTTCGATTGGAGAAATGTATTCTATGAAAAAATACAAGCAGATTGGTGTGATCGAAGTTGAAAATCGGTCCATCCGTTCGGAGGTTAAGGTGATCTGAAGAATTCGAAAAAGTTCCAAGGGGGCCCCCTTTGATGCATTTTTTTTTCGATTTCGGTTTTTTCGATTGGAGAAATGGATTCTATGAAAAAAAACAAGCAGATTGGTATGATCGAAGTTGAAAATCGGTCCATCCGTTCGGAAGTTGAGGCGATCTGAAGAATTCGAAAAAGTTCCAAGGGGGCCCCCTTTGATGCATTTTTTGTTTTACGATTTCGGTTTTTTCGATTGAAGAAATGGATTCTATGAAAAAAAAAACAAGCAAATTGGTATGATCGAAGTTGATAATCGGTCCATCCGTTCTGAAGAATTCGAAAAAGTTCCAAGGGGGCCCCCTTTGATGCATTTTTTTTTCGATTTCGGTTCTTTGGATCGGAGAAATGGATTCTATGAAAAAAAAAAACAAGCAGATTGGTATGATCGAAGTTGAAAATCGGTCCATCCGTTCGGATGTTAAGGCGATCTGAAGTATTCGAAAAAGTTAAAAGAAGGCCCCTTTGATGCATTTTTTTTTCGATTTCGGTTTTTTCGATTAGAGAAATGGATTCTATGAAAAAAAAAGAGCAGATTGGTATGATCGAAGTAGAAAATCGGTCCATACGTTCGAAAGTTAAGGCAATCTGAAGAATTCGAAAAATTTACAAGGGGGCCCCCTTTGATGCATTTTTTTTCCGATTTCGGTTTTTTTGATCGGAGAAATGGATTCTATGAAAAAAAAAGCAGATTGGTATGTTCGAAGTTGAAAATCGGTCCATCCGTTCGGAAGTTATGGCGATCTGAAGAATTCGAAAAAGTTCCAAGGGGACCCCCTTAGATGCAATTTTTTTCGATTGGAGAAATGGATTCTATGGAAAAAACAAGTGAATTGGTATGCGCGAAATTGAAAATCGGTCCATCCGTTCGGAAGTTAAGGCGACCTGAAGAATTCGAAAAAGTTCCAAGGGGGCCCCCTTTGATGAATTTTTTTTTCGATTCCGGTTTTTTCGATTGGAGAAATGGATTCTATGAAAAAAAAACAAGCAGATTGGTATGATCGAAGTTTTTATCGGTCCATCCGTTCGGAAGTTAAGGCGATATATCTGAAGAAATCGAAAAAGTTCCAAGGGGGTCCCCTTTGATGCTTTCTTTTTTCCATTTCGGTTTTTTCGATTGGAGAAATGGATTCTATGAGAAAATACAAGCAGATTGGTATGATCGAAGTTGAAAATCGGTCCATCCGTTCGGAGGTTAAGGTGATCTGAAGAATTCGAAAAAGTTCCAAGGGGGCCCCCTTTGATGCATTTTTTTTTCGATTTCGGTTTTTTCGATTGGAGAAATGGATTCTATGAAAAAAAACAAGCAGATTGGTATGATCGAAGTTGAAAATCGGTCCATCCGTTCGGAAGTTGAGGCGATCTGAAGAATTCGAAAAAGTTCCAAGGGGGCCCCCTTTGATGCATTTTTTTTTACGATTTCGGTTTTTTCGATTGAAGAAATGGATTCTATGAAAAAAAAAACAAGCAAATTGGTATGATCGAAGTTGATAATCGGTCCATCCGTTCGGAAGTAAGGCGATCTGAAGAATTCGAAAAAGTTCCAAGGGGGCCCCCTTTGATGCATTTTTTTTTCGATTTCAGTTCTTTGGATCGGAGAAATGGATTCTATGAAAAAAAAAACAAGCAGATTGGTATGATCGAAGTTGAAAATCGGTCCATCCGTTCGGATGTTAAGGCGATCTGAAGTATTCGAAAAAGTTAAAAGAAGGCCCCCTTTGATGCATTTTATTTTCGATTTTGGTTTTTTCGATTGGAGAAATGGATTCTATGAAAAAAAAAGAGCAGATTGGTATGATCTAAGTAGAAAATCGGTCCATACGTTCGAAAGTTAAGGCAATCTGAAGAATTCGAAAAATTTACAAGGGGGCCCCCTTTTATTCCCCTTTTTTATTCCGATTTCGGTTTTTTTGATCGGAGAAATGGATTCTATGAAAAAAAAAGCAGATTGGTATGATCGAAGTTGAAAATCGGTCCATCCGTTCGGAAGTTATGGCGATCTGAAGAATTCGAAAAAGTTCCAAGGGGACCCCCTTTGATGCAATTTTTCTTTTCGATTTCGGTTTTTTCGATTAGAGAAATGGATTCTATGAAAAAAAAAACAAGCAGATTGGTATGATCGAAGTTGAAAATCGGTCCATCCGTTCGGAAGTTAAGGCGATCTGAAGAATTCAGAAAAGTTCCAAGAGGACCCCCTTTGATGCAATTTTTTTTCGATTTTGGTTTTTTCGATTGGAGAAATGGATTCTATGAAAAAAAACAAGCAGATTGGTATGATCGAAGTTGAAAATCGGTCCATCCGTTCGGAAGTTAAGGCGATTTGAAGAATTCGAAAAAGTTCCAAGGAGACCCCCTTTGATGCAATTTTTTTTCTGATTTTGGTTTTTTCGATTGGAGAAATGGATTCTATAAAAGAAACAAGCAGTTTGGTATGATCGAAGTTGAAAATCGGTCCATCCGTTCGGAAGTTAAGGCGATCTAAAGAATTCGAAAAAGTTCCAAGGGGGCCCCCTTTGATGCATTTTTTTCTCGATTTCGGTTTCTTCGATTGGAGAAATGGATTCTATGAAAAAAAAAACAAACAGATTGGTATGATCGAAGATGAAAATCGGTCCATCCGTTCGGAAGTTAAGGCGATCTGAAGAATTCGAAAAAGTTCCAAGGGGGCCCCCTTTGATGCATTTTTTTTTATTTCGGTTTTTTCTATTGGAGAAATGGATTCTATGGAAACAAAACAAGCAGATTTGTATGTTCGAAGTTGAAAATCGATCCATCCGTTCGGAAGTTAAGGCGATCTGAAGAATTCGAAAAAGTTCCAAGGGGGCACCCTTTGATGCAATTTTTTTTTCGATTCCGGTTTTTTCGATTGAAGAAATGGATTCTATGAAAAAAACAAGCAGATTGGTATGATCGAAGTTGAAAATCGGTCCATCCGTTCGGAAGTTAAGGCGATCTGAAGAATTCGAAAAAGTTCCAAGGGGACCAGCTTTGATGCAATTCTTTTTCGATTTCGGTTTTTTCGATTGGAGAAATGGATTCTATGAAAAAAAACAAACAGATTGGTATGATCGAAGTTGAAAATCGGTCCATCCGTTCGGAAGTTATGGCGATCTGAAGAATTCGAAAAAGTTCCAAGGGGGCCCCCTTTGATGCATTTTTTATTTCGATTTCGGTTCTTTCGTTCGGAGAAATGGATTCTATGAAAAAAAACAAGCAGATTGGTATGATCGAAGTTGAAAATTGGTCCATCCGTTCGGAAGTTAAGGCGATCTGAAAAATTCGAAAAAGTTCCAAGATGGCCCCCTTTGGTGCATTTTCTTTTCGATTTCGGTTTTTTAGATTGGAGAAATGGATTCTATGAAAAAAAACAAGCAGATTGGTATGATCGAAATTGAAAATCGGTCCATCCGTTCGGAAGTTAAGGCGATCTGAAGAATTCGAAAAAGTTCCAAGGGGGCCCCCTTTGATGCATTTTTTTTTTCGATTTCGGTTTTTTTGATTGAAGAAATGGATTCTATGAAAAAAAAAAACAAGCAAATTGGTATGATCGAAGTTGAAAATCGGTCCATCCGTTCGGAAGTAAGGCGATCTGAAGAATTCGAAAAAGTTCCAAGGGGGCCCCCTCTGATGCATTTTTTTTCGATTTCGGTTCTTTGGATCGGAGAAATGGATTCTATGAAAAAAAAACAAGCAGATTGGTATGATCGAAGTTGAAAATCGGTCCATCCGTTCGGATGTTAAGGCGATCTGAAGTATTCGAAAAAGTTAAAAGGGGGCCCCCTCTGATGCATTTTTTTTTTTCGATTTCGGTTTTTTCGATTGGAGAAATGGATTCTATAAAAAAAAGAGCAGATTGGTATGATCGAAGTTGAAAATCGGTCCATACGGTCGAAAGTTAAGGCAATCTGAAGAATTCGAAAAATTTACAAGGGGGCCCCCTTTGATGCATTTTTTTTTCCGATTTCGGTTTTTTTGATCGGAGAAATGGATTCTATGAAAAAAAAAGCAGATTGGTATGATAGAAGTTGAAAATCGGTCCATCCGTTCGGAAGTTAAGGCGATCTGAAGAATTCGAAAAAGTTCCAAGGGGACCCCCTTTGATGCAATTTTTCTTTTCGATTTCGGTTTTTTCGATTAGAGAAATGGATTCTATGAAAAAAAACAAGCAGATTGGTATAATCGAAGTTGAAAATCGGTCCATCCGTTCGGAAGTTAAGGCGATCTGAAGAATTCAGAAAAGTTCCAAGGGGACCCCCTTTGATGCAATTTTTTTTTTATTTTGGTTTTTTCGATTGGAGAAATGGATTCTATGAAAAAAAACAAGCAGATTGGTATGATCGAAGTTGAAAATCGGTCCATCCGTTCGGAAGTTAAGGCGATTTGAAGAATTCGAAAAAGTTCCTAGGGGACCCCCTTTGATGCATTTTTTTTTCAGATTTCGGTTTTTTCGATTGGAGAAATGGATTCTATGAAAGAAACAAGCAGTTTGGTATGATCGAAGTTGAAAATCGGTCCATCCGTTCGGAAGTTAAGGCGATCTGAAGAATTCGAAAAAGTTCCAAGGGGGCCCCCTTTGATGCATTTTTTTTTCGATTTTGGTTTCTTCGATTGGAGAAATGGATTCTATGAAAAAAAAAACAGATTGGTATGATCGAAGTTGAAAATCGGTCCATCCTTTCGGAAGTTAAGGCGATCTGAAGAATTCTAAAAAGTTCCAAGGAGGCCCCCTTTGATGCATTTTTTTTCATTTCGGTTTTTTCTATTGGAGAAATGGATTCTATGAAAACAAAACAAGCAGATTTGTATGTTCGAAGTTGAAAATCGATCCATCCGTTCGGAAGTTAAGGCGATCTGAAGAATTCGAAAAAGTTCCAAGGGGGCACCCTTTGATGCAATTTTTTTTTTTCGATTTCGGTTTTTTCAATTGGAGAAATGGATTCTATGAAGAAAAAAACAAACAGATTGGTATGATCGAAGTTGAAAATCGGTCCATCCGTTCGGAAGTTAAGGCGATCTGAAGAATTCGAAAAAGTTCCAAGGGGGCTCCCTTTGATGCATTTTTATTTCGATTTCGGTTCTTTCGTTTGAAGGAATGGATTCTATAAAAAAAACAAGCAGATTGGTATGATCGAAGTTGAAAATTGGTCCATCCGTTCGGAAGTTAAGGCGATCTGAAAAATTCGAAAAAGTTCCAAGATGGCCCCCTTTGGTGCATTTTCTTTTCGATTTCGGTTCTTTAGATTGGAGAAATGGATTCTATGAAAATAACAAGCAGATTGGTATGATCGAAGTTGAAAATCGTTCCATCCGTTCGGAAGTTGAGGCGATCTGAAGAATTCAAAAAAGTTCCAAGGAGACCCCCTTCGATGCAATTTTTTTTCGATTTCGGTTTTTTCGATTGGAGAAATGGATTCTATGAAAAAAAAAACAAACAGATTGGTATGATCGAAGTTGAAAATCGGTCCATCCGTTCGGAAGTTAAGGCGATCTGAAGAATCCGAAAAAGTTCCAAGGGGGCCCCCTTTGGTGCATTTTTTTTTTCGATTTCGGTTCTTTCGTTTGAAGAAATGGATTCAATGAAAAAAAAAACAAGCAGATTGGTATGATCGAAGTTGAAAATCGGTCCATCCGTTCGGAAGTTAAGGCGATCTGAAAAATTCGAAAAAGTTCCAAGATGGCCTCCTTTGGTGCATTTTTTTCTCGATTTCGGTTTTTTAGATTGAAGAAATGGATTCTATGAAAAAAACAAACAGATTGGTTTGATCGAAGTTGAAAATCGGTCCATCCGTTCGGAAGTTAAGGCGATCTGAAGAATTCGAAAAAGTTCCAAGGGGGCCCCCTTTGATGCATTTTTTTTTTATTTCGGTTTCTTCGATTGGAGAAATGGATTCTATGGAAAAAAACAAACAGATTGGTATGTTCGAAGTTGAAAATCGGTCCATCCGTTCGGAAGTTAAGGCGATCTGAAGAATTCGAAAAAGTTCCAAGGGGGCCCCCTTTGATGCATTTTTTTTTTCGATTTCGGTTCTTTCGTTTGAAGAAATGGATTCTATGAAAAAAAAAACAAGCAGATTGGTATAATCGAAGTTGAAAATCGGTCCATCCGTTCGGAAGTTAAGGCGATCTGAAAAATTCGAAAAAGTTCCAAGATGGCCCCCTTTGGTGCATTTTCTTTTCGATTTCGGTTTTTTAGATTAGAGAAATGGATTCTATGAAAAAAACAAACAGATTGGTATGATCGAAGTTGAAAATCGGTCCATCCGTTCGGAAGTTAAGGCGATCTGAAGAATTCGAAAAAGTTCCAAGGGGGCCCCCTTTGATGCATTTTTTTTTTCGATTTCGGTTTCTTCGATTGGAGAAATGGATTCTATGGAAAAAAACAAACAGATTGGTATGATCGAAGTTGAAAATCGGTCCATCCGTTCGGAAGTTAAGGCGATTTGAAGAATTCGAAAATGTTCCAAGGGGACCCCCTTTGATGCAATTTTTTTTCAGATTTCGGTTTTTTCGATTGGAGAAATGGATTCTATGAAAAAAAACAAGCAGTTTGGTATGATCGAAGTTGAAAATCGGTCCATCCGTTCGGAAGTTAAGGCGATCTGAAGAATTCGAAAAAGTTCCAAGGGGGCCCCCTTTGATGTGTTTTTTTTTTCGATTTCGGTTCTTCCGTTTGAAGAAATGGATTCTATAAAAAAACAAGCAAATTGGTATGATCGAAGTTGAGAATCGGTCCATCCGTTCAGAAGTTAAGGCGATCTGAAGAATTCGAAAAAGTTCCAAGTGGGCCCCCTTTGGTGCATTTTCTTTTCGATTTCGGTTTTTTAGATTGGAGAAATGGATTCTATGAAAAAAACAAACAGATTGGTATGATCGAAGTTGAAAATCGGTCCATCCGTTCGGAAGTTAAGGCGATCTGAAGAATTCGAAAAAGTTCCAAGGGGGCCCCCTTTGATGCATTTTTTTTTTCGATTTCAGTTTCTTCGATTGGAGAAATGGATTCTATGAAAAAAAACAAACAGATTGGTATGATCGAAGTTGAAAATCGGTCAATCCTTTCGGAAGTTAAGGCGATCTGAAGAATTCGAAAAAGTTCCAAGGGGGCCCCCTTTGATGCTTTTTTTTTTTATTTCGGTTTTCTCTATTGGAGAAATGGATTCTATGAAAACAAAACGAGCAGATTTGTATGTTCGAAGTTGAAAATCGGTCCATCCGTTCGGAAGTTAAGGCGATCTGAAGAATTCGAAAAAGTTCCAAGGGGGCCCCCTTTGATGCATTTTTTTTTTCGATTTCAGTTTCTTCGATTGGAGAAATGGATTCTATGAAAAAAAACAAACAGATTGGTATGATCGAAGTTGAAAATCGGTCAATCCTTTCGGAAGTTAAGGCGATCTGAAGAATTCGAAAAAGTTCCAAGGGGGCCCCCTTTGATGCTTTTTTTTTTATTTCGGTTTTTTCTATTGGAGAAATGGATTCTATGAAAACAAAACGAGCAGATTTGTATGTTCGAAGTTGAAAATCGGTCCATCCGTTCGGAAGTTAAGGCGTATGTAAAACGGAAGAACAGTTACCTGGTGAGTATTGCTATAAACATCATCACGATATCATCGAATACAACTCAGATACAATTATCGTTTCATCTAACCATTCAACCTTCTGTTCGATTCAGTCGCTAGTATGTGTAACGGAAGTACCGTCACCTGGTAAGTATCACTATATAAACAGTATTGCGATATAATCGGATACCACCCAGATACATCGATTGTTCAGTCTATCCATTCAACTTTCTGTTCGTTTCGGTCGCTCGTATGTAAAAAGGGAATACCGTCACCTAGTGTGTATAACTATATACCCAGCATAACATCATAATCGAATACAACCCATACTATCCATTCAACCTTCTGTTCAATTCAGTCGCTCGTATGTATAACGGAAGATCAGTTACCTGGTTATAACTATATAAACATAATCGAATACAACCCAGATACGATGATTGTTCAATCTATCTATTCAACCTTCTGCTGGTGTTTATTACTATATAAACATGTTTATTACTATATAAACATCACCACGATATAATCGAATACAACTCAGTTACAATTATCGTTCCGCCAAACCATCCAACCTTATGTTCGATTCAGACGCTCGTATGTGTAACGAAAGAACCGTTACATGGTAGGTGTAACTAAATATACAGCATAACGATATAATCGGAGACAACTCAGATACAATGATTGTTCAATCTATCCATCCGACCTTATGTTCGATTCGGTTGCTCGTATGTTTAACGAAAGAACTGTTACCTGGTTAAACATACTATATGATAATCATCACGATATAATCGAATACAACCCAGATACGATGATTGTTCAGTCTATCCATTCAACATTCTGTTCAGTTCAGTCGCTCGTTTGTATAACGGAAGATCAGTTACCTGGTTATAACTATATAAACATAATCGAATACAACCCAGATACGATGATTATTCAATCTATCTATTTAACCTTCTGCTCGATTCGGTCGCTTGTATGTATAACGAAAGAACAGTAACCTGGTGAGTATTTCTTTATGAACGTCATCACGATATAATCGAATACAACTCAGATACAATTAACATTCCGTCTATCCATCCAACCTTATGTTCGATTCAGACGCTCGTATGTGTAACGAAAGAACCGTTACATGGTAGGTGTAACTAAATATACAGCATAACGATATAATCGGAGACAACTCAGATACAATGATTGTTCAATCTATCCACCCAACCTTATGTTCGATTCGGTTGCTCGTATGTTCAACGAAAGAACTGTCACATGGTTAGACATACTATATGATAATCATCACGATATAATCGAATACAACCCAGATACGATGATTGTTCAGTCTATCTATTCAACATTCTGTTCAGTTCAGTTGCTCTTATATATAACTGGAGAACAATTACCTGGTGAGTATAACTATATAAACATCATCACGATATACTCGAATACAACCCCAGATACGATTATTGTTTAGTCTAACCATTCAACCTTCTGTTCAATTCAGTCGCTCGTATGTTTAACGGAAGAACAGTTTTCTGGTGAGAATAACTATTTAAACATTATCGAATACAACCCAGATACGATAATTGTTCAATCTATCCATTTAACCTTCTGCTCGATTCGGTCGCTTGTAAGTAAAACGGAAGAACAGTTACCTGGTGAGTATTGCTATATAAACATCATCACGATATCATCGAAAACAACTCAGATACAATTATCGTTTCGTCTAACCATTTAACCTTCTGTTCGATTCAGTCGCTAGTATGTGTAACGGAAGTACCGTCACCTGGTAAGTATCACTATATATACAGTATTGCGATATAATCGGATACCACCCAGATACATTGATTGTTCAGTCTATCCATTCAACTTTCTGTTCGTTTCGGTCGCTCGTATGTAAAACGGGAATACCGTCACCAAGTGTGTATAACTATATACACAGCATAACATCATAATCGAATACAACCCAGATACTATCCATTCAACCTCCTGTTCGATTCGGTTGCTCGTATGTATAACGAAAGAACAGTATCCTGGTGAGTATTTCTATATGAACGTCATCACGATATAATCGAATACATTTCAGATACAATTATCATTCCGTCTATCCATCCAACCTTATGTTCGATTCAGACGCTCGTATGTGTAACGAAAGAACCGTTACATGGTAGGTGTAACTAAATATACAGCATAACGATATAATCGGAGACAACTCAGATACAATGATTGTTCAATCTATTCATCCGACCTTATGTTCGATTCGGTTTCTCGTATGTTTAACGAAAGAACTGTTACCTGGTTAAACATACTATATGATAATCATCACGATATAATCGAATACAACCCAGATACGATGATTGTTCAGTCTATCTATTCAACATTCTGTTCAGTTCAGTCGCTCGTTTGTATAACGGAAGATCAGTTACCTGGTTATAACTATATAAACATAATCGAATACAACCCAGATACGATGATTGTTCAATCTATCTATTTAACCTTCTGCTCGATTCGGTCGCTTGTATGTATAACGAAAGAACAGTAACCTGGTGAGTATTTCTTTATGAACGTCATCACGATATAATCGAATACAACTCAGATACAATTAACATTCCGTCTATCCATCCAACCTTATGTTCAATTCAGACGCTCGTATGTGTAACGAAAGAACCGTTACATGGTAGGTGTAACTAAATATACAGCATAACGATATAATCGGAGACAACTCAGATACAATGATTGTTCAATCTATCCACCCAACCTTATGTTCGATTCGGTTGCTCGTATGTTTAACGAAAGAACTGTCACATGGTTAGACATACTATATGATAATCATCACGATATAATCGAATACAACTCAGATACGATGATTGTTCAGTCTATCTATTCAACATTCTGTTCAGTTCAGTCGCTCTTATATATAACTGGAGAACAATTACCTGGTGAGTATAACTATATAAACATCATCACGATATACTCGAATACAACCCCAGATACGATTATTGTTTAGTCTAACCATTCAACCTCCTGTTCAATTCAGTCGCTCGTATGTTTAACGGAAGAACAGTTTTCTGGTGAGAATAACTATTTGAACATTATCGAATACAACCCAGATACGATAATTGTTCAATCTATCCATTTAACCTTCTGCTCGATTCGGTCGCTTGTAAGTAAAACGGAAGAACAGTTACCTGGTGAGTATTGCTATATAAACATCATCACGATATCATCGAAAACAACTCAGATACAATTATCGTTTCGTCTAACCATTCAACCTTCTGTTCGATTCAGTCGCTAGTATGTGTAACGGAAGTACCGTCACCTGTCAAGTATCACTATATATACAGTATTGCGATATAATCGGATACCAACCAGATACATTGATTGTTCAGTCTATCCATTCAACTTTCTGTTCGTTTCGGTCGCTCGTATGTAAAACGGGAATACCGTCACCTAGTGTGTATAATTATATACACAGAATAACATCATAATCGAATACAACCCAGATACTATCCATTCAACCTTCTGTTCGATTCAGTTGCTCGTATGTATAACGAAAGAACAGTAATCTGGTGAGTATTTCTATATAAACGTCATCACGAAATAATCGAAAACAACTCGGATACAATTATCATTCCGTCTATCCATCCAACCTTCTTCTCGATTGGGTCGCTCGTATGTATAACGCAAGAACAGTCACCTGGTGTTTATTACTATATAAACACCACCACGATATAATCGAATACAACTCAGTTAAAATTATCGTTCCGCCAAACCATCCAACCTTATGTTCGATTCAGACGCTCGTATGTGTAAAGAAAGAACCGTTACATGGTAGGTGTAACTAAATATACATCATAACGATATATTCGGATACAAGCCAGAAAGGATGATTGTACAGTCTATCCACTCAACCTTCTCTTCGATTCGGTCGCTCTTACGTATAACGAAAGGACAGTTACCTGGTGAGTATAACTATAAAAATATCATCACGATATAATCGAATACAACCCAGAAAGGATGACTGTACAGTCTATCCACTCAACCTTCTCTTCGATTCGGTCGCTCCTACGTATAACGAAAGGACAGTTACCTGGTGATTATAACTATAGAAATATCATCACGATATAATCAAATACAACCCAGATACGATGATTGTTCAGTCTATCCATTCAACCTTCTGTTCAGTTCAGTCGCTCATATGTATAACTGGAGAACAGTTACCTGGTGAGTATAACTATATAAACATAATCGAATACAACCCAGATACGATGATTGTTCAATCTATACTAAATTCAACCTTCTGCTCGATTCGGTCGCTAGTATGTAAAACGGAAGAACAGTTACCTGGTGAGTATTGCTATATAAACATCATCACGATATCATCGAATACAACTCAGATACAATTATCAATTCTTCTAACCATCTAACCTTCTGTTCGATTCAGTCGCTAGCATGTGTAACGGAAGTACCGTCACCTGGTAAGTATCACTATATATACAGTATTGCGATATAATCGGATACCACCCAGATACATTGATTGTTCAGTCTATCCATTCAACTTTCTGTTCGTTTCGGTCGCTCGTATGTAAAACGGAAATACCGTCACCCAGTGTGTATAACTATATACACAGCATAACATCGTAATCGAATACAACCCATATACTATCCATTCAACCTTCTGTTCAATTCAGTCGCTCGTATGTATAACGGAAGATCAGTTACCTGGTGAGTATAACTATATAAACATAATCTAATACAACCCAGAAACGATGATTGTACAGTCTATCCACTCAACCTTCTCTTCGATTCGGTCGCTCTTACGTATAACGAAAGGACAGTTACCTGGTGAGTATTGCTATATAAACATCATCACGATATCATCGAATACAACTCAGATACAATTATCGCTTCGTTTAACCATTTAACCTCCTGTTCGATTCAGTCGCTAGTATGTGTAACGGAAGTAACGTCACCTGGTAAGTACAGTATTGCGATATAATCGGATACCAACCAGATACATTGATTGTTCAGTCTATCCATTCAACTTTCTGTTCGTTTCGGTCGCTCGTATGTAAAACGGGAATACCGTCACCTAGTGTGTATAACTATATACACAGCATAACATCATAATCGAATACAACCCAGATACTATCCATTCAACCTTCTGTTCGATTCAGTTGCTCGTATGTATAACGAAAGAACAGTAACCTGGTGAGTATTTCTATATAAACGTCATCACGAAATAATCGAAAACAACTCGGATACAATTATCATTCCGTCTATCCATCCAACCTTCTGCTCGATTGGGTCGCTCGTATGTATAACGCAAGAACAGTCACCTGGTGTTTATTACTATATAAACATCACCACGATATAATCGAATACAACTCAGTTAAAATTATCGTTCCGCCAAACCATCCAACCTTATGTTCGATTCAGACGCTCGTATGTGTAACGAAAGAACCGTTACATGGTAGGTGTAACTAAATATACAGCATAACGATATATTCGGATACAACCCAGATACAATGATTGTTCAATCTATCCATTCAACCTTATGTTCGATTCGGTTGCTCGTATGTATAACGGAAGATTTGTTTCTTGGTTAGACATACTATATGATAATCATCACGATATAATCAAATACAACCCAGAAAGGATGATTGTACAGTCTATCCACTCAACCTTCTCTTCGATTCGGTCGCTCTTACGTATAACGAAAGGACAGTTACCTGGTGAGTATAACTATAAAAACATCATCACGATATAATCGAATACAACCCAGAAAGGATGATTGTACAGTCTATCCACTCAACCTTCTCTTCGATTCGGTCGCTCTTACGTATAACGAAAGGACAGTTACCTGGTGATTATAACTATAGAAACATCATCACGATATAATCAAATACAACCCAGATACGATGATTGTTCAGTCTATCCATTCAACCTTCTGTTCAGTTCAGTCGCTCATATGTATAACTGGAGAACAGATACCTGGTGAATATAACTATATAAACATAATCGAATACAACCCAGATACGATGATTGTTCAATCTATACTAAATTTAACCTTCTGCTCGATTCGGTCGCTTGTATGTAAAACGGAAGAACAGTTACCTGGTGAGTATTGCTATATAAACATCATCACGATATCATCGAATACAACTCAGATACAATTATCGTTTCTTCTAACCATCTAACCTTCTGTTCGATTCAGTCGCTAGCATGTGTAACGGAAGTACCGTCACCTGGTAAGTATCACTATATATACAGTATTGCGATATAATCGGATACCACCCAGATACATTGATTGTTCAGTCTATCCATTCAACTTTCTGTTCGTTTCGGTCGCTCGTATGTAAAACGGAAATACCGTCACCCAGTGTGTATAACTATATACACAGCATAACATCATAATCGAATACAACCCATATACTATCCATTCAACCTTCTGTTCAATTCAGTCGCTCGTATGTATAGCGGAAGATCAGTTACCTGGTGAGTATAACTATATAAACATAATCGAATACAACCCAGAAACGATGATTGTACAGTCTATCCACTCAACCTTCTCTTCGATTCGGTCGCTCTTACGTATAACGAAAGGACAGTTACCTGGTGAGTATTGCTATATAAACATCATCACGATATCATCGAATACAACTCAGATACAATTATCGCTTCGTTTTACCATTTAACCTCCTGTTCGATTCAGTCGCTAGTATGTGTGAAGGAAGTACCGTCACCTGGTAAGTACAGTATTGCGATATAATCGGATACCAACCAGATACATTGATTGTTCAGTCTATCCATTCAACTTTCTGTTCGTTTCGGTCGCTCGTATGTAAAACGGGAATACCGTCACCTAGTGTGTATAACTATATACACAGCATAACATCATAATCGAATACAACCCAGATACTATCCATTCAACCTTCTGTTCGATTCGGTTGCTCGTATGTATAACGAAAGAACAGTAACCTGGTGAGTATTTCTATATGAACTTCATCACGATATAATCGAATACAACTCAGATACAATGATCATTCCGTCTATCCATCCAACTTTCTGTTCGATTGGGTCGCTCGTACGTATAATGCAAGAACAGTCACCTGGTGAGTATTACTATATAAACATCACCACGATATAATCGAATACAACTCAGTCACAATTATCGTTCCGTCTAACCATCCAACCTTATGTTCGATTCATACGCTCGTATGTGTAACGAAAGAACCGTTACATGGTAGGTGTATCTAAATATACAGCATAACGATATAATCGGAGACAACCCAGATACAATGATTGTTCAATCTATCCATTCAACCTTATGTTCGATTCGGTTGCTCGTATGTATAACGGAAGAACAGTTACCTGGTTAGACATAATATATAATAATTATCATGAAATAATCGAATACAACCCAGATACGACGATTGTTCAGTCTATCCATTCAACCTTCTGTTCAGTTCAGTCGCTCTTGTGTATAACTGGAGAACAGTTACCTGGTGAGTATAACTATATAAACATCATCACGATATTATCGAATAAAACCATAGATACGATCATTGTTTAGTCTATCCATTCAACCTTCTGTTCAATTCAGTCGCTCGTATGTATAACGGAAGAAAAGTTACCTTGTGAGTATAACTATATAAACATAATCGAATACAACTCAGATACGATGATTATTCAATCTATCCATTTAACCTTCTGCTCGATTCGGTCGCTTGTATGTAAAACGGAAGGACAGTTACCTGGTGAGTATTGCTATATAAACATCATCACGATATCATCGAATACAACTCAGATACAATTATCGTTTCGTCTAACCATTCAACATTCTGTTCGATTCAGTCGCTAGTATGTGTAACGGAAGTATCGTCACCTGGTAAGTATCACTATATATACAGAATTGCGATATAATCGGATACCACCGAGATACATTGATTGTTCAATTTATCCATTCGACCTTATGTTCGATTCGGTTTCTCGTATGTATAACGGAAGAACAGTTACCTGGTTAGACATGATATATAATAATCATCACGAAATTATCGAATACAACCCAGATACGATGATTGTTCAGTCTATCCATTCAACCTTCTGTTCAGATCAGTCGCTCTTATGTATAACTGGAGAACAGTTTCCTGGTGAGTATATTTATATGAACATCATCAAGATATAACCTAATACAACCCCAGATACGATTATTGTTTAGTCTATTCATTCAACCTTCTGTTCAATTCAGTCGCTCGTATGTATAACGGAAGAACAATTACCTGGTGAGTATAACTATATAAACATAATCGAATACAACCCAGATACGATGATTTTTCAATCTATACTAAATTTAACCTTCTACTCGATTCGGTCGCTTGTATGTAAAACGGAAGAACTATATACACAGCATAACATCATAATCGAATACAACCCAGATACTATGCATCCAACCTTATGTTCGATTTGGTTGCCCGTAAGTTTAACGGAAGAACTGTTACCTGGTTGGACATACTATATGATAATCATCACGATATACTCGAATACAACCCCAGATACGATTATTGTTTAGTCTATCCATTCAACCTTCTGTTCAATTCAGTCGTTCTCATGTTTAACGGAAGAACTGTTACCTGGAGAGTATAACTATATAAACATAATCGAATACAACCCAGATACGATGAATTTTTAATCTATTCATTAAACCTTCTGCTCGATTCGGTCGCTTTTATGTAACACGGAAGAACAGTTACCTGGTGAGTATTGCTATATAAACATCATCACGATATCATCGAATACAACTCAGATACAATCATCGCTTCGTCTAAACATTTAACCTCCTGTTCGATTCAGTCGCTAGTATGTGTAACGGAAGTACCGTCACCTGGTAAGTATCACTATATATACAGTATTGCGATATAATCGGATACCAACCAGATACATTGATTGTTCAGTCTATCCATCCAACCTTCTGTTCGTTTGGGTCGCTCGTACGTATAATGCAAAAACAGTCACCTGGTGAGTATTACTATATAAACATTACCACGATATAATCGAATACAACTCAGTTACAATTATCGTTTCGTCTAACCATCCAACCTTATGTTCGATTCAGACGTTCGTATGTGTAACGAAAGAACCGTTACATGGTAGGTGTATCTAAATATACAGCATAACGATATAATCGGAGACAACCCAGATACAATGATTGTTCAATCTATCCATTCAACCTTATGTTCGATTCGGTTGCTCGTATGTATAACGGAAGAACAGTCACCTGGTGAGTATAACTATATAAACATAATCGAATACAACCCAGATACGATGATTGTTCAATCTATCTATTAAACCTTCTGCTCGATTCGGTCGCTTGTATGTAAAACGGAAGAACCTGGTGAGTATAACTATATAGACCTAATCGAATACAACCCAGATACGATGAATTTTTAATCTATTCATTAAACCTTCTGCTCGATTCGGTCGCTTTTATGTAACACGGAAGAACAGTTACCTGGTGTGTATGGCTATATAAACATCATCACGATATCATCGAATACAACTCAGATACAATTATCGTTTCGTCTAACCATTCAACCTGCTGTTCGATTCAGTCGCAATTTCGTTATACATACGAGCAACCGAATCGAACAGAAGGTTGAATGGATAGTATCTGGGTTGTATTCGATTATGATGTTATGCTGTGTATATAGTTATACACACTAGGTGACGGTATTCCCGTTTTACATACGAACGACCGAAACGAACAGAAAGTTGAATGGATAGACTGAACAATCAATGTATCTGGGTGGTATCCGATTATATCGCAATACTGTATATATAGAGATACTTACCAGGTGACGGTACTTCCGTTACACATACTAGCGACTGAATCGAACAGACTGTTGAATGGTTAGACGGAACGATAATTGTATCTCTGAGTTGTATTCGATGATATCGTGATGATGTTTATATAGCAATACTCACCAGGTAACTGTTCTTCCGTTTTACTTACAAGCGGCCGAATCGAGCAGAAGGTTGAATTCAGTATAGATTGAACAGTCGTCGTATCTGGGTTGTATTCGATTATGTTTATATAGTTATACTCACCAGGTACCTGTTCTTTCGTTATACATACGAGCAACCCAATCGAACATAAGGTTGAATGGATAGATTAAACAATCATCGTATCTGAGTTGTATTCGATTATGTTTATATAGTTATACTCACCAGGTAACTGTTCTTCCGTTATACATACGAGCGACTGAATTAAACAGAAGGTTGAATGTATAGACTGAACAATGATCCTATCTGGGGTTGTATTCGATTATATCGTGATGATGTTTATATAGTTATACTCACCAGGTAACTGTTCTCCAGTTAAACATAAGAGCAGCTGAACTGAACAGAAGGTTGAATGGATAGACAAAACGATAATTGTAACTGAGTTGTATTCGATTATATCGTGGTAATGTTTATATAGTAATACTCACCAGGTGACTGTTCTTTCGTTATACATAAGAGCGACCGAAACGAACAGAAAGTTGAATGGATAGACTGAACAATCAATGTATCTGGGTGGTAGTCGATTATATCGCAATACTGTATATATAGTGATACTTACCAGGTGACGGTACTTCCGTTACACATACTAGCGACTGAATCGAACAGAAGGTTGAATGGTTAGACGAAACGATAATTGTATCTCTGAGTTGTATTCGATGATATCGTGATGATGTTTATATAGTTATACTCACCAGGTAACTGTTCTCCAGTTATACATAAGAGCGGCTGAACTGAACAGAAGGTTGAATGGATAGACAAAACGATAATCGTAACTGAGTTCTATTCGATTATATCGTGGTAATGTTTATATAGTAATACTCACCAGGTGACTGTTCTTGCGTTATACGTACGAGCGACCAAATCGAACAGAAGGTTGGATGGATAAACGGAATGATCATTGTTTCTGAGTTGTATTCGATTATATCGTGATGAAGTTCATATGGAAATACTCACCAGGTTACTGTTCTTTCGTTATACATACGAGCAACCGAATCGAACATAAGTTGAATGGATAGATTAAACAATCATCGTATCTGAGTTGTATTCGATTATGTTTATATAGTTATACTCACCAGGTAACTGTTCTTCCGTTATACATACGAGCGACTGAATTGAACAGAAGGTTGAATGTATAGACTTAACAATGATCCTATCTGGGGTTGTATTCGATTATATCGTGATGATGTTTATTTAGTTATACTCACCAGGTAACTGTCCTTCCGTTTTACATACAAGCGACCGAATCGAGCAGAAGGTTAAATGAATAGATTGAACAATCATCGTATCTGAGTTGTATTCGATTATGTTTATATAGTTAAACTCACCAGGTACCTGTTCTTTCGTTATACATACGAGCAACCCAATCGAACATAAGGTTGAATGGATAGATCAAACAATCATCGTATCTGAGTTGTATTCGATTATGTTTATATAGTTATACTCACCAGGTAACTGTTCTTCCGTTATACATACGAGCGACTTAATTGAACAGAAGGTTGAATGTATAGACTAAACAATGATCCTATCTGGGGTTGTATTCGATTATATCGTGATGATGTTTATATAGTTATACTCACCAGGTAACTGTTCTCCAGTTATACATAAGAGCGGCTGAACTGAACAGAAGGTTGAATGGATAGACAAAACGATAATTGTAACTGAGTTCTATTCGATTATATCGTGGTAATGTTTATATAGTAATACTCACCAGGTGACTGTTCTTGCGTTATACGTACGAGCGACCAAATCGAACAGAAGGTTGGATGGATAAACGGAATGATCATTGTATCTGAGTTGTATTCGATTATATCGTGATGAAGTTCATATGGAAATACTCACCAGGTTACTGTTCTTTCGTTATACATACGAGCAACCGAATCGAACAGAAGGTTGAATGGATAGTATCTGGGTTGTATTCGATTATGATGTTATGCTGTGTATATAGTTATACAAACTAGGTGACGGTATTCCCGTTTTACATACGAACGACCGAAACGAACAGAAAGTTGAATGGATAGACTGAACAATCAATGTATCTGGGTGGTATCCGATTATATCGCAATACTGTATATATAGTGATACTTACCAGGTGACGGTACTTCCGTTACACATACTAGCGACTGAATCGAACAGAAGGTTGAATGGTTAGACGAAACGATAATTGTATCTCTGAGTTGTATTCGATGATATCGTGATGATGTTTATATAGCAATACTCACCAGGTAACTGTTCTTCCATTTCACATACATGCGGCCGAATCGAGCAGAAGGTTGAATTCAGTATAGATTGAACAATCGTCGTATCTGGGTTGTATTCGATTATGTTTATATAGTTATACTCACCAGGTACCTGTTCTTTCGTTATACATACGAGCAACCCAATCGAACATAAGTTGAATGGATAGATTAAACAATCATCGTATCTGAGTTGTATTCGATTATGTTTATATAGTTATACTCACCAGGTAACTGTTCTTCCGTTATACATACGAGCGACTGAATTGAACAGAAGGTTGAATGTATAGACTTAACAATGATCCTATCTATGGTTGTATTCGATTATATCGTGATGATGTTTATATAGTTATACTCACCAGGTAACTGTCCTTCCGTTTTACATACAAGCGACCGAATCGAGCAGAAGGTTAAATGGATAGATTGAACAATCATCGTATCTGAGTTGTATTCGATTATGTTTATATAGTTATACTCACCAGGTACCTGTTCTTTCGTTATACATACGAGCAACCAAATCGAATATAAGGTTGAATGGATAGATTAAACAATCATCGTATCTGAGTTGTATTCGATTATGTTTATATAGTTATACTCACCAGGTAACTGTTCTTCCGTTATACATACGAGCGACTTAATTGAACAGAAGGTTGAATGTATAGACTAAACAATGATCCTATCTGGGGTTGTATTCGATTATATCGTGATGATGTTTATATAGTTATACTCACCAGATAACTGTTCTCCAGTTATACATAAGAGCGGCTGAACTGAACAGAAGGTTGAATGGATAGACAAAACGATAATTGTAATTGAGTTCTATTCGATTATATCGTGGTAATGTTTATATAGTAATACTCACCAGGTGACTGTTCTTGCGTTATACGTACGAGCGACCAAATCGAACAGAAGGTTGGATGGATAAACGGAATGATCATTGTATCTGAGTTGTATTCGATTATATCGTGATGAAGTTCATATGGAAATACTCACCAGGTTACTGTTCTTTCGTTATACATACGAGCAACCGAATCGAACAGAAGGTTGAATGGATAGTATCTGGGTTGTATTCGATTATGATGTTATGCTGTGTATATAGTTATACACACTAGGTGACGGTATTCCCGTTTTACATACGAACGACCGAAACGAACAGAAAGTTGAATGGATAGACTGAACAATCAATGTATCTGGGTGGTATCCGATTATATCGCAATACTGTATATATAGTGATACTTACCAGGTGACGGTACTTCCGTTACACATACTAGCGACTGAATCGAACAGACTGTTAAATGGTTAGACGGAACGATAATTGTATCTCTGAGTTGTATTCGATGATATCGTGATGATGTTTATATAGCAATACTCACCAGGTAACTGTTCTTCCGTTTTACATACAAGCGGCCGAATCGAGCAGAAGGTTGAATTCAGTATAGATTGAACAGTCGTCGTATCTGGGTTGTATTCGATTATGTTTATATAGTTATACTCACCAGGTACCTGTTCTTTCGTTATACATACGAGCAACCCAATCGAACATAAGGTTGAATGGATAGATTAAACAATCATCGTATCTGAGTTGTATTCGATTATGTTTATATAGTTATACTCACCAGGTAACTGTTCTTCCGTTATACATACGAGCGACTGAATTAAACAGAAGGTTGAATGTATAGACTGAACAATGATCCTATCTGGGGTTGTATTCGATTATATCGTGATGATGTTTATATAGTTATACTCACCAGGTAACTGTTCTCCAGTTAAACATAAGAGCAGCTGAACTGAACAGAAGGTTGAATGGATAGACAAAACGATAATTGTAACTGAGTTGTATTCGATTATATCGTGGTAATGTTTATATAGTAATACTCACCAGGTGACTGTCCTTTCGTTATACATAAGAGCGACCGAAACGAACAGAAAGTTGAATGGATAGACTGAACAATCAATGTATCTGGGTGGTAGTCGATTATATCGCAATACTGTATATATAGTGATACTTACCAGGTGACGGTACTTCCGTTACACATACTAGCGACTGAATCGAACAGAAGGTTGAATGGTTAGACGAAACGATAATTGTATCTCTGAGTTGTATTCGATGATATCGTGATGATGTTTATATAGTTATACTCACCAGGTAACTGTTCTCCAGTTATACATAAGAGCGGCTGAACTGAACGGAAGGTTGAATGGATAGACAAAACGATAATTGTGACTGAGTTGTATTCGATTATATCGTGGTAATGTTTATATAGTAATACTCACCAGGTGACTGTTCTTGCGTTATACGTACGAGCGACCAAATCGAACAGAAGGTTGGATGGATAGACGGAATGATCATTGTATCTGAGTTGTATTCGATTATATCGTGATGAAGTTCATATGGAAATACTCACCAGGTTACTGTTCTTTCGTTATACATACGAGCAACCGAATCGAACAGAAGGTTGAATGGATAGTATCTGGGTTGTATTCGATTATGATGTTATGCTGTGTATATAGTTATACAAACTAGGTGACGGTATTCCCGTTTTACATACGAACGACCGAAACGAACAGAAAGTTGAATGGATAGACTGAACAATCAATGTATCTGGGTGGTATCCGATTATATCGCAATACTGTATATATAGTGATACTTACCAGGTGACGGTACTTCCGTTACACATACTAGCGACTGAATCGAACAGAAGGTTGAATGGTTAGACGAAACGATAATTGTATCTCTGAGTTGTATTCGATGATATCGTGATGATGTTTATATAGCAATACTCACCAGGTAACTGTTCTTCCATTTTACATACATGCGGCCGAATCGAGCAGAAGGTTGAATTCAGTATAGATTGAACAATCGTCGTATCTGGGTTGTATTCGATTATGTTTATATAGTTATACTCACCAGGTACCTGTTCTTTCGTTATACATATGAGCAACCCAATCGAACATAAGTTGAATGGATAGATTAAACAAGCATAGTATCTGAGTTGTATTCGATTATGTTTATATAGTTATACTCACCAGGTAACTGTTCTTCCAATATACATACGAGCGACTGAATCGAACAGAAGGTTGAATGTATAGACCTAACAATGATCCTATCTGGGGTTGTATTCGATTATATCGTGATGATGTTTATATAGTTATACTCACCAGGTAACTGTTCTCCAGTTATACATAAGAGCGGCTGAACTGAACAGAAGGTTGAATGGATAGACAAAACGATAATTGTAACTGAGTTCTATACGATTATATCGTGGTAATGTTTATATAGTAATACTCACTAGGTGACTGTTCTTGCGTTATACGTACGAGCGACCAAATCGAACAGAAGGTTGGATGGATAAACGGAATGACCATTGTATCTGAGTTGTATTCGATTATATCGTGATGAAGTTCATATGGAAATACTCACCAGGTTACTGTTCTTTCGTTATACATACGAGCAACCGAATCGAACAGAAGGTTGAATGGATAGTATCTGGGTTGTATTCGATTATGATGTTATGCTGTGTATATAGTTATACAAACTAGGTGACGGTATTCCCGTTTTACATACGAACGACCGAAACGAACAGAAAGTTGAATGGATAGACTGAACAATCAATGTATCTGGGTGGTATCCGATTATATCGCAATACTGTATATATAGTGATACTTACCAGGTGACGGTACTTCCGTTACACATACTAGCGACTGAATCGAACAGAAGGTTGAATGGTTAGACGAAACGATAATTGTATCTCTGAGTTGTATTCGATGATATCGTGATGATGTTTATATAGCAATACTCACCAGGTAACTGTTCTTCCATTTTACATACATGCGGCCGAATCGAGCAGAAGGTTGAATTCAGTATAGATTGAACAATCGTCGTATCTGGGTTGTATTCGATTATGTTTATATAGTTATACTCACCAGGTACCTGTTCTTTTGTTATACATACGAGCAACCCAATCGAACATAAGTTGAATGGATAGATTAAACAATCATCGTATCTGAGTTGTATTCGATTATGTTTATATAGTTATACTCACCAGGTAACTGTTCTTCCGTTATACATACGAGCGACTGAATTGAACAGAAGGTTGAATGTATAGACTTAACAATGATCCTATCTGGGGTTGTATTCGATTATATCGTGATGATGTTTATATAGTTATACTCACCAGGTAACTGTCCTTCCGTTTTACATACAAGCGACCGAATCGAGCAGAAGGTTTGATGGATAGATTGAACAATCATCGTATCTGAGTTGTATTCGATTATGTTTATATAGTTATACTCACCAGATAACTGTTCTTCAGTTAAACATAAGAGCAGCTGAACTGAACAGAAGGTTGAATGGATAGACAAAACGATAATTGTAACTGAGTTGTATTCGATTATATCGTGGTAATGTTTATATAGTAATACTCACCAGGTGACTGTTCTTTCGTTATACATAAGAGCGACCGAAACGAACAGAAAGTTGAATGGATAGACTGAACAATCAATGTATCTGGGTGGTAGTCGATTATATCGCAATTCTGTATATATAGTGATACTTACCAGGTGACGATACTTCCGTTACACATACTAGCGACTGAATCGAACAGAATGTTGAATGGTTAGACGAAACGATAATTGTATCTCTGAGTTGTATTCGATGATATCGTGATGATGTTTATATAGCAATACTCACCAGGTAACTGTTCTTTCGTTTTACATACAAGCGGCCGAATCGAGCAGAAGGTTGAATTCAGTATAGATTGAACAATCGTCGTATCTGGGTTGTATTCGATTATGTTTATATAGTTATACTCACCAGGTACCTGTTCTTTCGATATACATACGAGCAACCCAATCGAACGAAAGGTTGGATGGATAGATTAAACAATCATCGTATCTGAGTTGTATTCGATTATGTTTAAATAGTTATACTCACCAGGTAACTGTTCTTCCGTTATACATACGAGCGACTGAATTGAACAGAAGGTTGAATGTATAGACTAAACAATGATCCTATCTGGGGTTGTTTTGTTCTCCAGTTATACATAAGAGCAGCTGAACTGAACAGAAGGTTGAATGGATAGACAAAACGATAATTGTAACTGAGTTGTATTCGATTATATCGTGGTAATGTTTATATAGTAATACTCACCAGGTGACTGTTCTTGCGTTATACGTACGAGCGACCAAATCGAACAGAAGGTTGGATGGATAGACGGAATGATCATTGTATCTGAGTTGTATTCGATTATATCGTGATGAAGTTTATATGGAAATACTCACCAGGTTACTGTTCTTTCGTTATACATACGAGCAACCGAATCGAACAGAAGGTTGAATGGATAGTATCTGGGTTGTATTCGATTATGATGTTATGCTAGGTGACGGTATTCCCGTTTTACATACGAACGACCGAAACGAACAGAAAGTTGAATGGATAGACTGAACAATCAATGTATCTGGGTGGTATCCGATTATATCGCAATACTGTATATATAGTGATACTTACCAGGTGACGGTACTTCCGTTACACATACTAGCGACTGAATCGAACAAAAGGTTAAATGGTTAGACGAAACGATAATTGTATCTCTGAGTTGTATTCGATGATATCGTGATGATGTTTATATAGCAATACTCAACAGGTAACTGTTCTTCCGTTTTACATACAAGCGGCCGAATCGAGCAGAAGGTTGAATTCAGTATAGATTGAACAATCGTCGTATCTGGGTTGTATTCGATTATGTTTATATAGTTATACTCACCAGGTACCTGTTCTTTCGTTATACATACGAGCAACCCAATCGAACATAAGGTTGAATGGATAGATTAAACAATCATCTTATCTGAGTTGTATTCGATTATGTTTATATAGTTATACTCACCAGGTAACTGTTCTTCCGTTATACATACGAGCGACTGAATTGAACAGAAGGTTGAATGTATAGACTAAATAATGATCCTATCTGGGGTTGTATTCGATTATATCGTGATGATGTTTATATAGTTATACTCACCAGGTAACTGTTCTCCAGTTATACATAAGAACGGCTGAACTGAACAGATGGTTGAATGGATAGACAAAACGATAATTGTAACTGAGTTGTATTCGATTATATCTTGGTAATGTTTATATAGTAATACTCACCAGGTGACTGTTCTTGCGTTATACGTACGAGCGACCAAATCGAACAGAAGGTGACGGAATGATCATTGTATCTGAGTTGTATTAGATTATATCGTGATGAAGTTCATATGGAAATACTCACCAGATTACTGTTCTTTCGTTATACATACGAGCAACCGAATCGAACAGAAGGTTGAATGGATAGTATCTGGGTTGTATTCGATTATGATGTTATGCTGTGTATATAGTTATACACACTAGGTGACGCTTTTCCCGTTTCACATACGAACGACCGAAACGAACAGAAAGTTGAATGGATAGACTGAACAATCAATGTATCTGGGTGGTATCCGATTATATCGCAATACTGTATATATAGTGATACTTACCAGGTGACGGTACTTCCGTTACACATACTAGCGACTGAATCGAACAGAAGGTTAAATGGTTAGACGAAACGATAATTGTATCTCTGAGTTGTATTCGATGATATCGTGATGATGTTTATATAGCAATACTCACCAGGTAACTGTTCTTTCGTTTTACATACAAGCGGCCGAATCGAGCAGAAGGTTGAATTCAGTATAGATTGAACAATCGTCGTATCTGGGTTGTATTCGATTATGTTTATATAGTTATACTCACCAGGTACCTGTTCTTTCGATATACATACGAGCAACCCAATCGAACATAAGGTTGAATGGATAGATTAAACAATCATCGTATCTGAGTTGTATTCGATTATGTTTATATAGTTATACTCACCAGGTAACTGTTCTTCCGTTATACAAACGAGCGACTGAATTGAACAGAAGGTTGAATGTATAGACTGAACAATGATCCTATCTGGGGTTGTTTTGTTCTCCAGTTATACATAAGAGCGGCTGAACTGAACAGAAGGTTGAATGGATAGACAAAACGATAATTGTAACTGAGTTGTATTCGATTATATCGTGGTAATGTTTATATAGTAATACTCACCAGGTGACTGTTCTTGCGTTATACGTACGAGCGACCATATCGAACAGAAGGTTGGATGGATAGACGGAATGATCATTGTATCTGAGTTGTATTCGATTATATCGTGATGAAGTTCATATGGAAATACTCACCAGGTTACTGTTCTTTCGTTATACATACGAGCAACCGAATCGAACAGAAGGTTGAATGGATAGTATCTGGGTTGTATTCGATTATGATGTTATGCTAGGTGACGGTATTCCCGTTTTACATACGAACGACCGAAACGAACAGAAAGTTGAATGGATAGACTGAACAATCAATGTATCTGGGTGGTATCCGATTATATCGCAATACTGTATATATAGTGATACTTACCAGGTGACGGTACTTCCGTTACACATACTAGCGACTGAATCGAACAGAAGGTTAAATGGTTAGACGAAACGATAATTGTATCTCTGAGTTGTATTCGATGATATCGTGATGATGTTTATATAGCAATACTTAACAGGTAACTGTTCTTCCGTTTTACATACAAGCGGCCGAATCGAGCAGAAGGTTGAATTCAGTATAGATTGAACAATCGTCGTATCTGGGTTGTATTCGATTATGTTTATATAGTTATACTCACCAGGTACCTGTTCTTTCGTTATACATACGAGCAACCCAATCGAACATAAGGTTGAATGGATAGATTAAACAATCATCTTATCTGAGTTGTATTCGATTATGTTGATGTAGTTATACTCACCAGGTAACTGTTCTTCCGTTATACATACGAGCGACTGAATTGAACAGAAGGTTGAATGTATAGACTAAACAATGATCCTATCTGGGGTTGTATTCGATTATATCGTGATGATGTTTATATAGTTATACTCACCAGGTAACTGTTCTCCAGTTATACATAAGAACGGCTGAACTGAACAGAAGGTTGAATGGATAGACAAAACGATAATTGTAACTGAGTTGTATTCGATTATATCTTGGTAATGTTTATATAGTAATACTCACCAGGTGACTGTTCTTGCGTTATACGTACGAGCGACCAAATCGAACAGAAGGTGACGGAATGATCATTGTATCTGAGTTGTATTCGATTATATCGTGATGAAGTTCATATGGAAATACTCACCAGGTTACTGTTCTTTCGTTATACATACGAGCAACCGAATCGAACAGAAGGTTGAATGGATAGTATCTGGGTTGTATTCGATTATGATGTTATGCTGTGTATATAGTTATACACACTAGGTGACGGTTTTCCCGTTTCACATACGAACGACCGAAACGAACAGAAAGTTGAATGGATAGACTGAACAATCAATGCATCTGGGTGGTATCCGATTATATCGCAATACTGTATATATAGTGATACTTACCAGGTGACGGTACTTCCGTTACACATACTAGCGACTGAATCGAACAGAAGGTTGAATGGTTAGACGAAACGATAATTGTATCTCTGAGTTGTATTCGATGATATCGTGATGATGTTTATATAGCAATACTCACCAGGTAACTGTTCTTCCGTTTTACATACAAGCGGCCGAATCGAGCGGAAGGTTGAATTCAGTATAGATTGAACAATCGTCGTATCTGGGTTGTATTCGATTATGTTTATATAGTTATACTCACCAGGTACCTGTTCTTTCGATATACATACGAGCAACCCAATCGAACATAAGGTTGAATGGATAGATTAAACAATCATCGTATCTGAGTTGTATTCGATTATGTTTATATAGTTATACTCACCAGGTAACTGTTCTTCCGTTATACATAGAGCGACTGAATTGAACAGAAGTTTGAATGTATAGACTAAACAATGATCCTATCTGGGGTTGTTTTGTTCTCCAGTTATACATAAGAGCGGCTGAACTGAACAGAAGGTTGAATGGATAGACAAAACGATAATTGTAACTGAGTTGTATTCGATTATATCGTGGTAATGTTTATATAGTAATACTCACCAGGTGACTGTTCTTGCGTTATACGTACGAGCGACCATATCGAACAGAAGGTTGGATGGATAGACGGAATGATCATTGTATCTGAGTTGTATTCGATTATATCGTGATGAAGTTCATATGGAAATACTCACCAGGTTACTGTTCTTTCGTTATACATACGAGCAACCGAATCGAACAGAAGGTTGAATGGATAGTATCTGGGTTGTATTCGATTATGATGTTATGCTAGGTGACGGTATTCCCGTTTTACATACGAACGACCGAAACGAACAGAAAGTTGAATGGATAGACTGAACAATCGATGTATCTGGGTGGTATCCGAATATATCGCAATACTGTATATATAGTGATACTTACCAGGTGACGGTACTTCCGTTACACATACTAGCGACTGAATCGAACAGAAGGTTAAATGGTTAGACGAAACGATAATTGTATCTCTGAGTTGTATTCGATGATATCGTGATGATGTTTATATAGCAATACTCAACAGGTAACTGTTCTTCCGTTTTACATACAAGCGGCCGAATCGAGCAGAAGGTTGAATTCAGTATAGATTGAACAATCGTCGTATCTGGGTTGTATTCGATTAGGTTTATATAGTTATACTCACCAGGTACCTGTTCTTTCGTTATACATACGAGCAACCCAATCGAACATGAGGTTGAATGGATAGATTAAACAATCATCTTATCTGAGTTGTATTCGATTATGTTTATATAGTTATACTCACCAGGTAACTGTTCTTCCGTTATACATACGAGCGACTGAATTGAACAGAAGGTTGAATGTATAGACTAAACAATGATCCTATCTGGGGTTGTATTCGATTATATCGTGATGATGTTTATATAGTTATACTCACCAGGTAACTGTTCTCCAGTTATACATAAGAACGGCTGAACTGAACAGAAGGTTGAATGGATAGACAAAACGATAATTGTAACTGAGTTGTATTCGATTATATCTTGGTAATGTTTATATAGTAATACTCACCAGGTGACTGTTCTTGCGTTATACGTACGAGCGACCAAATCGAACAGAAGTTGACGGAATGATCATTGTATCTGAGTTGTATTCGATTATATCGTGATGAAGTTCATATGGAAATACTCACCAGGTTACTGTTCTTTCGTTATACATA